>JBBDGP010003339.1:0-379303 GCA_037952835.1 Lithobates septentrionalis | reverse complement strand
TGAGAGAGGGGGGTGTAGGAAGTGGGGGGGGTAGTGGGAGAGGGGTGTAGGAAGTAGGGGGTGGTGAGAGAGGGGGGTGTTGGAAGTGGGGGGGTGGTGAGAGAGGGGGGAGAGGGGATGTAGGAAGTGGGGGGTAGTGAGAGGGGGTGTAGGAAGTGAGGGGTGGTGAGAGAGGGGGTGTAGGATGTGGGGGGGGTGGTGAGAGAGGGGGAGAGGGGATGTAGGAAGTGGGGGGTGGGAGAGGGGATGTAGGAAGTTGGGGGGGGTGGTGAGAGTGGGGGGAGAGGGGATGTAGGAAGTGGGGGTAGTGAGAGAGGGGAGGGGGGTGTAGGAAGTGGGGGGTAGAGAGAGGGGGGGGGTAGTGAGGGGGAGGGGGGTGTAGGAAGTAGGGGGCTAGTGAGAGAGGGGGTGTAGGAAGTGGGGGGTAGTGAGAGAGGGGGGTTTAGGAAGTGGGGGGTAGTGAGAGGAGGGGGATGTAGGAAGTGGGGGGTAGTGAGAGAGGGGGGTGTAGAAAGTGGGGGGGATAGTGAGAGAGGGGGAGAGGGGTGTAGGAAGTGGGGGGTGGTGAGAGAGGGGGGTGTTGGAAGTGGGGGGTGGTGAGAGAGGGGGGAGAGGGGATGTAGGAAGTGGAGGGTAGTGAGAGAGGGGGTGTAGGAAGTGGGGGGGTGGTGAGAGGGGGGTGTAGGAAGTGGGGAATAGTGAGAGGAGGGGGAGGGGGGTGTAGGAAGTGGGGGGGAAGTGAGAGAGGGGGGAGGGAGAAGGAGAGGGGGGGTTGATCAGTATGTGTGCTATGTACCACCATTATACTGTATACATTATACTGTATAAAGTACTGTACATCCACCACCCACCCATACGGCTTTACACTATGTCGAGTCTTCTATCCTTTCTCCTTGGATCTATGTCCTAATGGAGTACTGATGAGAGGATTTCGACTGACTCTAAAGTGCCTTATTTCACTGGCTTCGGTGGCTGTTGTTGAGTAACCCTCCTAATTACCGTAAAATCAATTGGAGAAGATTGCAGCAAGCCGTCTTTACTTAGGTGTTGATACACAACTGTCTGTCTGCACCCTATTCAGTCTATACTAAATGGGTCATACGTTCTGGTAAGCCTCCTTATCTCATTTGGTGGCAGAAGTTTTTCACTGCAGTTATCCTTTTCTCTCGTCTTTTGGGTGATAGATCATCATTACTTGAAATACAAAGTTTATGGACTTCTATGAACTATATAGAAGTTCTCTTATTGTGTTATTTATTTTTTCACATTTCTTTTCATTAATTATTTTTTTTTGATTCACTATTATTCACAATGATTGTGTATTTTTGTGTTTAGCGTTGAACTTTTTATATTTATATTTTTTGCACAAGTTGTCTCTTGTAGTGCTGGCTGCTTTTGTTATATACTCTGAAAACTAAGCGCGGTTTTATACCATTTACCGGATTTACTAGATTCCAAGTTCTACAACAAGTTGGGACAGGTTGTGTCCGGGACGAGAATCCCACTGGCAATAGGGGTAGATGCACTGGTAACACCTTAGGGACCAGTTCTCCCTTTTTTTACGCTTTCCCTCTGTTTCGGCTTCTGCCACATCTTTTGCGGAGAATCTGGGAAGTGGTAACACTGATAGTAGTGTTAGCCGAATTAGCCCAGGAAGGCTTGGTACACTGACATAGCGAGTCTTGCGGGGGCCGCTCCTTGGACACTCCCAGTCAGGCGGGACTTAATGGTCCCAAGTCCTGTATCTCTGCACTGTTAAGACCCTTGTAGCTGGCTTTAGGCAACTTCAGTTACAGATCTTTGGAATATTTTATGCCTGCGGTGAAGTCAGGAAGTGGCACCCAAAGAAATATGTGAGTGGGAGATTTTGTTTTCTTTCTCCAATCGGTAGGTAAAATTAGATTGGCCATAAAAAGGAACTACAGTCTGCTCACATAATTTGTACTAAAAACGTATTTGCCATTCTGAAGCTTCCCTCCAACCACTTTGCATATTTGTTTTATATATACTGTGATTCTGTACTTGCCAAATATGCTGCAGAAATCTCCATCCACAAAGTCTGGCTGCATCCATTTTAACTGTGGGCAGCTGAAGCTGCTGCCTATTCACTTCTTGGATTTACACAGACACACACCTCCAGCTCCGCACCTCTCATTGGCTCTCTTATGACTCATCCCCCCTTCCTTGCTGGCAAACTCTCACGAAAGTGAGAAAGAGAGCTGTGCATGATGTCATAAACCTAGGCTTTTTACCAGACAAGAAAGAGGAAGTGGGCTATATAAGGTATTTACTGGCAGAAAAAAAAATACTTTACTATCCAAAGTTAAAACAACAAGGGCAGAAGATTTAAAAGATGGAAAGATGAAAAAAATCACTGAAGATGATTTAAGTACCGTTAAGGGTCAGAGTTCATCCCTATCCATTTTTTTTTTGTCCAGAGGCCGTTGTTTATCACTCCTTGATTCATACTTCATACAGCATGTAACATAGAAAGTCCTGCCTGTCAGGCCACTTTTGTGTCATTGGGACTTGAATTTGCTCTTGACTGTCCTTGCAGAGGCCACTTTTTGAATCAATTGAGAGACTGTTAGTCCTTTATCTCGGAAGGTGGCTTCTTTGGTTGCTATCACTTCACTAAGTGGAGTGTCATAGCTGGTCACTCTTTCATGCAAGGAGCCGTTCTTGGTCTCGTATCATAAGGTGATGTTGCATCCTCATACATCTTTATTGCCTAGAGTGGTTTCTAGTTTTCACTTGAATCAAGACAGTGTCTTGCCTTTATTTTTCTCCTAATCCAGTTAGCAGGAGAAAGATCGCTACATACTCTAGGGGTAGTTCAGGCGCTCAGGATCTACTTGAGCTGTTGGCATAGGTCAGGAATCCTGGTTTGTGCTGCCAGTAGAGCCCAGGAAGGGCAGGCGGCATCCAGGTCAAATATTTAGCAGTGGATCTGCCAGTTTTTCATTAATGCCTATGGTTTTAAAGAGCAAAATCCTATTTTATCCGGGGAGAGATTCTCTACCAGGTGTGTGGGAGTATCTTGGGCCATCCGCCATCAGTTGTCAGTGGCCCAGGTGTGCAAGACCACTATTTGGTCTTTGGTTTATACATCAACAGGGTTTTTGCCAGATAGGTATAAAAAAACTTGGAGGATACTGCCTTTGACCTTAGCGTATTACAAACGGCAGAGTAGGTCCTTCTCTTGTGGCAGTTTCTGTGATGGTGTCTCCCCTCCCCTCAAGGGTATTGCTTTGGGACGTCCCAAATAGTTATTATAATAACTGGCTCTGTGTCCTGTGATGCACGATAAAGAAAATTGGATTTTTCCTACAGCTTACCTGTAAAATCCTTTTTCTTGAAGTACATCACAGGTCCCTCCCCTCTTGTCTGGGAAATGTATTGCTTGCTACAAAACTGAGATACTTCCTGTGTAGGAGGGGTTATATAGGGGAGGACTTCCTGTTTGATTGATCTGATTGATCTACCAGTGTCCATTCACCTATGGGTGACGTATAACTCAAATAGTTATTATTAATACCGGCTCTGTGTCTTGTGATGTACTCCAAGAAAAGAATTTTACAGTTAAGCTGTAGGAAAAATCCTCTTTTTTTTTTTTTTTTAATAATAGTAATGGCGGTGAGCATTCTAAAGAATATAGCAAGCTGAAGGCAGCAGATATACAGTGCCTTGAAAAAGTATTCGTACCCCTTGAGATTTTCCACATTTTGTCATGTTAGAACCAAAACCGTAAATGTATTTTATTTGATGGATCAACACAAAGTGGCACATAATTGTGAAGTGGAAGGAAAATGATGAATGGTTTTCCACATTTTTTAGAAATAAATATGTGAAACGCGTGGCGTGCATTTGTATTCAGCCCCCCTGAGTCAATACTTTTGTAGAACCACCTGTCGCTGCAATTACAGCTGCAAGTCTTTTTGGGTATGTCTCCACCAGCTTTGCACATCTAGAGAGTGACATTTTTGCACATTCTTTCTTGCAAATAGCTCAAGCTCTGTCAGATTGGATGGAGAGCGTCTGTGAATGGCAATTTTCAAGCCTTGTCACAGATTCTCAATTGGATTTAGAACTGGACATTGACTGGGCCATTCTAACACATGAATACGCTTTGATCTAAACCATTCCATTGGAGCTCTGGCTGTATGTTTAGGTTCATTGTCCTGCTGGAAGGTGAACCTTTTACCCCGTCTCAAGTCTTTTGCAGACTCTTAACAGGTTTTCTTATAAGATTGCCCTGTATTTGGCTCCATCCATCTTCCCATCAACTCTGTCCAGCTTCCCTGTCCCTACTAAAGAAAAGCATCCCCACAACATGATGCTGCCACCACCATGTTTCACGGAGGGGATGGTGTGTTCGGGGTGATGTGCAGTGTTAGTTTTCTGCCACACATAGCGTTTTGCTTTTAGGCCAAAAAGTTCAATTTGGTCTCATCTGACCAGAGCACCTTCTTCCACATTGGAAAAGGTAATTTTACTGCGCTATCCTAATAAAACCTTTGAAAAAAGCCGCAACTATAATGTGAGACACACACACTAAATATAACATAAAAAAGAAAGCTGCGCTGTATGATTATAGTGATCAAAGAATAGAGTGACTTGTAAGTGATTTATCTGGAAAAATGGAGATATGAAAACTCTATATAGCCCACTAATACATAAATAATTATGCGTAATCACAAGTGAAATGTGCAAAAAATGATTAAATAAAAAACAAATAAAAATTGCAAAAGTTCTCCAACAAAGTCCAGTCCTCTCCGATGGGCTGTTATAAAGAAGCTCCACTGAATATACAGTTCATAATAGTATTCCGAGTGATGATTCCTCAACACTCTATTCAGTAGTGACATGCGACCACAACACCAAAGAAGATGTGATAGAGTGCGACAGGAAAGTTCCTCCACCAGTAATAATACTGCCGCTTACAAGCTTGTTAGATCTCTTGTTTAAGGAGATCGCAAGTGCCTGTGGCTTTTATCCCCAGCCCTGGGTCTTTGTGCTTGGATGGCTAGATGTTCCCAGACTCTCTGCTCAGGGTATCCTCTGTACAACTGATGTACGCTCTCTCCACACCTTCTTCCACATGTTTGCTGTGTCCCCCACATGGCTTCTCGCAAACTGCAAACGGGTCTTCTTTATGGCTTGCTTTCAACAATGGCTTTCTTCTTGCCACTCTTCCATAAAGGCCAGATTTGTGGAGTGCATGACTAATAGTTGTCCTGTGGACAGATTCTCCCACCTGAGCTGTGGATCTCTGCAGCTCCTCCAGAGTTACCATGAGCCTCTTGGCTGTTTCTCTGATTAATGCTCTCCTTGCCCGGCCTGTCAGTTTAGGTGGATGGCCATGTCTTGGTAGGTTTGCAGTTGTGCCATACTCCTTTTTTTTTTCCATTTTTAGAGGATGGATTGAATAGTGCTCTGTGAGATGTTTAAAGCTTGGGATATTTTTTTATAACCTAACCCTGCTTTTTTTTTTTTTTTTTTTTTTTTAAATTCCTTTATTTTATTTCAACAATGCATGTTACAGTGTGATATACATGTTATCAAGATCTATAACATTTAGTGAGTGATAAAAAAAAAATAAAACAGAGGCATGAAGAGGACTTTAACAGAAAACTACCGTCGACTAAAGACGTGAACACATATTCATTCCTCTAGTTTACACGGTCTGCATAATGAAATCAGAGCCTGAGTGTATGGGAAAGTCTAATGTTATGCTTATCATACTATCCATTTGCAAGCAGTTCCCTGAGATATGCCTCGTTTAAACTAAAGGCTCGTGTAGTTATCCTTAGACAACAGGCATATAGATAAACCAAGATAACAAAGAGAGAAGCTCTCCACTGGCCGGGGGTGGAGATATTCCTTGCCGATCAGTAGAGTCCGGCAAGGGGCAACTAATGTAGAGTAATGAATACCATGATATTCAACATATCTGATCTAATCTTCCCTTAACCGAAAAAATATAGGGGGTTGTGTGAGAACCTAGGGAGAGAGGGGGAGGGGGGAGGGGACTAACCCTGCTTTAAACTTCTCCACAACTTTATCCCTGACCTGTCTGGTGTGTTCCTTGGCCTTTGTGATGCTGTTTGTTTACTAAGGTTCTCTAAAAAACCTCTGAAGGCGTCACAGAACAGCTGTATTTATACTGAGATTAAATTACACACAGGTGGACTCTATTTACTAATTAGGTGACTTCTGAAGTCAATTGGCTCCACTAGATTTTAGTTAGGGGTATCAGAGTAAAGGGGGCGGAATACAAATGCACACCACACTTTTCACCTATTTATTTCTAAAAAAAATTGAAAACCATTTATCATTTTCCTTCCACTTCACAATTATGTGCCACTTTGTGTTGGTCTATCACGTAAAATCCCAATAAAATACATTTAAGATTTTGGTTGTAACATGAAAAAATGTGGAAAATGGCAACGGATATGAATACTTTTTCAAGGCACTGTTCATGTAAAACTTTATGTAGGGAGATTTGTTTCGTCCCTGTGTATCATCTGAGGCTGTTCACTTCACTGGGTATATGTGAGTGTTTACATCCACGTTAAGCTTGCGTCCTCCTTCGGTTTGTTAATGGTCAGTATTATTTTCTTACACCAGTGGTGCCTGTATGAGTGTAATCTTTCCTTTGATGGGGGAGACATTTCTTTCTCAAACTTGAATAAAACGATTAAATTGAAAACTTATGTTTATTGTTTTTATTTTTTATCTTAATTTCTTTTTCTGTTCTTTTAGTTCTGGAGATCCGGGCACAGCAACTGCAGGCAGATAAGGGCTCGCCTATGCTTGAAACTGGGAATAAGAAACAAACCGCTCGGAAAGAGGAAAAAAAGCAGACCAAACAAAACCTAAAAACTGTCCATTCTTCTAAACGCCAGATGGAAAAGTTACAAAATGAGCAGGTTCTTAAGAAGTGTAAGCAGAAAAATGTAAATATATTGCAGACTAAGACGCTTCCTGTAAAGACAGAGCAATGTCAACCACAGGACATAAAAAATGGAAAAAAGGTTCAGAAAAAGACAACACCCCAACCCAAAGATGATAGTCATTCTTTAAAATCTGTTAAACCTACTGCCATGACTGTTCGAGATCTAGATCTGAATGAAGTTAGCTGTGAGGACTCAAGGTTGGCTGGCAATGGAAGGGAAGTTTTATCGGAGGATAAGGATGGAAACCGATTTGGGGATACACAACAGAACATGCACTGCTACTTGGAAACGTGTATATTTTTGGGAGATTTGGACAAGGCCCAGCAGTGCTTACACTACTATCTACAGCACCCAGCAAGGATTACTCAGCTTAACGTAGCTATATTCAACTTGCTTTTGAAAGAATGGGCGAAAAAGGTAAGAGAAGCAAAAGCATGTTGGCACCAGTGGAGTTAGCCTTAAGATAGAAAAGTGTAGAAGAACATGAGCGCTGCTGCATTATTCAAGGGGTGTTTAATTTATCTTTAACCGCTAACTTCAATACCACTGACCGTCATTTGGCATCCTGGGCTTTCAGTGGATATATGCCTGCAGCATAATTCAGATATTGTTTTTTTTTTTCTGCCAGCAATTCCCTGCACAGTAAAAACAATCATAGCCGCTGTTAAGTAGCTTGATTGGTTTACAGGTGGGGGAGGGGACACCCCCCCCCTCCCGCCGCTCTCCGGTGCTTCTACTGGCTTGCCTGTGCGATCAGCGAGCCGGAGAATGAATTGGCCGGTGGTGGCCGTTTACCATAGAGAATACCGTGCACCAGATGGTCCCCGGCAATCTATATGACCTTCGGAGGCTGGGTGCATCGTTATGACATCACGTCTGGCCTCAGCAGATGTAAACACTGCCGTTTTTTTCGGCCGAGATTGTTTATTTTTTTTTTTATTTGTTTGTTTTTTTGCTCTCAGGCTTTCCAGCCTAGAGGGGGAAAAAAATTAAAGGGAAAGTGTAAAAATAAAAAAATTGAAATTAACCACTTGCCTACTGGGCACTTAAACCCCCCTCCTGCCCAGACCAATTTTCAGCTTTCGGTGCTCTCACACTTTGAATGACAATTACTCAGTCATGTAATACTGTACTCAAATGAATTTTTTGTCCTTTTTTTCATACAAATAGAGCTTTCTTTTGGTGGTATTTGATCACCTCTGGGTTTTTTATTTTTTGCGCTATAAATAAAAAAAGACCGAAAATTTTGAAAAAAAACAAATTTTTCTTAGTTTCTGTGATAAAATTTTGCAAATTATTAATTTTTCTTTATAAATTTTGGCCACGATTTATACTGCTACATATCTTTGGTAAAAATAACCCAAATTAGTGGATATTATTTGGTCTTTGTGAAAGTTAGAGAGTCTACAAGCTATGGTGCAAATCATAAAAAAAATGATCACACCTGATGTACTGGTGGCCTATCTCATTTCTTGCGACCCGAACAAGCCAGGAAAGTACAAATACCCCCCAAATGACCCCTTTTTTGAAAGTAGACATTCCAAGGTATTTAGTAAGATACGTGGTGAGCTTTTTGATGTTAAACAACAAAAAAGTGTAGCGCTAAACAATATCATAAATGAGTAGGTATGTGGTGAAGGGAATCACCTCTAAAAAACTGTACATAAGTGGGTAGTCCTGGTATGATTATTATAACAAAAAGATAATAATGGTTAGTCCTTGTGTAGATATAATGCAGATAGGTAATTCCAATGAAAATAAGCTCACTACCACCGAGAGAAGGGAAGGCTTACCAGATGAGGTGGACCCGACAGGGCATACGCCGAATTGGGTCAGATAAGGCTTGGGTGGTAAGTGGCTGCAGGTGCCTGTGATCTCATGGATGGCTGGATTCCTCTAAGTGGCGCTCGGGTCCTGGGAGGTGTGGAGAGTCCCAAAGGTGTAGATGATCCCGTGGGTCCAGCCTCCTGGGCATAGATACTGCGCCACAGGCCCTGCAGGACTCGCTTGCTGGGGCGCTGGCTCTGGGAAAGAGGAGAAAAGAACCGATACCGATACGGTGGTCCACCGTATCGGTATCGGTTCTTTTCTCCTCTTTCCCAGAGCCAGCGCCCCAGCAAGCGAGTCCTGCAGGGCCTGTGGCGCAGTATCTATGCCCAGGAGGCTGGACCCACGGGATCATCTACACCTTTGGGACTCTCCACACCTCCCAGGACCCGAGCGCCACTTAGAGGAATCCAGCCATCCATGAGATCACAGGCACCTGCAGCCACTTACCACCCAAGCCTTATCTGACCCAATTCGGCGTATGCCCTGTCGGGTCCACCTCATCTGGACCCACGGGATCATCTACACCTTTGGGACTCTCTACACCTCCCAGGACCCGAGCGCCACTTAGAGGAATCCAGCCATCCATGAGATCACAGGCACCTGCAGCCACTTACCACCCAAGCCTTATCTGACCCAATTCGGCGTATGCCCTGTCGGGTCCACCTCATCTGGACCCACGGGATCATCTACACCTTTGGGACTCTCCACACCTCCCAGGACCCGAGCGCCACTTAGAGGAATCCAGCCATCCATGAGATCACAGGCACCTGCAGCCACTTACCACCCAAGCCTTATCTGACCCAATTCGGCGTATGCCCTGTCGGGTCCACCTCATCTGGTAAGCCTTCCCTTCTCTCGGTGGTAGTGAGCTTATTTGCATTGGAATTACCTATCTGCATTATATCTACACAAGGACTAACCATTATTATCTTTTTGTTATAATAATCATACCAGGACTACCCACTTATGTACAGTTTTTTAGAGGTGATTCCCTTCACCACATACCTACTCATTTATGATATTGTTTAGCGCTATACTTTTTTGTTGTTTTCCATATATACTTTGTTGGTTGTGTTAGCCGCTTTTTGTCTCTTTTGTGAGCAGCGCAGAATTATTTTGCACATATTGGAGCTTTTTGATGTTGTCATTTTTTTCCCACAATTCCGTGCAAAATGAAGATTCCCCCCCCCCCCCCACAAAATTGTCATTGTAATAGGTTATTTCTCTCACATGGCATGTATATACCACAAATAACGCCCCAAAATACATTCTGCTACTCCTCCTGAGTATGGGGATACCACATGTGTGGGACTTTTTCACAGCCTGGCCACATACAGAGACCCAACATGCAGGGAGCACCATCACATGTTCTAGGAGCATAAATTACACATCTAACTTGTTGACTACCTATTACACTTTTGAAGGCCCTGGAGCACCAGGACAATGACATGTGACACTGATGACAGATGGCACTGATACGTGGCACTGATGACAGATGGCAATGATACGTGGCACTGATGACACTGACGTGGCATTGATGACAGATGGCACTGATACGTGGCACTGACAGATGGCACTAATACGTGGCACTGATGACACATGACACTGATGACAGATGGCACTAATATGTGGCACTGATGACAGATGGCACTAATACGTGACACTGATGACACGTGGCACTGATGACAAATGGCACTATGACGTGGGACTGATGACAGATGGCACTAATACGTGGCACTCATGACTGATGGCACTAATACGTGGCACTAATGACACATGACACGTGACAATGGGGAGGGATGGCACTGGGGAGGGATGGCACTGGCGACAGATGACAGTGGGGAGGGATGACAGGAGACACTGACGACTTTTTTTTCAGTTTTTTTTTTATTTTTTACACACACCGCTGCGGCGGTTCGCTCTCCCTCCTCACACGCTGTCTCTGTGTGAGGAGAGAGAGCCGGCGATGAGAGATGATCTCACATGTTTACATATGAGATCCTCTCTCGTTGGCACCGCCGATCGCACTGTAAACGGCCCCTGTCATTGGCCGTTTACGGCGATCTGTGACTGGCTGTGTCCGAGGGACACGGCCAGCACAGAACTTCCGCGATGCGCGCCCGCAGGAACGCGCATTGCGGAAGTAAACAGCTGGACGTCCAGGGACGGCCGCCCGGCAGATAGCGTCCGCGCTGCAGCAGTCTTTCGGCTGTAGCGCGGGCGCGAAGTGGTTAAATGCTCATACGCAGAAGCGTCCGCATATGTAAAAGACATTCAAAAAACACATGTGAGTTATTGCCACTAGCGTTAGAGCGAGTGCAATAATTCTAGCACAAGACCCTCCTCTGTACCTCTAAACTGGTAATCTGTAGTGTGCGCAATTTTAAAGCGTGACATGTTAGGTATCTATTTACTCAGCGTAACATCATCTTTCACATTATACAAAAAAATTGGGCTAACTTTGCAGTTTTGTTTTTTTAAATTTATAAGCGTGTTTCTTTTCTAAAAAAAAATTGCAATGCCTGCCGTTTTATTCCCTCGGGTCTCTGCTAAAAAAAAATATATATATATATATATATATATATATATATATATATATATATATATATATATATATATATATATATATATAATGTTTGAGTGTTCTGAGTAATTTTCTAGCAAAAAAACTATGATTTTTACATGTAGGAGAGGAATTCCAGAATTTGTGGAAGCGGTTAAACTCTGTTGGGCTGAGTCAGGCATTAGTTCCTTCTTGGCTTCTGTGTAAGGACTCTGGTTACATGTTGCTGCTAGAGATGATCAGTATCCTGCTTTTGTGATGTAAATTCAATGAAATTTGAATTTACAGCTCCTTTTGGGCTGCATCTAGCATGTCTACATACTGTTCTGAGAAAATGGCATGTTTGTTGACAAGTTCACCTTCTAACCACCTCAGCTAAATGTCCACATAAAGAATAATTTGATAAGGGATGCACTTCTAACAAGGAAGCTCTTCTTCTTTTTATTTATTTATTTTTATTATTGCAAATTCAGATTGCATACAGTATAATGCACAGCCATGGAAACAGCATCTTCCGCTCCTTATAAAAGTAGCCTATAGGCTCTTCATATTTTTTGGTTGAAAATGTATACTTTATTTTGCAAGAAAATATACAAAAAATAAATACTTCCACAGGGTACATTCGACTCTGTACTGCGACGCAGCGCATAAATACACTACGTAACAATACAGTACCTAGCATACAAATTAATTACATTCATCCTGCGGTATGATGCCTGATGTGTTGCGCAGAGTAATAATACCCCGAAACATCACATCATACATGATGCCACATTACCCTGAAAGCATTACTTCAAAAATGTGTCACAAAATGTCAAGTCATATACTGTCAAATAGCATTCCAATGGGCAACGGGTGTGGTGGGGTAGGGAGGGAAAAAGAGTTCACAGGCCCGAAGCCAAAGGAACTGCCAAAGGATACACGGGGGGGAGAGGGGGGAGAGGGGGGGGGATCTTCAGACCTCCTCTTCCTCTTTAAAGTCCATCAAGTTATAGTCTCTGAGCAGACTGTGGACCAGTCTGCGACAGTCCTCGATGGACATCCTCTCCCGCTGGTGAGTGAGGTGCTTTCTGGCGCACCCGCCAGGCACTGTCAATGTCCTCCTGTGAATGAGTTCCATAGAAGAGTCCGTTCAACACACCAAAGTGTGTGATAGCAGTCTGTGGTACAAAGTCTTTAAGTTCAGTTTCCAAGGCCCTCAACAGGCCCTGTGCAAAGGGACACTCCCAAAAAACATGAAAAGCAGTTTTCTCCTGGATGATGCAAAAGGGGCAGTGCCTGTATCTGCACAGGTTTCTGGCATGCATGAATGTCCTGAGTGGCAACCCCCCTTGGATTCAGGAAAAGGGCTAGCAGTTCTGGGAGAGACTGGCTCAGTGTTTTTGATTTTATCTACACCACCTACTGTGGATGGGAGTTCCAAACCCTTACTACTCCAACAGCAAAGAACCCCTTATGCAGTTAAGGCTACGTTCAACTTTTCAAAAAATAAAAAATAAATGCATGTTTTTGGTGGTAAAGAAATGTGCATTTATATTTATTTTTCTCAGGAGCCTGCAGAGCATTGTCAGGCTCCTACAGCTCTGTACCTATATCTGCATATGGGCTGTCCGTTTCAAAGCTGCAGGAAGAGTGAATGGATTACGAGTGCGCTGATTAGCACGCTCACAGACTATTGAAAGTTCAGCTGCCGCAGTGGAAGATGGGACTTGTAGTTTTACTTATTCACAGATCTCTGAAGGCCTCAGTTGTATGGGCAGAGCCCTGCACAGCCTTATTGATTTTAAAATGTGACAGTGGGTGCGGAACCCTTTGCTGTGTGTCACCAGGGGTTGAGGGGGGCTGCTGCATAGTAATATGTTACACTCTAAATATGGCTGTAACATATTACTAAAGCTGAACATATCCTTTTAACCACTTCCTGCTGGGTGAAAAAAAACAAACCAGTATAGTGCACTACAAGTCCCAGCTTTCACCAGTGTATGTCAACGAACGATTGTTCGATTTTCCTCGTTGTTTCACAGCCAATCGGAATCGATGAAGGAAAATTCGTATGACACAGGCTTTTATTTTATTTTTTTTGATGTTTTTGTATCTGATCATGAGCAGTCTTTTCTTTTATTATTTTTCTTGTACGAAAATTGTATGAAAACGGTACACATTAAATGAAAATCGTTTGTTCTGTTCCCGTACGAGAAACATTTTGGAGTTTGTCCCTTTGCGAAATTTCGTACGAAAAGTTAGATTCGGCTATCGAAAGTTGTGTAGACACTGTACGAAAATTCTTTGGGCGAAAATTTTCACCCGTTTTTCCAAGGCCCCTTTCACACTTGTGCGACTTTTCCTGCGACTTGGGACTGCAAAGTTGTGTGACAAGTCGTGCTCCATGATTTTCAATGAGTACCATTCATATCTGTGTGTCTTCAAGTCGCAGCGACTTCAAAGTAGTCCCTGCACTACTTTGGTCTGACTTTGAGGCAACTTGAGGTCCCTAGACCTCAACATTATGCAGGCATTGCTTCAAGTTGCGTCAAAATCACGTGACTTTCAGGGTCACACAAGTGTGAAAGGGGCCTTTATAATGTGTACGAGCCTTAACTGTTGATGGATTTAGTTCTGCTTTATGATTTACTGCTGGGGCTCTGGGCTTCAGAAAAACGGCAGCTTCCAGCAAGAAGAAACAGGAGCAATGCTGGAGGCAATTTACAGCACACACTAATTTTGGCAGCAGAATTGAGGTAGAATGCACATTCCTTGCTAAAGAACGTTATTTTTTATCACGTTGCTTTGGGTAAAGTTCCGCTTTAAATGTCATCTGCCATTTGGCTGCCCACCCATCTATTTTATCAAGGTCTGCTTGTAAAGTTGGTTTATCTTGTTGTGATACTATTGTCCTTAGCTTAGCTTTTTATGATCAGCAAACATTGAGATTTAATTATTATTTCCAACCTCTTATGGTTTATGAACAACCTAAACAGAATCCCAGTACAGGGCCCTGGGGCGCACCACTCACAGCTCTAGACCATTCAGAAAATATGACCTTAATCACTGCCCTCTGGACATGCTCCTTCAACCAGTTTTCTATTCAGGCATATACCATCTCATCAATGACAAAAAAAAGATTCTAATTTGAAGATTAAGCGTTTGAGGTGCCACAGTTCCTTGAAATAGTATTCATACCCCTAAAATTTCCACATTTTGTCATGTTACAACCAAAAATGTAAATGTATTATATTGGGATTTTATGTGATCGACCAACACAAAATGGCACATAATTGTGAAGTGGAAAGAAAATGATAAATGGTTTTCAGTTTTTTTTTTACAAATATCTGAAAAGTGTGCCATGCATTTGTATTCAGCCCTCCTGAGTCCATACTTTTAGAACCACCTTTTCCTGCAATTACAGCTGCATGTCTTTTTGGGTATGTCTCTACCAGCTTTGCACATCTAGAGAGTGAAATTTTTCTAAATGGCTCAAGCTCTGTCAGATTGGATGCAGAGTGTCTGTGAACAGCAATTTTCAAGTCTTGCCACAGATTCTCAATTGGATTTAGGTCTGGACTTTGACTGGGCCATTTTAACACGTGAATATGCTTTGTTCGAAATCATTCCATTGTAGCTATGGCTGTATGTTTAGGGTCGTTGTCCTGCTGGAAGGTGAACCTCCGCCCCAGTCTCGGGTCTTTTACAGACTCTAACAGGTTTTCTTCTAGGATTGCCCTGTATTTGGCTCCATCCATCTTCCCATCAACTCTGACCAGCTTCCCTGTGCCTGCTGAAGAAAAGCATCCCCACAACATGATGCTGCCACCTCCATGTTTCACAGTTGGAAGGGTATGTTCAGGGTGATGTGCAGTGTTTTAGTTTTAGGCCAAAAAGTTCAATTTGGTTTCATCTGACCAGAGAACCTTCTTCCACATATTGGCTTTGTCCCCCACATGGCTTCCCTAAAACTGCAAACGGGACTTCTTATGGCTTTCTTTCAACAATGACTTTCTTCTTGCCACTCTTCCATAAAGGCTAGATTTGTGGAGTGCATGACTAATAGTTGTCCTGTGGACAGATTCTCCCACCTGAACTGTGGATTTCTGCAGCTCCTCCAGAGTTACCATGGGCCTCTTGGCTGCTTCTCTGATTTAATGCTCTCCTTGCCCGGCCTGTCAGTTTAGGTGGACGACCATGTCTTGGTAGGTTTGCAGTTAGGGGTGCACCGAATGGGTTTTTTGGTGCCGAAACTGATACCGAAAATGAAAAATACACTAGGCCTGAAACCGATACCGAAAATGACCGATACTGAAAATTACTGTTTTTAAAAAATATTTTTATACAGGAGATGGTCAGAGACTGGGGACATGGTACAGGAGATGGTCAGAGACTGGGGGCATGGTACAGGAGATGGTCAGAGACTGGGGACATGGTACAGGAGATGGTCAGAGACTGGGGACATGGTACAGGAGATGGTCAGAGACTGGGGACATGGTACAGGAGATGGTCAGAGACTGGGGACATGGTACAGGAGATGGTCAGAGACTGGGGACATGGTACAGGAGATGGTCAGAGACTGGGGACATGGTACAGGAGATGGTCAGAGACTGGGGACATGGTACAGGAGATGGTCAGAGACTTGGGACATGGTACAGGAGATGGTCAGAGACTGGGGACATGGTACAGGAGATGGTCACCCGTAATACAGAATATAATCAGAGACTGCAGACATGGTCAGGAGATGGTCAGAGACTGCAGACATGTTACAGGAGATGGTCAGAGACGACAGACATGTTACAGGAGATGGTCAGAGACTGCAGACATGTTACAGGAGATGGTCAGAGACTGCAGACATGTTACAGGAGATGGTCAGAGACTGCAGACATGTTACAGGAGATGGTCAGAGACTGCAGACATGTTACAGGAGATGGTCAGAGACTGCAGACGTGGTACAGGGGATGGTCAGAGACTGCAGATGTGGTACATGAGATGGTCAGAGACTGCAGACATAATACAGGAGATGGTCAGAGACTGCAGACGTGGTACATGAGATGGTCAGAGACTGCAGACGTGGTACAGGAGATGGTCAGAGACTGCAGACGTGGTACAGGATATGGTCAGAGACTGCAGACGTGGTACAGGAGATGGTCAGAGACTGCAGACGTGGTACAGGAGATGGTCAGAGACTGCAGACGTGGTACAGGAGATGGTCAGAGACTGCAGACGTGGTACCGGAGATGGTCAGAGACTGCAGACGTGGTACCGGAGATGGTCAGAGACTGCAGACGTGGTACAGGAGATGGTCAGAGACTGCAGACGTGGTACAGGAGATGGTCAGAGACTGCAGACGTGGTACAGGAGATGGTCAGAGACTGCAGACGTGGTACAGGAGATGGTCAGAGACTGCAGACGTGGTACAGGAGATGGTCAGAGACTGCAGACGTGGTACAGGAGATGGTCAGAGACTGCAGACGTGGTACAGGAGATGGTCAGAGACTGCAGACGTGGTACAGGAGATGGTCAGAGACTGCAGACGTGGTACAGGAGATGGTCAGAGACTGCAGACGTGGTACAGGAGATGGTCAGAGACTGCAGACGTGGTACAGGAGATGGTCAGAGACTGTAGATCCTGCACTCTTAACCCCCGCGGCGCTGCACACTGATAATGCTCCTCCCGCTGATCATATCGACAAGCTGCTCCTTAACACGGTGTGCTGACCGCTTTCATCCATAGAGCACTGTTTTGCTTTCAGCCGCCTCATCGAGGAGGGAAGAGAGGACTGGAGCTGGACGGGGACACTCCAGAATGACACCCCCGTACTGGGCGGCAACAGGGGCAACCAGGCTCCACCCCATTTTCGGCGCCGTTATTGGCGTGATTTATTTTTCAGCAAATTGGCGGACGAAATTTCGGTGCATCCCTAGTTTGCAGTTGTCATACTCGTTCCATTTTGGGATGATGGATTGAACAGTGCTCCGTGAGATGTTCAAAGCTTGGGATATTTTTATATAACCTAACTCGGCTTTAAATAACCTTATTCCTGGCCTGTCTGGTGTGTTCCTTGGCCTTCGTGATGCTGGTTGTTCTCTAAGGTTCTCTAACAAACCTCTGAGGGCTTCACAGAACAGCTGTATTTATACTGAGATTAAATTATCACACGTGGTGGCCTCTATTTACAAATTAGGCGACTTCTAAGTAAATAGGTTCCACTAGATTTTAATTAGGGGTATCGGTAAAAGGGTCTGAATACAAATGCACGCCACGCTTTTCAGATATTTATTTGTAAAAAAATTTGCTAATCATTTATCATTTTCCTTCCACTTCACAATTATGTGCCACTTTGTGTTGGTCTATCACATAAAATCCCAATACTTGTAGTAGCTTGCTCCTTGCCGGAATGCCTACGTTTCGTGGGCACACTTTCCTCTTCCTCCGATTCTGTAGCAGACCCAATACTTAAAACGGGTTTATATGCCGAAGCGGAATCTGACTCAGAGAGCTCTCTGTACTCTCGTCGCTCAGGCTAAAAAGCTCGTATGCCTCCTCAATGGAAAAATATTTTTTTCGCCATACAGGTGACTCTGGGCTGTGGTGCGATAGGGCACTAGGACAGATGGTGCTGCACCACTGGGTGCTAATGAGGCTGCACTGCTGGGTGCACTTATGTGCACTGATGAGGTTGCACTGATGTGCACTAATGCACTGTGGCTGCACTGATTAGCTGGCACTGATGTGCACTGATGAGGCGACACCGACGGGTGCTGATGAGGATCCAATGATAGGGTGGCACTGTAGTGCACAGATAAGCGCTGTAGTGGCACTAATTTGGTACTGTAGTGGCACTGATGGCACAGATGAGCACTGTAGGGCACTGAAGAGCAGTGATGTGGCACTACTGGGCACATTAAAAACAAATAAATAAAACTCAGTTTGGCACTCAATCTCTCTCCTCTCTACACACACTGTACAAGTGTGAGGGGAGGAGAGAGCTGAACCCCTGTATGACCCTGAATTGTTAACATTGTAATCACTTTGTCATTGGACGGAGCAATCGCATGGTAAAGGGCCGCTGTCATTGGACCTTTACCACGATCCTAGATGCGCTGGGTCCAGTGAACCCGGCGAGCATGGACAGTCCCTTGTGCGAGAGTCTGGGAGGGCGTCATTATACGCCCTCCCAGTGTTAGCCGACCTCGCTGTAGCCATCCTTCGGCTATGGCCCGGTTGGCAAGTGGTTAAGGTTAGGGAGCCTATACCATACCCCTAAAATTTATTTACCATTCCAGTCACAAAGACTCCACCGCCCCACTTCTCTCATTAGCAATGTCATCCCTCATTTTCAATCACTTTTGCCATGCAGGAACACCCCTCCTCCTCCTTTTACCTATCCTGTCCCTCCTATGCATGGAGTACACCTGGACAGTCGCAAGGCAGAGCTGTCAAACCAGGGTTTTGATATTCCCACAAAGTCATTCCTATATCAGATGTTCTATTGCTATTTCTAGAAATAGAATAGAATAGAAATAGTAAAAAAAAAAAAAAAAAAAGAAATAGTAAATCGTATAATTTAATGATTAATAGAAATACTAAAGCTGGGTATAGATGGTTAGTTTTTTGTGTGTGTGTGTGTGTTCAGACAGTAGGCTGAAGAATGGGAAAAAACAAACAAACAGATCCCTCCATCCACACAAGTAGGGTTGCACCAATACCACTTTCTTAAGACCGAGTACAAGTACCGATACTTTTTCTTCACGTACTCGCCGAAACCAATTACTGATACTTTTTTTAATGTCATGTGACAGTGGCACTAATATGCAGCACTGATGGGCACTGATGATGTGTGGACTGTGTCGGTCGTATTTTTATTTTATACAATTGTAAATTTTAAATATTTATTACAGTTTTTTTTTTTTCTTTTTCTTTTTTTTTTTTTTTTTTATCAGCCCTGTTGGGCTGGCTTTGGTGAGATAGCAGGAGTCTAAACAGACCCCTGGCATCTCCCCTTTGAGATGGAGAAAGGGACTGAGGACAGAGATCCCCCAGTCCCTTTCTCTGCAGCCTCAGCTGCACCGAAGATGAATGGAGAGGAGACAGAGGCTCCTCTCCATTCATAAACTGAAGCATCGTAAACACTGTTTACAATGCTCAAGTTATGAATGGACAAAGTCAGCGATCACATTCAGAAAAGGAAGGAGAAGGTAAATTACAGTTTTACCGGCTCCTTCCTCCGCTCCCCATCCTGACAGATCCAGGAGAGGGGGGACTGGGGGAGCACAGAGGACATGGAGAGGACTGGAGGAGGACCAAGGGAGCACAGAGAGGGGAACCGGTGGAGCACAGCAGAGGACACAGAGGATGGTCAGGGATGATCGTTGCGGCGGTGGGGGGAGTTACAAGCACCAATCTCAATAAAGCAGCTGAAAGCCATGGGGGGATGGGGAGGAGAAGTGGCTTTCAGCTGCTTTATTGCATTCTATACAGGGAGATCGGTGCTTGTAGTTCCTCCCACCGCCACACCGATCATCCCTGACTGCCCGGGTATCGGATCAAGCATCGGAGCATTTGCACGAGTACAAGTACTCGTGCAAATGCTTGGCATCGGCACCGATACTAGTATTGGTGCAACCCTACACACAAGCGAGATGGGAGGGGGAACCCCCCTACTTCCGCTGGGACATTGTATCCTAGTGACCTAATTATGGTAACAAAAATACCAAACTTATCTTTGCATTATTTCTGTGAATTAGATGGTTTGGGTTACTAGCTCGGCATGGACACCCATCCTCACCCCTAAATATTTAATTTATTTCCCCTCTTTCCTTCCCTGTTTGTTTTTTCCTGCTGTTCATGAAATCGCGCACTAGCAGCAGTCCCCTTGATCCCTACAAACTATTTTTTTTGTTTATTTCAATGATTGATTGTTCTAAACCAGTTGTGCTCAACCTTTTAAGCATGGGCTGTTTGTAACCCTAAAAAAAACAAAAAAAAAACAAAAAAAAAAGATCCTGTTCCCTTATAGCAGGTTAAACAGAACAGTGATTGTGCTGTCTAACCTGCCCCTCTGCAAGCTGTAAAAAACCTGGCTGATCCTGCCTGGTTCTGCCCTCCCACCTGTAAACTGACCATGGGTTATCATGGCTGCTGAGCCCTGACACCATGGTCAGTTTACGTGCCTCCGCCATCCGTAGTTCTCCTCTCTGCTCACCCCCGTCCTCTCCCCCTCCCATACCTGCCTGTCAGCTAGGGAGTCTGTGTGAGCTCCCGCTGCTGTTCATAAACTAAACTTTTAAAAAATGTGCTGCCAGCCCCTCTTTTAAGCTGCCATTCTGCACTTCGTAATTGTTAAAAACAAAGCCTTTAAATGCTGTACCTCTTTGTCATGTGTCTTCAGGCCGGTCACGTGAATCCTGGCCGCTCACCTACTCCGATCCAGGGCTACAGTGGGAGGTATTTAGAGGCATTACTTTTAACAAACAATTACACAGTGCAGGATGGCAGCTTTAAATTAGGGGGGCTGGCAGTGAATCATAGTGCAGGGTTTAACCACTTCTGGACCAAAACTATTTTGACACTTGTTGCTTACAAGTTAAAAATCAGTATTTTGCTAGAAATATACTCGGAACCCCCAAACATATATACATATACACACACACAGTGGGGACGGAAAGTATTCAGACCCACTTAAATTTTTCACTCTTTGTTATATTGCAGCCATTTGCTAAAATAATTTAAGTTTATTTTTTTTCCCTCATTAATGTACACACAGCACCCCATATTGACAGAAAAACACAGAATTGTTGACATATTTGCAGATTTATTAAGAAAGAAAAACTGAAATATCACATGGTCCTAAGTATTCAGACCCTTTACTGTGACACTCATATATATATATATATATATATATATATATATATATATATTTTTTTTTTTTACAAATGACGTTCTTTATTGAAAGGTTGTACATAAATACAAGATAATATATTCATGATGCAAATAGTAGGTAAGTACAGAACAATACAGATGATAAACTAAAAGGGCCCTCTATACATAAATAACATCTTGGTACTGGAGCGGATATATAAGCATGTAAACATTACCGGTTCGCCTTTTTAAATTTGGTTGTAGCAACCTACGGGTAATATTAGCTTTCTATCTCTATTTTAGTCGGTGGAGTGTCATCTAGTTCATCACAGGTGGATGCCTCATTCAGCCAAGCATCCCAGATCTTTCCGTACTTTGTTGGGCATCCTCTGTGGGAGTAAATTTCTTTTTTATAAGGCAGCACAGAATTGATTGAGGCAACCCATTCCCGAATAGTAGGTGGTGCTGCCCTAAGCCATTTCCTTGCAATGAGTAGTCTGGCGATAAACAGCGTTTCTTGTAAAAACATATGATGAAATTTATCAGTCAGGATTTGGGAACACCCCCAATAAACATTGTTTAGGGCATAATGTTAGGGGGGAGCCCATTTTATCATGGATAAATTTAACTATCTGGGACCAATAATGCTGTATTACGGGACAAGACCATAGGAGATGACAAAATGTTCCATGAGATCCTGCGCATCTTGGGCAAATTGGGTTGTAGTTATCTCTAAATTTGGCTAAACACGAGGGGGTCAGGTGAGACCTATGCAATATTTATAATTGTGTGAGACGGTCTGAAGTCTTATGAGAAACTTTTTTGCAAGCGTCTAAGACTTCTTCCCATTCCTCCTCCTCAATCTCACCCACATCTCCAACCCAACGGTCCTTCAACTGATAAGCTATCGCCACTGCAGCAGGACGCTGAAGGCAGGAGTAGAATATGGAAATCAATTTTTGATGGTCAGAGCCGTTTATCACGGCCATGAGATCCAATTGCTCCAGGTTTGGAGGGGATTCACGGAATTGGGTTTGGAGAGCGTGGCGGAGCTGGAGGTATCGGGAGTGCATGAAGTTGGCGAGGCCGAAGTCGTTTTGCAGTTGTTGGAATGATTTAAGAATGTCGCCATTATACATATCTGCTAAGTAGACCACCCCACTGGTTATCCACAGATCACGGTCCGGTAAGTGTAATAACTCAGGAAGGCACGGATTATTCCATAAAGGTGTCTGTTTGTGTGTTGAGGGGAGTTTAAGTTTACGTCTTACTACAGCCCATATCCTGCAATGAGTATATAACAGGCCCTTGCGGTCGCCGAAACTTCCGGGCTCGCCCAGGTCTCTTAAAATGAGCTGGAAGGGGTGAGTGTGTGTTTGCGTAATTTGAGAGCATATTAAAGCCATATACCGTTCTTTGTCTCCTTTGTCTAGGTGGAAAAAATGGGACAGTTGTGCTGCCAAATAATAATATAAATTAAAGTTCGGCAGCGCTGTGTCCCCTAAATCAGTGGGAGTCTTCAGCACTTGCCAGGACAATTTATGACGTGTTTTTCCCCACACAAAGGTATTTAAAATGGCTTCCAAGGATTTAAATATCCTCAGGGGTATATAGACTGGGGCGTGCCATAGAATATACAGGAATTTGGGTAGCAGGATCATTTTGGTCAAGTTTACCCGACCCATGACTCCCAAAGGTAATCTGGACCACATCTGTGTTTTATTCTTTAATACCGTGAACAATGGCTCCAAATTTAGTCTAATATAGTCCTCTGAAGAGCGTGTAATCGTAATACCTAAGTATTTTATCTCACTAACACGGATTAGAGGCGAAGAAGCCTGCATCTCCGATGGGGCCCCAACATCTAAAGGAAGGATCTGGGATTTCTCCCAATTGATCCGTAGTCCTGAGTATTTCCCGAATTTTTATAATTTCAAGGGCCATTATTAGAGAGTGTCCTGAGTCTTCTAGGTATAGGAGCATATCATCCGCATATAAACTTTTTTTTATTTTCGACCAGGTTTCCACGACTCAGACCCCTGACCCCTGGGTATTCACGTACCGATGCTGCCAGAGGTTCTACCGCCAGGGCATAAAGTAATGGGGAGAGGGGACAGCCCTGTCGTGTGCCCCTGGCCAACGGGAACTCCTCCGAGATTTTACCATTGACCAGGATCCTGGCACTTGGAGTCTGGTAGAGAAGCTGAATCCAGCGACTATATTTAGGCCCGAATCTAAACCTGACCAGACATTCCCAGAGGTAGTCCCACTCTACAGAATCAAACGCTTTAGCGGCGTCCAGGGACACCACCACTCTGGAACCTGTCTCGTCATGGCCAGCCTGCAAATTCATATACAGCCTGCGTAGATTAAACGCCGTGTTTTTTGCAGGCATAAACCCAGTTTGGTCGGAGTGTATGAGATCTATGATCACCTTATTTAATCGAAGCGCCAGGACCTTGGCCAAAATTTTTATGTCCAATTGTAGTAGGGAAATGGGATGATAGGATTCAGGAAGTGTCGGGTCTTTGCCTGGTTTGAGTATGAGTACGATAAATGCCTCACTCATCGATTTAGGGAGGGAACCTGATTTGAATATGTATGTAAATAGCATATGAAGCTTGGGAATTAGTATCTCACTATATGTAGTATAAAATTCTAGGGGGAGACCATCAGACCCGGGAGCTTTTGAGGGGGCAAGGTGAGAAATTGCTTCCGCAATGTCATCTTTGGTGATGGGGGCCTCCAGCATCTCTATTTGAGTAGGGGTCAAGTGATTAAAAGTCACAGTGGATAGGAAATCCACTATCTCCTGCCTAGTTTTGTTTGTGGTGGACGAGTATAGGGAAGAGTAAAAGGAGCGGAACACTTCGGCCACTTTGTCTGGATCTTGTATCACGGTGCCTGTAGTATCTTGTAGGGCAAACACAGTAGGTGGTTTGTGCTCCATGTGGGCCAAGTAGGCCAGCAGGCGCCCCGCTCATTCCCCACACTCGTACACTTTTTGTTTAGTGTAAAATATTTTCTTTTCCGCCCTGTCAATGTGAAGCCCGTTCACTATGCGAGCTTGCAATTTTACCCTATTCGCTGTCTCAGGAGAGGGGCTGTCTGAAAAATATTTTTCTATCTCTGTCATTGCTTGCTCAGCCTGTTGAATAACTTGGTTGCAAGTTTTTTATATCTAGCTATACGTTGTGATAGTAACATGCGGGCGTGGGTCTTAAACGTATCCCATACAGTCAGTGCTGGGACAAGGTAATTTAGCGCCCAGGGCAAAGACACCAAACTGCGCCCCCCCCCCCCCTCCCCTTCCAAAAAAATTTTTTAAAAATTGAGCACTAATCGGCATACTTAGCCCCGAACACAAATAATACCCCCTATCATCCTTACTAGCATAAATTCTCCCCCCCCCCAATCCCCATTTCTAACAGGCCCAATATTTCCTTTCCTAGCACAAATCTCCCCCCCATCACTTCTTCTAGCACAACCCCCCCCCCCAAAATCCCCCTCCTAGCACAAATCCCCCCCCCCCATCTCCACGGCACAAATCCTCTCTCCTGGCACAAATTCTCTTTCCCCCACAGAACAAATCCTCCCTCCCAGCACAAATCTTACCCCTTTCACCCCCCAAAATCCCCCTCCCAGCACAAATCTTACCCCTGTCACCCCCCAAAATCCCCCTCCCAGCACAAATCTTACCCCTTTCACCCCCCAAAATCCCCCTCCCAGCACAAATCTTACCCCTGTCGCCCCCGAAAATCCCCCTCCCAGCACAAATCTTACCCCTGTCGCCCCCGAAAATCCCCCTCCCAGCACAAATCTTACCCGTCACCCCCCAAAATCCCCCTCCCAGCACAAATCTTACCCGTCACCCCCCAAAATCCCCCTCCCAGCACAAATCTTACCCCTGTCACCCCCCAAAATCCCCCTCCCAGCACAAATCCTACCCCCAAATTTCCCCTCTAAAACAAATACCCCCAATTATCCCTAGCATAAATTCTCCCCCCCCCAATCCCCATTTCTAACAGCCCGAATATTTCCTATCCTAGCACAAACCCCCCCCCCCCCCATCACCTCTTCTATCACAACCCCCTCCCCCCAAATACCCCTACTAGAAAAAAAATCTTATCCTGGCACCCCTCAAATTCCCCATCCCAGCAGAACCCCCCCAGAACTCCCTTCCTAACACAACAGCACAAATACACCCCCCTCCCCCATATCATTCCCACCTAGAAGTAATCATTTTCTCCCTACAAATACTCTCATCCTCCCCTTGTGTTCTCAGTGCAGCTCTCCCTTCCCTCAGCTTGGCAGCAGCTTTCCTCACACACAGACCTCAGATACAGTGCGCCCTGTGATGCCCACCTTCCGACGTTCCTCCTCATGTTGTCCTGTCAGAGCTGAGGAGGAGCCGGTTTCTAAACTTGCCTGTGCGGCAGCTAGCGGGAGAGATACAGCTGCTGAAGGGGACCGGGATCGCGGCTCAGAGATGCCCGCCTCCCACCCACACTGCTTTCAAACTTACAGCAAGAGACAGGCTCCTTGGCTCCTATAGGTTGCAGCGCGGCAACAGCTCTCCGCGCTCCACTGAGTCCTCCCACCCCACCTCCGGCCGTGAGTGACCTCACGCCGCCGGCCGGGACTACGAGGCTGCTTCGTAGGGGGAGTGAACAGTGAAGCTGACAGGGAAAGGAGGTGAAGCCAGGGCTTGTTGTGCCAGATGCAGGAGTGCACTCGGCACACTTACAATTTTTCAGGTACAACGGCACTGGCTAGTGTGTATAATGACAGGTGTGAAGCACATTGCCAGCTCTTCACCTGCGCCCCCCCTAGTATAGAAAATCGTACCGCCCAGGGCATCCGCCCCTTCCGCCCCTGCCTTGTACCGGCCCTGCATACAGTATCAAAAGGTGTTGAGCCTACATTCGTTTGAAAGAAGAACTCCCACTCCTCTCCCATGTTATCTAAATCCGGGACAACCGAAAGCCAGAAGGGGTTGAGTCTCCAGGCATAAGAGGAGGAGGGGGAGCTCAGTTTAAGTTCTATCCAGCATGGGGCATGACCCGAAAGGATACGTGGGGAAAAACCTGCTCCTTTTAGACTCTGCACCAGGGAATGAGACAACAGGATTAGATCAATACGTGACATAGTATTATGTGTCGCTGAAAAACATGTAAAAGCTTTAACTGTGGGGTAGCAATGCCTCCAAGTATCCACCAGCCCTATCTCACTCATGAGTTTCCCAAATCTCGTAGGGGAGGGTGTACAGTCAGTCGGGGATGTCTGGGAGGTTCTGTCTAAGTTATTGTCCAATACTGAATTAAAATCCCCCATCCACAATGCCGGGATCGTTGGAAATTGTGTCATAAACACCAGCCCCTCATTAATAACATTGAACTGAAATGGAGGAGGTATATATACCGCGAGCAGCAGCATTTCCAATCCGTTCAGCCTGCAGTGTATGAACAGGAACTTGCCCTGCGGATCAGACCTCAGTGACAACAGAAAAAATTGTGCTGCTTTGGCCACTAGGAGCGCAATACCTCTAGAGTAAGCGGAGTATGGGGCCTGATACACCCAACCCACCCATGTCTTTTTAAGAGATAGCAATAATTGACCAGTTAAATGGGTTTCAACCAATACCGTAATATCTGCGTGTTGTGCTTTGAGATATGCCATGGCTGCATTTCGCTTGGGTTTAGCTCTAAGGCCTCGGACATTCCATGTTAAACATTTTAAAGTTGACATGTTAGTGGAGACAGTTTATGGGCATGTCTCCCAGCCTGCGTCCACCGGTCCCGAAACCGAACCATTAGTGCACAACACATCTGGGAGACATGAGCTGAGTAATCATAACCAACGTGAGCGAAACATGCCCCCGTGTGTCTGTAATCAGTAGCATTGTCTGTATACAGATCTATAAAGTTATGCATCTGAATAAAAAGTATAAGAACGATTAACTTGTAGTTAAACTTTAAACAACCTTGAACACGTGCGCTGGCCTGGCTGGGTACGTCACACCTTCGGTTCAATTTCACCCTGGAAGTGTGCGCCCAGATAGGCCAGGGAAACATAACTTTTGTTACATTGGTATCAGTACATTTCTGAATTGAAACAGCGGGATCCAGTAGGACTCCCGCGACTAGGGGGACGAACATCCGCTGAAGAGCCAGCAACAGTGTGTGTGTGTGTGGGGGGTTGCCCCCAGTATCAGGCGCACAGGATAACATTGTAAGATAATAACAAGGAATAAAGATGTGTGCCCAAAAACTGTACATCCGAACAGGGAATGGCTCGAGACAGTCTAAGGGGTTTGGGGGTTGCAGTGCCAGTCAGAGTAAGAGCCAGGGGGGATGAAAACGGTGGTCAGACTTTAGGCGGGTGGAAGTACCAGTATTCCCAATGCCTTTGTACAGGGGACAAAAACACAGTACCTCAGTCCGGGGCCTTTTGTGGTAATAACGTTCTCGAAGAAGGTTTACATCCTCAGCACAGCCGTGCTAGGGGGATCAGCGTGGGTATCACTCTCCTGGTGATGGGCGGTTGGGAGCAGCTCGGTCATCCAACCATGCGAAGACCCCCTCCGGAGTGTCGAAAAAGTGGGTACGATTGTCTCCCACCACACGAAGCCTGGCGGGAAACAACATGGCATATGTGTAATGTCGAATCCGGAGCTGAAGCTTCGCCTCCGTGAAGTGCGCTCTCTTTTCTGGACCTCTGCTGAGAAGTCCGGGAACACTTTAATTTCGGAATTCTTGAAGGGGATGTTACCCTTCAATCTTGTGAGACGGAGGATGGCATCCCGATCTCTGAAGTTCAAGAATTTCGCAATAAATGTCCGGGGAGGTGCACCCTGCGGAGGGGGTCTGGCCGTGAGGCGGTGCGCTCGTTCAACTACAAACGTAGAGAATTCTGGTCTCCCAAAAGGCAGTCCTACGAATCGGAGATTGCAGCGTCTTAGACAGTTCTCCATGTCGTCTTGCTTGGAGAGAATTGTGTGGAGCTGGTGTTGTATGCTTTCAGTGGCATGCTGTAATGGCGGCACTTCATCCTCCACTCGGCTAATACAAGTCTCCGTTTCAGTGACCCGCTCTCAGAGTTTCTGTAAGTCCTGCCCACGTCGATCTTCACCTCCTCAATCTTGCATGTTCATGAGCTTTTACAGTCTGATATCGCCTCCAGTACATGAGCCTTGTCGTCCGCCACTGGCTCCGAGGAGGAAGATGCATCGGCGCCATTTTCCCCTGAAGTCCCCTTCTCTTTCAGCCGTTATCTATCGAGCTTAGCTATCATATCTGCTGCCTTTTTCGGAGGCGACATGATGAGGATAGGTGCGGGAGTAGGCAGACTATGTTTGTGGGCAATAATAGTCACCTGCAATCATAGGATATTGAGAAACGGAGTTTGTCTCGAGCGGAGCTCCCATGTCGCACTCCTCACACCATGCCAGTCCAGGCCATGCCCCCCAACACTCATATATTTAACTGTCCATTTCTTCTGATCATCCTTGAGATGGTTCTACACCTTCATTTGAGTCCAGCTGTGTTTTGATTATACTGATTGGACTTGATTAGGAAAGCCACACCCCTGTCTATATAAGACCTTACAGCCCACAGTGCATGTCAGAGCAAATGAGAATCATGAGGTCAAAGGAATTGCCTGAAGAGCTCAGAGACAGAATTGTGGCAAGGCACAGATCTGGGCAAGGTTACAAAAAAATTTCTGCTGCACTTAAGGTTCCTAAGAGCACAGTGGCCTCCATAATCCTGAAATGGAAGACGTTTGGGACGACCAGAACTCTTCCTAGAGCTTGCCGTCCGGCCAAACCGAGCTATCGGGGGCTGAGCTCCAGAGATGCAGTCGGAGATGGGAGAAAGTTGTAGAAAGTCAACCATCACTGCAGCCCTCCACCAGTCGGGGTTTTATGGCAGAGTGGCCCGACAGAAGCCTCTCCTCAGTGCAAGACACATGAAAGCCCGCATGGAGTTTGCTAAAAAAACACCTGAAGGACTCCAAGATGATGAGAAATAAGATTCTCTGGTCTGATGAGACTAAGATAGAACTTTTTGGCCTTAATTCTAACCAGTATGTGTGGAGAAAACCAGGCACTGCTCATCACCTGTCCAATACAGTCCCAACAGTGAAGCATGGTGGTGGCAGCATAATGCTGTGGGGGTGTTTTTCAGCTGCAGGGACAGGACGACTGGTTGCAATCGAGGGAAAGATGAATGCGGCCAAGTACAGGGATATCCTGGACGAAAACCTTCTCCAGAGTGCTCAGGACCTCGGACTGGGCCGAAGGTTTACCTTCCAACAAAACAATGACCCTAAGCACACAGCTAAAATAACGAAGGAGTGGCTTCACAACAACTCCGTAACTGTTCTTGAATGGCCCAGCCAGAGCCCTGACTTAAACCCAATTGAGCATCTCTGGAGAGACCTAAAAATGGCTGTCCACCAACGTTTACCATCCATCCTGACAGAACTGGAGAGGACCTGCAAGGAGGAATGGCAGAGGATCCCTAAATCCCATGTGTGAAAAACTTGTTGCATTTTCCCAAAAAGACTCATGGCTGTATTAGATCAAAAGGGTGCTTCTACTAAATACTGAGCAAAGGGTCTGAATACTTAGGACCATATGATATTTCAGTTTTTCTTTTTTAATAAATCTGCAAAAATGTCAACAATTCTGTGTTTTCTGTCAATATGGGGTACTGTGTGTACATTAATGAGGAAAAAAATGAACTTAAATGATTTTAGCAAATGGCTGCAATATAACAAAAAGTGAAAAATTTAAGGGGGTCTGAATACTTTCCGTCTCCACTATATATATATTATGTGTGTGTGTGTGTGTGTGTGTGTATGTATGTGTGTGTATATATATATATATATATATATATATATATATATATATATATATATATATATATATATATATATATATATATATATGTATATACATATACATATTTTTTTTTTTTTTTTTAGCAAAGACCCTAGAGAATAACATGTCGGTCGTTGCATTATTTTATCTCACACGGTATTTGCGCAGCGTTCTTTCAAACTCATTTTTTTGGGGAAAAAATACACTTTTTTGAATTAAAAAAAAATAAGAAAACAGTAAAGTTAGCCCAATTCTTTTGCATATTGTGAAAGATGTTACACCGAGTAAATTACCCAACGTGTTAGGCTTTAAAATTGCATGCACTCGTGGAATGGTGACAAACTACGGTACCTAAAAATCTCTATAGGCGACGTTTAAAATTTTTTAACGGGTTACCTGTTTAGAGTTACAGAGCAGGTCTTTTGCTAGAATTATTGCTCTTGCTTGAACGATCTTGGCGATACCTCACGTGATTTGAACACTGGTTACATTTGCGGGCGTGACTTATGTATGCGTTTTGTTTGGTGCGCGAGCACACGGGGGCGCTTTTAAAAATGTATTTTTTTTTTTTTATTCAACACTGATCACACTGATCACTTTTATTGCTGTCACAAGGAATGTAAACATAGTGACGATTTCCGTGGAACCAATCCCACTGTTTAACCACTTGCCGCCAAATCACGTACCTGTACGTCATTGGCTTCAAGTGGTTGTATGCAGCTGCAGGCATCACCCTGGAACCGTTTTGTAGAGCCAACGGTCGGCTTTCCTGTAATCACAACCAATGTGTGAGACCCCAGCCACCAGCCGGCACGTCTGCCGTCTGGCCAGAGGCCTGAACAAAGTGGGAACCGGCTTTAAACAGGTCTCGGATGTAGTAACCCGAAAGCGACGTCACTTCCGGTTTAATCACCAGCCAGTGGTGGCATTTAAAAAAAAGTCCAAAGTATTCAAAAACGCTGATCTTGGCGTTTTGAATACTTTCAAGTACAGAGGAGAGGTTTGGGATCTTTTAGATCAAATACCACCGAAAGAAAGCTCTATTTGTGGGGAAAAAAATAACATTTTTATTTGGGTACAGTGTTACATGACCGTGCAATTGTCATTCAAAATGTTACAGCGCTAAAATCTGAAAATTGGCCTGGGCAGGAAGGGGGTGAAAATGCCCGATATTGAAGTGGTTAAAGGAACTCAGGCATTTTTGCTATGAGGGCATGATGGACAGGATGGTCAACACTTGGGTTACTGTGCATCCTTCTACGGACATACTTACCCCAGTTCCACACTGTATTTTGTAAGTACCCCAAAAGTGTACACCCTCACTGACAGCAATGGCAGAAGCCAGGTGCAAGGGAACCCTGACAAAAACACTCAGAGTGACCATGTTTGCACTGCAACTTGACTCCATTGTTTGCACTGGAGACAGTCTCTGCATCAGATTCTAGTTCTATCTCAGGTGTGCAACAAGCAGCCTATCTGATCAAGACAGATTTGTCTGCAGCTTTGACGGACTTTCTCAGACAGCTCACCATTTTAAACTGGCCATAGATTGAAATTTGTCTGGCTCAGCAGGGGATAGCCAAATTTTGATCCATGTGTGAGCATCCCTGTTCGATAGAAATTGAACGACTTTTGTTGAACAGGAATGTTGGAAACCTTGTTGATCATTGGCTGCAGTCAATTGGCAGCAACCACTGATTAGTGTATTGTGACAGCAGAGTCTCCCACTGTCAGAATACGGTGTTGCAGTAAGGAAGATTGCTTCATCCACCTTGCTTATGTGGATGGAGGAATCTGCTCAAGATTTTTTCATTCCGCCTGTTGGCTGAATAAAAAAAAACAACCCATCTATATGGCCAGCTTTAATACAACCCTAGTTCCAAAAAAAGTTGGGAATCTGTGTAAAAATCTACATAAAAACGGAGTGCAATGATTCCACACTTTCAGTTGGGACCCTTGTGGCCACTTTGATTTGGGAGATCTCAGATAACTGGGTCTGCAGTGTGGTGTCCACAGGATACAAGCTAGAATTTCTCTGCTTTCCTGCTTCATGCTTTATGTGCTCAACAGTGCCTTCAGATCAAAGCAGTTTTTTTTGCAGCTCTGTAAAAGGACTACTGTTCCAAGTGGTCATTGCACCTGTGCCAGTAAAGAAGAAGTCTCAATGCTTTTCCTTCAACCTGTTTCATGTTTCCTCAGCCAAACAGAGAAGTTCGGCCTATCCTAGGCCTCAAGGGTCTCAAGTTCCTGAAAATTTAAAATTTTAGGATGAAGTCTTCCTGGTAGATGATTGTTTCACTTTAGGGGGGGGGGGGGGGGCCTTCCTGGTGTCATTTGGCATCAAGGATGCCTGCCTACACATTTTAATTTTCTGACTACGCCAACTATTTTTGAACTGTGCAAGAGCATTGCAATTACCAGCTTACCCTTTGGCCTGTTCACGGAGTGTTTCCACGTTGTTGGGAACCCAAGGGATTCCAATTGTGGTATGCCTGGACAACTTGCTCCTATGAGAGCAACTGCATCTATTACAGATGCACAACAGCCAATTGACAGTGAAGAGGTTCGGCTGGGTGCTAAACCTTCTGAAGTCCGTCTTGGTTCTGATCCAACACCTGGGGTCAGGTGTAGTTCTGGAGACGTCTCATGCAAGCTTCCACAGGAGAAGTGTCTGTCTCTTGGAGTCCGTGTGAAGTCATCAAAAGTTCCTTCATTCTGGATATGCATGAGAGTGCTGGGAAAGATGGTAGTCACCTTCAAGGTGGACAGTTTTACTCCAGATCTTTGCAGATCAATATTCTGGCAGTATGGGACAAATGTCGGGAGTCCATGGGTCAGCCAATGCATCTGACTTCCAAGACCAGAGCAGCTCTAAAATTGTGGATATCCACACACATGCTGGATGCAGGGTACACCTTCCTTTAGAGGTCGACCGATATATCGGCCGATATTTGGCGTTTTTTATTTAATTGGCATCGGCTGATTGTGCTGATAAAAAAGGCTGATAATAACTTCAGCGCAACTTGCAAATGACTTATGTAATAGAAGTCAATGCAAGTTGCCTGAAGTCTTCTGTGAAGCGACTTTTCTCCTCTCTGAGCAGCCTGACAAGTCTGTTAAAAGAAGCTGAAAAGATACAATGTTTATGGACTGAACTCTGTGTGTAGAAGCTCTCAGTTTAACAATTTAAAGATAAATCTTTTCTCACACTTGTTGCTTACAAGTAAAAATCCTGTATTTTCTGCTAGAAAATCACTTAGAACCCCCAATCATTATATATATGAATTTTTTTTAGCAGAGACCCTAGGGAATAAAATAGCGGTTGTTGCAATATTTTATGTTGCATGATATTTGCGCAGCGGTCTTTCAAACGCAATTTTTTTTGAAAAAAATACACTAATAAATTAAAAAAAAAAAACTAAGCAGTAAAGTTAGCCCATTTTTTTCGTCCAAAAGTTTTGATTACCTGTTTTTGTGTATTTAATATTTAAGATAGGTTTTTTTTTTTTTTTCTTTTAATCTAAATTATACATACAAGTGAACTGATTGGAGGTTTGTTTTGTTTAATAAATGTTTAAATGTAAAAAAATTTCTGTATCACTTATTACTTAAGGTTGCTCCCACACTGGAGCGCTTTATCGTCATTTTAGCAGCGCCATTCAGCTGCTAGCGGGGCGCTTATAACCCAGCTAGCGGCCGAAGAAGGGGTTAAATGTGCCGCTGCCGAAACGCTTTGCACGCGCTTCGGCAGCGGTGTGCATTCATTTCAATGGGCAGGAGTGGTGGAGCAGCGGTATGCACCGCTCCAAAGATGCTGCTTGCAGGACTTTTTTTTTAACATCCTGCCAGCGCATCGCCTCAGTGTGAAAGCACTCGGGCTTTTACACTGAGACTGCAGGGGAGCCCTTTTGCAGGCACTTTACAGGCGCTATTTTTAGCCCAAAAGCGCCTGAAAAACGCCCCAGGGGTCTAACTGTTATGCCCCGTACACACGGTCGGATTTTCCGATGGAAAATATCCGATCGGAGCGTGTTGTCGGAAATTCCGACCGTGTGTGGGCTCCATCGGACATTTTCCATCGGATTTTCCGACACACAAAGTTGGAGAGCAGGAGATAAAATTTTCCGACAACAAAATCCGTTGTTGGAAATTCCGATCGTGTGTACACAAATCCGACCGACAAAGTGCCACGCATGCTCAGAATAAATAAAGAGATGAAAGCTATTGGCCACTGCCCCGTTTATAGTCCCGACGTATGTGTTTTACGTCACCACGTTCAGAACGATCGGATTTTCCGACAACTTTGTGTGACCGTGTGTATGCAAGACAAGTTTGAGCCAACATCCGTCGGAAAAAATCCTAGGATTTTGTTGTCGGAATGTCCGAACAAAGTCCGACCATGTGTACGGGGCATTAGATTTTATGAGATGAAGGGGAAAAAAAAAAATCGGCCTAACATATCGGCCCAAAAAAATCGGCATCATATATCGGCCATCGGCCACCGCGATTTCTAAATATTGGTCGACCTCTACCTTCCTTCCAATGAAGTGGCTGGGGTGTTCTGGAGCACCTCTCCTTTCAGGGAAAGTGGTCATCAGAGGAGCAGAAGTTGCCAATCAAAATCCTGGGACTTTGGGCAATTTGGTCTCTTTTCCTTCAGGGTTTCCCTGTAGGTGTTCAGTCAGATATTGACACTGGTGGCATACATCAACCTTCAAAAAGGCACAAGAAGTCATGCTACTCAGGAAGAAGCACACTTAAAATATAACTAACTTTCAGTTTTGGACAGAGTGGGGATAGATTATAACATTGGATTTTAGTGCTACAGTTTTCCCCTTAGGGAGATTCACCCTTTCTATTTGTCCTGTTTACTGATATCAGTAATAGTAAAAGAAAATCCCAAATTTTGGTTTGTCCACAGAACAGTAATACAGGGGAAATCTTCCAATGGGGACACTAGCCCTGGTGACCTAAGGGGCCCCAAGGGTTTCCCTTAATTTGCAGAGATTTATTCTCTTACTGTTTTAGCTATAGGACAGGAAGTTAGAGTAAGTCTCCCCAATGGAACATGGCAAAGACGGGTCATAACCCTACCTTACTCTATCCAAAATGAAAAACGTTTTGCCTACTGTTCCCTTAATCTTGTCTTGGGCAGAACTTCATGATCAGCCACCTCTGCTGTTGAAGGGACGGATGTGGATCTCTTGGCTTCCAGGTTAAACAACAAACTGGAGAATTGGATAAAGGTGTAGGGCATTTGGGTGATCTTAATCTTACTGGCCTGGCCAAGAAGACACTGGTATGCTTAGACCTCTAGACTGTGGGCTCTTCAGAACATCCAGACCTGCAGTCACAGGGTCTGATATTCCATCCTGCTTTACGGTCATTGGCTTTGACCGTGTCACTGTTGAAGCCCAGGTCCTGAGAGACAGGGGAGTTTCAGACTCTGTGATTCTTACCCTTTTCACGGCTAGAATGTTGACCTCTAATAAGGTGTACCACCCCCCCTCTGGCTCCAACCATGTGCTTAAAAAAAATCCAGATTGGAATCCATGCGTCTGGCGCCCAGCATGTAGATAAGGGGGCTGGGCGCATGGATGGGGGGGGCGCCACTGGCAGGGGGTACCTGCCTTTTTGACCAGTGTCCATTCACCTGAAGGTGGTAACATAACTCGTGTAGTAATGACTGTAAAGTGGTTCTAAAGACTCAAGGTTTTTTCCCTTATGCATTCAAGTAAAAAACCTTCTGGGTGCAGCTCTCTGCCAGCCCCCTCTTGTACTTACCTGAGCCCATCCCGATCCAGCTATGTGCATGAGAGCAGTGGCTCTCCAGGGTCTCTTACTCTTCATTGGCTCCCGCTGGCCGTTGGCTCCCGTTGCTGTCAATCCCAGCCTGTGAGCCAATGAGAGAGCGGGGGGTGGGGTCAAACCGCGCTGTGTGTGTGTGCATGGACACACAGAGCGCAGCTCGGGAGGCTTGCTATTGGGGGCACTCAGTGGGGGTAGGAGCCAGGACTGCCGGCAAGGGACCCAAAAAAAGGGGATCGGGACTGCTCTGTGCAAAACCATTGCACAAAGCAGGTAAGTATAACATGTTTGTTTAATCTTTCCTTAACTGGTTCCCACCCACCATATAGTCAAATGACGACTGGGTGGGACTACTCTAGTTCTGGGAGGACGTCGACCCCCCCCCCCCCCCCTGTAGGCATGAGACGATGAGTGGTTAGCCGTGTCAGCGCATCACCGATCAGGGTAAAGAGCCAATGATGGCGGCTCTTTACCATGTGATTAGCTGTGTATAATCACAGCCGATCACAATGTAAACACACTTGTCGGTTATCAGCATTCCCTTCCTTGTGCTGTCACAGTGTGAGGAGAGGAGAGAGCCAGTAACCGGCTAGTGTGAAAGGGGACAGCGGCACTGATCATCAGTGTAGACCCAATAGTGCCCATCATTACTGCCTATCAGTGCCAGTTAGTGCCCACCAGTGCGGTCAATCAGTGCCTCCTCATCTGTACTGACAATCAGTGCCACTATCAGTGCCCATTAGTGCCGCATATCAGTGAAGCCGCATCAGCACACATCAGTAAAGGAGAAAAATTTCCTGTTTGCAAAATTTTATAACAGAAACCAGTTTATTTTTTTTCCCCATATTTTTGGGCTTTTTTCGTTTGTTTAGCAAAACAAAAAAAAAAAACGAGAGGTGATTAAATACCACCAAAAGAAAGCTCTATATGTATGAAAAAAATGATACTTGAGGGTTATTCAAGCCGTATTAGTGCAATTGTGACAGAGAAAATTGAATACTGTCCGTGATACTTTTTTATTTGCACTAACATCATCTTTCATGGATAAGCTTTCGGGGTGTGTCCCCTTCTTCAAGGTCCAAGCAGTACTGATTCACAAAAGTTTTAGCAGAACGTAAAATGCTAAAGGATTTTTTTGTTTTGTTTTAACATTTTACCATCTGCTAAAACTTTTGTGAATCATTACTGCTTGGACCTTGAAGGGGACACACCCCGCAATCTCGTCCATGAAAAATATGTTAGCGCAAATAAAAAATTGTCACGGACAGTACTCAATTTTCTCTGAAAAAAATGATAAAAACATTTAATGAGTGCAGTGCTGCATAACGGTGCAATTGTCACTCAAAGTGTGACAGCGCTGAAAATTGGCCTGGGCAGGAAGGGGGTAAAAGTGCCCAGTAGGCAAGTGGTTAAGAAACACTGTTGTCCTGTGATTTTCTCTAAGAAAAAGATTTTACAGGTAAATCAAAAATTCTAATTTTTAATGGCTATCGGCGTTTCCAGATCTTTGACTAAATTTTAAACTGTGCTGATATGGTTGAGTATTTTTAGTAGAGCTGCACGATTCTGGCTAAAATGAGAATCACGATTTTTTTGCTTAGAAGATAGATCACGATTCTCTCACGATTCTCGCGGCGTAACATAATCTTTCACATTAAAACAAAAAAATTGGGCTAACTTTACTGTTTCGTTTTTTTTTTTTTTTTATTCATTGAAGTGTATTTTTTCACAAAAAATTGCATTTAAAAGACCGCTGGGCAAATACAGTGTGACATAAAATATTGCACCAATTGCCATTTTATTCCCTAGGGTCTCTGCTAAAATATATATGTTTGGGGGTTCCAAGTCATTTTCTAGCAAAAAATATTGATTTTAACTTAAAGGGGTTGTAAAGGTAATTTTTTTTTCTTTAAAAATAACAAACATGTTATACTTACCTTCACTGTGCAGCTCGTTCTGCACAGAGTGGCCCCGAACCTGCTTTTCTGGGGTCCCTCGGCGGCTGTCTCAGCTCCTCCCCGCAATAACTAACCACCTTAATGCGAGCTCCCTCACATGGTGGTTAGTTATTGCGGGTGCGCTTCCGTGATACAGCCGGCGGCTATAGCCGCTCGCTGTATCACTCGGCCCCGCCCCCCGGCGCGCCGCGTCATTGGATGTGATTGACAGCAGCGCGAGCCAATGGCTGCACTGCTTTCAATCCATCCACTATAGCCAATCAGCGACCAGGCTGATCGGCTGAATGGAGGTCGGGAACGAGCGGCCGAGTTTTTGAGGTGTCAGGTAAGTAAAACGGGGGGGTTGGGGGCGGCAGGATTATCAAAAGTTTTTTCACCTTAATGCATAGAATGCATTAAGGTGAAAAAATGTATACCTTTACAACCCCTTTAAGAAGTGTCAGAAAAAGATTTAGACTTTAAGTGGTTAAACTTCCTGCATTTACACATTTTCAAAAACTTGGCAGATTGCCCAGATTATTTATTTACACAGAAGTTCTTTCCCTTTGATCTAAGAAGGAAGCTTAGTTACAATGTTTCAAGTTAAAAGACTTAGCAGAATGCCCAGATGCTTTCTTTTGACAGCTGAGTGAGCAGATAAAGTCTCTCCACTTGTTTATATGAAAGAATCTGCAAATTCTGTAGGAGAGATCCTCAGGGGAGGTGAATCGAGATCACAATTTTTTAACAATTAATTGTGCAGCTCTAATTTTTAGTAGAGATAATTTACTGCTTGTACTGTCTTGGGTGACAATGTTTTTGTTTCCTTCCATAATGACTTGTTATATTGTGGCCTAGCATGCTTTATTCATTCCTTAACTGTTCTGTTTTATAACTTCAAATGCAGCTTTTTATTCTGTTCTTGTTTTACAGGCCTCATTGCCTGAAATTGGTCATACTTTTACACTGATGGAAAAGGCTGGGTTAAAACCAAATCTTGGATCATATGCTGCAGCATTTGAGGCTTTTGGTCGCATTGAAAGCAACGCAATAAACATTAAAAGGTACAAATAACCCTTTCCTTTTGTAGTAGTAGTCTTCAGTATGGTAGTTTTGACAGGTTTGATCAAATTGGTTTACAGTGAAGTGCTTAGCTCAGCCTAGTGACATAACTAGTATTTCTGTTCAATGTGCCAAGTTTCCATGTGCCACTGACAGCACTATCTGGGCATTCAGACACCACTAGAGAATGCTACATGTGAAATGCAGTTATAAAGGTAATTGGTCCATCTGGCATGTGTGGTTTGGTCCTTGATGTCAAAAGGTCAGACTCCTCTGACTTCACTGTTGTTTATAAAGCTAGCATACTGTATGTTTTACAAAAAAAAAAAAGTGACTTTTTAACTGCCTGCAAGCACACATTGTTAGCAGAGAAAGCATATCCTCAGATGCTGCTCATGTGCTATTTGTGTTACTGTGCTGGGTGGTGCTAGTAAGCTTGTGTGGGGAGGGGTTATAGTGCAGGGGAGTTCATGTATGATTTTAGATAATATACTTTTTCTGAATAGTATGCATAGTTCAGTCTTTATGTTAATTTCATTGGTTTATGGGAAGGCTGGAGGAGTATTCAAACTGGGCATAAGGGGAGAGGGTGAATTGGATTATAATAAGGCAGACAAGTCAGACAGGGGTAAGTCCCTATTGGTGGGTGGAATAGGGAAAGATGGGGGGAGGGCTATGACAGGTGATAAGAAGGTCCCCATTTTACATCAACCATTACAAATGGTACTATTTGTACGAAAATAAAAAATATGCAAAATATGTGTGCAAGTTGTGACAACTTATTAAAGCAGGGGTCTCAAACTGGAGGCCCTCCAGCTGCTGCAAAACTACAAGTCCCATCATGCCTCTGTCTGTGGGAGTCATGCTTGTAACTGTCAGCCTTGCAATGCCTCATGGGACTTGTAGTTTTGCAACAGCTGGGGGGGCGGCGATTTGAGACCCCTGTATTAAAGTGTTTGTTCACCATTGCCACGCGTCTGTCAAGCAAAATAGGTGAGTTGGAAGCTTTGGTGCATGAAGAGATCTATGATTTACCATATTTATCGGCGTATAACACGCACCCCATTTTTAAGAGGGAAGTTTAAGGAAAAAATGTTTTCACAGCCCCCTTTACAGTACACAGTTCCCCCTCCTCCTATCCAGTACACAGCCCCCTCCCTAGTACACAGCCCCCCATCCAGTATGCAACCCTCCCCAGTATACAGCCCTCCATCCAGTATACAGCCCCCCCAGTACACAGCCCCCCATACAGTATACAGCCCTCCTCCCCAGTACACAGCCCCTCCATCCAGTATACAGTCCCTCTCCCCCTGCACTCCCAGGAGACCTCCAGTCTCCTGGGACAGCGCTGCCAGCATTCTCTACAGTTAAGAAAAAAATCACTGCCGGCCTCTTCCACACTGCTTCTCTTGTGTCACTCATATTGTAGAATGAAGCTTCCATATACCTCAATAGCTCAGTTTTTTCCACTGACCTGGTCACATGACTTCTCTCTCTGACATTACGTAGATGGTCATGTGACTGCTCTCCTCCTCCAATCTAAAGCTAAGAGGAGGAGGAGCGGGAGGAAGAGAGCAGCCAGAAAAAAATGGAGCTATTGAGATGTTTACAAGCTTTGTTTTATGACACTGACACAGGAGGAGCGGTGTAGGAGAAGGGGCTGGCAAGTGAATTTTTTTAAAATCAACTTTAGACTATGCAGGCAGCGCTGTCCCAGGGCCAGGAGAGGGCGGGGTGGCCAGCCTGACACCCCCCCTCATGGGTGGCTCCCGGGGCGGCCTGCCCAATCCCTGCCTCCTTTTGGTAAAACATAGTATCGGCACATAACACGCAGGCACGTTTAACCTCTGTTTTCAGGGGGAAAAGTGCGTGTTATACGCCGATAAATACGGTAATTGGTATTGCTAATTGGCTTCATTCTTTACATGACTGGGCTATTCATATTCCTGGCTGTGCTCTCCTGAGACAGGGTAAAACGAAAAGATGTTGGTGTCTGTCTCTGTGAGAAGTGATCTCAAAGCGAGTGTGTATTAATACCATTATATGGGAGCACATGGGGAGATCTCTTGTTCCTAGGATCTAGGATTGGAGATATTGTTATTTCATCGAGTATATATCCATATGAGAACCAATAAGATTGGTGGGAAATAGAAATAGGTTAATCTCCCCCGTTTATAGACAGTCATACACAGAACTTTTTGGATTTCTCGGTGACCCCAGTTCGCTCTCGCAATCTGGGGGGATCAATTAATTAGTTATAATACCTGTTCTAATATTGAGCAATCAATTTGATCTACCGAGCAATTTGGAATCTGTCAGGCATGCATCTAATACTGTTCGTGAGCATGCGTGGTGGGAACCCCATGCATACCGGATAGTGGTTCTTTTTTATTATATGCATGTCAATATTATTAAACATCGGGTGGTGTGCAGCTATGGTGGGTCTGTGGTCTTCATAATACCCGGATTACCATTTGCAAATTTTGGGCATAAAGATACAATCTCTGACTTTCAATCTTCATTGCGATTACATGCGGGGATTGCAAAGATTGCCGTTTAGTTTAAATTTCTTTCATAATGAAACATCTTTTTGTTTTATACATAAAAAAATATTTTTTTTAAAAATGGGCAACATATGGTCACAAATATATCCTTATTGAGTCACTTCAGTAACGGATATTATCTATTTTAATAAAAAAAAGGGCGTTTTTGCCCATCTTTAAGATGGCAACATCAGCACTGGACACCTTGATCTCAGAAAGGGGCGTTCTGTGGAGCTGATAGGATACATATAGGTGGTGAGTCAGCACGCCGCCCGTGCCCCTGGAAGACGACAGGTTTGTCGAAACGGCGTAGGGAGGAGCGGCGTGCTGACGTCACCACCATCCATCGCTGATCCCGGAAGCAACGGGAAGCAGTCTGGAGCCGGCCGGCTTGTGATTTTAACGCAAATTTGACACGATTAATTTGTAAGTGTGTTTCTTTTATCCTTTAATAAACTGCTAAACTGTGTTACGCTATGGAGTTTTCTCTCATATATATTTCCATGGGGAACGAGTGTCTATGTACCTAGAGGACCCCCTGAGAGGTGACACTTTTGGGATCCGCTCCCAGCAGAGACCCTGTGGCTGGGGGAGACAGCCACACGCTCACACGATCTCCCTAACAAGAGATCATTCGATCTGGTAAGGGGCAGTTTGTTTTGAGGTGGAGGAACTTTCCTGTCATCGCGCTCCTCAGGGTGACAAAATTGCATGTCTCACATCGCTTGGATGACTGGTGCATTCCTCCTTTGAAAGACTTTCCCATCAATGAACTTTTTTATTCTATGGACTTTGCTTGCTCCATCCAGCTTTGAATCTGACCTCTAATGTTCAGTTTTTTAGTTTCATTCTATGGGATTCATGTTGATTTTTTTATTATTTTAATTTTACTTTAAATTCTTACTTTTTCTTCACCGTTTATTCATTACATATGGGCTCACAAGCTGCAGTTATCAAAGTGATTTTACTTTTGCACTTACCTACTAGTGGCAGCGCAGCCTTTTTTTGTATACAGTGTTTAATAAGTGGATGTTTCTCACATTTATGGTTGCAGCAGCACAAATCAACTTTTTTCACAATACACACATTTATCTTCACTGATTAGATTTTGGGATAGCGCAGTATTTTTTCTTTTTTGAAGAAATACAGTGTGACGTAAAGTATTGCTATGACCGCCATCTTATTCTCTAAGGTGTCTGAAAAACAAAATTTTATATTACTTAGAACCTCCAAACATTTATATATATATATATATATATATATATATATATATATATATATATATATATATATATATATATATATATACACTACCGTTCAAAAGTTTGGGGTCACATTGAAATGTCCTTATTTTTGAAGGAAAAGCACTGTACTTTTAAATGAAGCTAACTTTAAACTAGTCCTAACTTTAAACAAATATACTCTATACATTGCTAATGTGGTAAATGACTATTCTAACTGCAAATGTCTAGTTTTTGGTGCAATATCTACATAGGTGTATAGAGGCCCATTTCCAGCAACTATCACTCCAGTGTTCTAATGGTACAATGTGTTTGCTCATTGGCTCAGAAGGCTAATTGATGATTAGCAAACCCTTGTGCAATCATGTTCACACATCTAAAAACAGTCTAGCTCCTTCCAGAAGCTACAAAACTGACCTTCCTGTGAGCAGATTGAGTTTCTGGAGCATCACATTTGTGGGGTCAATTAAACGCTCAAAATGGCCAGAAAAAGAGAACTTTCATCTGAAACTCGACAGTCTATTCTTGTTCTTAGAAATGAAGGCTATTCCATGCGAGAAATTGCAAAGAAATTGAAGATTTCCTACAACGGTGTGTACTACTCCCTTCAGAGGACAGCACAAACAGGCTCTAACCAGAGTAGAAAAAGAAGTGGGAGGCCGCGTTGCACAACTAAGCAAGAAGATAAGCACATTAGAGTCTCTAGTTTGAGAAACAGACGCCTCACAGGTCCCCAACTGGCATCTTCATTAAATAGTACTCGCAAAACACCAGTGTCAACATCTACAGTGAAGAGGCGGCTGCGGGATTTTGGGCTTCAGGGCAGAGTGGCAAAGAAAAAGCCATATCTGAGACTGGCCAATAAAAGAAAAAGATTAAGATGGGCAAAAGAACACAGACATTGGACAGAGGAAGACTGGAAAAAAGTGTTGTGGACGGATGAATCCAAGTTTGAGGTGTTTGGATCACAAAGAAGAACGTTTGTGAGACGCAGAACAAATGAAAAGATGCTGGAAGAATGCCTGACGCCATCTGTTAACCACTTGACGACCGCCTCACGCCGATGTACGTCGGCAAGGCGGCACGGACAGGCAAAATCACGTACATGGTACGTGATTTGCCTTCCGCGGGTGGGGGGTCCGATCGCCCCCCCCCCCCCCCGCCGCCCGAGGCGGTCCCGTTTTGTCCCCCGGCGATCGGAGACGAGGGGGAGGCCATCCGTTCGTGGCCCCCCCCCCCTCGCGATCGCCGCCGGCCAATGGGAACACTCCTTTGCTGCTGTATGCTAAACAGCAGCAAAGGAAATGATGTCATCTCCCCTCGGGTCGGTAGTTTCCGTTCCGGCCCGAGGAGAGACGACAAGTGAGTGACTGCACCAACACACACACACACAGTAGAACATGCCAGGCACACATTACACCCCGATCGCCCCCCGATCCCCCCCCAATCACCCCCCCCCCCCCTGTCACAAACTGACACCAGCAGTTTTTTTTTTTTTTTCTGATTACTGCATAGTGTCAGTTTGTGACAGTTACTGTGTTAGCACAGTTACTGTTACCCCCCTGTAGGTCTAGGGTACCCCCCTAACCCCCCCTAATAAAGTTTTAACCCCTTGATCACCCCCCGTCACCAGTGTCACTAAGCGATCATTTTTCTGATCGCTGTATTAGTGTCGCTGGTGACGCTAGTTAGTGAGGTAAATATTTGGGTTCGCCGTCAGCGTTTTATAGCGTCAGGGACCCCCATATACTACCTAATAAATGTTTTAACCCCTTGATTGCCCCCTAGTTAACCCTTTCACCACTGATCACCGTATAACTGTTACGGTTGACGCTGGTTAGTTTGTTTATTTTTTATAGTGTCAGGGCACCCGCCGTTTATTACCGAATAAAGGTTTAGCCCCCTGATCGCCCGGCGGTGATATGCGTCGCCCCAGGCAGCGTCAGATTAGCGCCAGTACCGCTAACACCCACGCACGCAGCATACGCCTCCCTTAGTGGTATAGTATCTGAACGCATCAATATCTGATCCGATCAGATCTATACTAGCGTCCCCAGCAGTTTAGGGTTCCCAAAAACGCAGTGTTAGCGGGATCAGCCCAGATACCTGCTAGCACCTGCGTTTTGCGCCTCCGCCCGGCCCAGCCCACCCAAGTGCAGTATCGATCGATCACTGACACTTACAAAACACTAAACGCATAACTGCAGCGTTCGCAGAGTCAGGCCTGATCCCTGCGATCGCTAACAGTTTTTTTGGTAGCATTTTGGTGAACTGGCAAGCACCAGCCCCAGGCAGCGTCAGGTTAGCGCCAGTACCGCTAACACCCACGCACGCACCGTACACCTCCCTTAGTGGTATAGTATCTGATCGGATCAATATCTGATCCGATCAGATCTATACTAGCGTCCCCAGCAGTTTAGGGTTCCCAAAAACGCAGTGTTAGCGGGATCAGCCCAGATACCTGCTAGCACCTGCGTTTTGCCCCTCCGCCCGGCCCGGCCCAGCCCACCCAAGTGCAGTATCGATCGATCACTGTCACTTACAAAACTCTAAACGCATAACTGCAGCGTTCGCAGAGTCAGGCCTGATCCCTGCGATCGCTAACAGTTTTTTTGGTAGCGTTTTGGGGAACTGGCAAGCGCCAGCGGCGTAGTACACCCCGGTCGTAATCAAACCAGCACTGCAGTAACACTTGGTGACGTGGCGAGTCCCATAAGTGCAGTTCAAGCTGGTGAGGTGGCAAGCACAAGTAGTGTCCCGCTGACACCAAAAAGACAAACACAGGCCCGTCGTGCCCATAATGCCCTTCCTGCTGCATTCGCCAATCCTAATTGGGAACCCACCGCTTCTGCAGCGCCCGTACTTCCCCCATTCACATCCCCAACCAAATGCAGTCGGCTGCATGAGAGGCATTTTTATGTCCTCCCGAGTACCCCTACCCAACGAACCCCCCCAAAAAAGATGTTGTGTCTGCAGCAAGCGCGGATATAGGCGTGACACCCGCTATTATTGTCCCTCCTGTCCTGACAATCCTGGTCTTTGCATTGGTGAATGTTTTGAACGCTACCATGCACTAGTTGAGTATTAGCGTAGGGTACAGCATTCCACAGACTAGGCACACTTTCACAGGGTCTCCCAAGATGCCATCGCATTTTGAGAGACCCGAACCTGGAACCGGTTACAGTTATAAAAGTTAGTTACAAAAAAAGTGTAAAAAAAAAATATATATATAAAATAAAAAAAAATAGTTGTCGTTTTATTGTTCTCTCTCTCTCTATTCTCTCTCTATTGTTCTGCTCTTTTTTTTACTGTATTCTATTCTGCAATGTTTTATTGTTATTGTTATTATGTTTTATCATGTTTGTTTTTCAGGTATGTAATTATTTATACTTTACTGTTTACTGTGCTTTATTGTTAACCATTGTTAACCATTTTTTTGTCTTCAGGTACGCCATGCACGACTTTGAGTGGTTATACCAGAATGATGCCTGCAGGTTTAGGTATCATCTTGGTATCATTCTTTTCAGCCAGCGGTCGGCTTTCATGTAAAAGCAATCCTAGCGGCTAATTAGCCTCTAGACTGCTTTTACAAGCCGTGGGAGGGAATGCCCCCCCTCCCCACCGTCTTCCGTGTTTTTCTCTGGCTCTCCTGTCTCAACAGGGAACCTGAGAATGCAGCCGGTGATTCAGCCTGCTGACCATAGAGCTGATCAGAGACCAGAGTGGCGCCAAACAACTCTATGGCCTAAGAAACCGGAAGCTACAAGCATTTCATGGCTTAGATTTCGCCGGATGTAAATAGCGCCATTGGGAAATTGGGGAAGCATTTTATCACACCGATCTTGGTGTGGTCAGATGCTTTGAGGGCAGAGGAGAGATCTAGGGTCTAATAGACCCCAATTTTTTCAAAAAAGAGTACCTGTCACTACCTATTGCTATCATAGGGGATATTTACATTCCCAGAGATAACAATAAAAATGATTAAAAAAAAAAATATGAAAGGAACAGTTTAAAAGTAAGATTAAAAAAGCAAAAAAATAATTAAGGAAAAAAAAAAAAAAAAAAAAAAGCACCCCTGTCGCCCCCCTGCTCTCGCGCTAAGGCGAACGCAAGCGGCGGTCTGTCGTCAAACGTAAACAGCAATTGCACCATGCATGTGAGGTATCACCGCGAAGGCCAGATCGAGTGCAGTAATTTTTCCAGTAGACCTCCTCTGTAAATCTAAAGTGGTAACCTGTAAAGGCTTTTAAAGGCTTTTAAACATGTATTTATTTTGTTGCCACTGCACGTTTGTGCGCAATTTTAAAGCATGTCATGTTTGGTATCCATGTACTCCGCCTAAGATCATCTTTTTTATTTCATCAAACATTTGGGCAATATAGTGTGTTTTAGTGCATTAAAATTTAAAAAAGTGTGTTTTTTCCCCAAAAAATGCGTTTGAAAAATCGCTGCGCAATTACTGTGTGAAAAAAAAAAAATGAAACACCCACCATTTTAATCTGTAGGGCATTGGCTTTAAAAAAATATATAATGTTTGGGGGTTCAAAGTAATTTTTTTGCAAAAAAAAATAACTTTTTCATGTAAACAATAAGTGTCAGAAAGGGCTTTGTCTTCAAGTGGTTAGAAGAGTGGGTGATGTGTGACATAAGCTTCTAAATGTTGTGCATAAAATGCCAGGACAGTTCAAAACCCCCCTAAATGACCCCATTTTGGAAAGTAGACACCCCAAGCTATTTGCTGAGAGTCATGTCGAGTCCATGGAATATTTTATATTGTGACACAAGTTGCGGGAAAGAGACAAATGTTTTTGTTTTTTTTTGCACAAAGTTGTCACTAAATGATCTATTGCTCAAACATGCCATGGAAATATGTGAAATTACACCCCAAAATACATTCTGCTGCTTCTCCTGAGTACGGGGATACCACATGTGTGAGACTTTTTGGGAGCCTAGCCGCGTACGGGACCCCGAAAACCAAGCACCGCCTTCAGGCTTTCTAAGGGCGTGAATTTTTGATTTCACTCTTCACTGCCTATCACAGTTTCGGAGGCCATGGAATGCCCAGGTGGCACAAAACCCCCCCAAATGACCCCATTTTGGAAAGTAGACACCCCAAGCTATTTGCTGAGAGGTATGGTGAGTATTTTGCAGACCTCACTTTTTGTCACAAAGTTTTGAAAATTGAAAAAAGAAAAAAAAAAATGTTTTTTCTTGTCTTTCTTCATTTTCAAAAACAAATGAGAGCTGCAAAATACTCACCATGCCTCTCAGCAAATAGCTTGGGGTGTCTACTTTCCAAAATGGGGTCATTTGGGGGGGGTTTGTGCCACCTGGGCATTCCATGGCCTCCGAACCTGTGATAGGCAGTAAAGAGTGAAATCAAAAATTTTCACCCTTAGAAATCCTGAAGGCAGTGATTGGTTTTCGGGGTCCCGTACGCGGCTAGGCTCCCAAAAAGTCCCACACATGTGGTATCCCCATACTCAGGAGAAGCAGATAAATGTATTTTGGGGTGCAATTCCACATATGCCCATGGCCTGTGTGAGCAATATATCATTTAGTGACAACTTTATGAAAAAAAAAAAAAAAAAAAAAAATAAAAGTGTCACTTTCCCGCAACTTGTGTCAAAATATAAAATATTCCATGGACTCAATATGCCTCTCAGCAAATAGCTTGGGGTGTCTACTTTCCAAAATGGGGTCATTTTGGGGGGTTTTGTGCCACCTGGGCATTCCATGGCCTCCGAAACTGTGATAGGCAGAGAAGAGTGAAATCATAAATTTACACTCTTAGAAATCCTGAAGGCAGTGATTGGTTTTCGGGGCCCCGTACGCGGCTAGGCTCCCAAAAAGTCCCACACATGTGGTATCCCCATACTCAGGAGAAGCAGCTGAATGTATTTTGGGGTGCAATTCCACATAGGCCCATGGCCTGTGTGAGCAATATATCATTTAGTGACAACTTTTTGTAAATATTTTTTTTTTTTTTTTTTTGTCATTTTTCAATCACTTGGGACAAAAAAAATAAATATTCAATGGGTTCAACATGCCTCTCAGCAATTTCCTTGGGGTGTCTACTTTCCAAAATGGGGTCATTTGGGGGGGTTTTGTACTGCCCTGCCATTTTAGCACCTCAAGAAATGACATAGGCAGTCATAAACTAAAAGCTGTGTAAATTACAGAAAATGTACCCTAGTTTGTAGACGCTATAACTTTTGCGCAAACCAATAAATATACGCTTATTGACATTTTTTTTACCAAAGACATGTGGCCGAATACATTTTGGCCTAAATGTATGACTAAAATTTAGTTTGTTGGATTTTTTTTATAACAAAAAGTAGAAAATATCATTTTTTTTCAAAATTTTCGGTCTTTTTCCGTTTATAGCGCAAAAAATAAAAACCGCAGAGGTGATCAAATACCATCAAAAGAAAGCTCTATTTGTGGGAAGAAAAGGACGCAAATTTCGTTTGGGTACAGCATTGCATGACCGCGCAATTAGCAGTTAAAGCGACGCAGTGCCAAATTGGAAAAAGACCTCTGGTCCTTAGGCAGCATAATGGTCCGGGGCTCAAGTGGGTAAGCATGGTGGAGGTAATGTGATGGTCTGGGGTTGCTTTGGTGCTGGTAAGGTGGGAGCTTTGTACAGGGTAAAAGGGATTCTGAATAAGGAAGGCTATCACTCCATTTTGCAACGCCATGCCATACCCAGTGGACAGCGCTTGATTGGAGCCAATTTCATCCTACAACAGGACAATGACCCTAAACACACCTCCAAATTGTGCAAGAACTATTTACAGCAGAAGCAGACAGCTGGTATTCTATCGGTAATGGAGTGGCCAGCACAGTCACCAGATCTGAACCCCATTGAGCTGTTGTGGGAGCAGCTTGACCGTATGGTACGCCAGAAGTGCCCATACAACCAATCCAACTTGTGGGAGCTGCTTCTAGAAGCGTGGGGTGCAATTTCTCCAGCTTACCTCAATAAATTAACAGCTAGAATGCCAAAGGTGTGCAATGCTGTAATTGCTGCAAAAGGAGGATTCTTTGATGAAAGCAAAGTTTGATGTAAAAACAATGTTATTTCAAATACAAATCATTATTTCTAACCTTGTCAATGTCTTGACTCTATTTTCTATTCATTTCACAACGTATGGTGGTGAATAAGTGTGACTTTTCATGGAAAACACAAAATTGTTTGGGTGACCCCAAACTTTTGAACGGTAGTGTATGTATGTATATATATATATATATATATATATATATATATATATATATATATATATATATATATATATATATAGTATTAATAATAGTATATATAAACTAAACGAGTAAACATATACTACAAACAGCGCTATTGTTGAGCAAAGATGTATATAAAATCATGCGGCCAACTACGCACAAAAGTAATCAAACAGAGAGGTAGAGAGTCTGTGAAGTGATCAGAGAAATGTCCATAAGTGACAATACAGCCGTATCTCAGTGTGCGCCACAATCTTCATAAAAAATTTATGAAGATTGTGGGGTACATCTTAATAAACAGAATTACGCTATGTGCACACATTTTTCTCTTTCTGGTATTCATCTGTTTGGAGTTGTGACCCCCCCCTGAACCCCCTGGAGTGGTACTGAGAGAGAGGTGTTGAGGAGAACTTTTTTCTTGGAGGCTTATATAACTAGCAGATCTGGTGAGTTCGATCCCCTAGGGGGAGAGTGTCAACACAGGGTGAAATTCTACTGACCGGTGGAAGGCACACACTGAGATACGGCTGTATTGTCACTTATGGACATTTCTCTGATCACTTCACAGACTCTCTACCTCTCTGTTTGATTACTTTTGTGCGTAGTTGGCCGCATGATTTTATATACATCTTTGCTCAACAATAGCGCTGTTTGTAGTATATGTTTACTCGTTTAGTTTATATATACTATTATTAATACTATCTTTTTACAGTCTTATGATTTTTTAAAACGGCTGCTGTCTTTTAGATCACTCAGTATAGATACTGAGTGTTATCATCTCCCCCAGTCTTTAGTTCCGCTCTCTTCTGACATTGATTTATCCATTTGGCGCTGAGCGGTGTGCTGCAGGCCCGAGCAGACCTTACCTTTATATATATATATATATAGGTTCTAAGTAATTTTCTAGCAAGAAAAAGGATTTTAACTTGTAAACACTGTCTGAAAATTAGACCCGGTCCTTAAAGTTGAGTTCCAACCACATGTACGAATTAAAAAATAATATATATCTCTCTCTTACTATTATCCAATGTATATTTACTAATGGATAGTCTCGTTATTGGCGCTGCTTTTGTGCATATTTTATAAGAAATATTACCCTATATTTTTGCTGCTAGGGAATTCCCATCTTGTGGGCATACGAAGCCCACAAGCATAAACGTCCGGGATATGGCGCTTCTGTATTACCAGCATGCATCGCCCATTCTTGCGCAGTAAGCACAGCGGGCAGGCAGGAAACTTCTGATGTTGCCATCACAACAGGGGGCGGCGTTGGAAATGCCCGCCCTGTTGTGAGGGCAACCATAATATGAAATACCGCAATTCTAGCCCTCGGCACTGCCCACTGACTCCTGGGAAGTGATGACACACATCTCCCAGGAGCACTAGCGAGCACAGGCGTTGAGGGAAATGACGTCAAGGGCCGCAGTGGCCTAGTGGCAGATTACAAGGGACCACATAGCAACAGCCCTTAACAAGTAAGTAAAAAAAAAAATTCCAAGTGTTGTTGCTTATGGTTATTGCTGTTTACCACTGTAAAGTTAATTTCATGGGTGGAACTCCGCTTTAAAGTGATTGTAAAGCTTTGTTATTTTTTTTTTTAATTAACAAATATGTCATACTTACCTACACTGTGCAGTTCGTTTTGCACAGAGTGGCTTAGATCATCCTCTTCTGGGGTCCTTTGCTGGCGCTATCTGCTCCTCCCCGCATCGTATAAGACCCCATTCACACAGGGGCAACACGACTTGCAGGTCGCCTCACCGAGGCGACCTGCACACGACTGCCTGGGCGACTTGCAAAACGACTTCTGTATAGAAGTCTATGCAAGTCGCCCCAAGTCGCCCCCGAAGTCGTACAGGAACCTTTTTCTAAGTCGGAGCGACTTGCGTCGCTCCCCTTAGAACGGTTCCATAGCACAGAACGGGAGGCGACTTGTCAGGCGACTAGGTCGCCTGACAAGTCGTCCCTGTGTGAATGGGGTCTAACCCCCTAGGAGAAGCGCTCTCCCGGGGGGTTACCTTGTGGGCACGCTCCCGAGTCCAGCATTTGCATCCATAGACGCAGAATGTAGGACTCGGCCCTGCGCCCGCGTCATTGGATTTGATTGACAGCAGCGGGGGCCAATGGGTGCGCTCCTATCAATCTATCCAATCAAGAGCCAAGAACCCCGGGTAGAGAGGAAGAGCGCGTCTCCGTCGTGGGAATTACAGGGCTCAGGTGATTAAAACAGGGGGGCTAGGGGCTCCACAGGGGGCGATCCTATGTGCTGGGGTGTTCTCCTCTTGTCCTGTCTGTCGGCGACGGTGGTAACCATGATGAAGGAGCACGCATGCTCCGAGCGTGTGCAATGCCCATAGCGTCACCGGGACACGTGAAACACAAACAGATGATCCATGCTGTACCTCTCTTACCCCAGCCTGAGACACTGGTTACCACCGGTGCCGACACACAAGACAGGAGGAGAACACCCCAGCACATAGGATTGCCCCCTGTAGAGCCCTGCTGCCTACTTACCACCCGGACCAATCACATCTGAGGTGCCTGTATATATCATACTCTGAGTGAGTGCATTTCTACTTTTAATAAAATGTGTATGTTTTAATACTGCACTTAGGTTGGCGCTGCTTTTCTTCTTTTTTTTAAAAGGCTAAGTTCACCTTTGTTCACCTTTTTTTTTTTTTTTTTCTTCTAAATTCCAGCTCCCCTATGTATCAATATAGCATTCATGTACGTTTTTTGCAAAAATATCAAAGCTTTCCATCTATTGCTTCTGTCTTACTTCCTTACAGACTGTAGGTCATGACACAGGAAGGAGTTGACCAGCTGACCTCATTAGCACACACCCTGCTCCATCTACCGACCCATTCCCAGCTGCATGTTTTTTAAATGAAATGCAATCAATCAGTGATCACCCTTCTCACTAAATACACAATATACAAACAGATTGCATAGTGTATTGCCATCTTTATACAAGTACATAAGAGGGAGTGGACAGAAACATTCAGCTGTCGAGCCCCATTCACAACTCTGCATAGCGAGAACTCGCATTCCCGCATACGTGTTGTTTTTTTTTTTTTATCATTAAAGAATTTTTATTGAAATTTCCATACAAATAACAGAAAAATTAAAGGCAGCTGGTTTTGGTATATAACAATCAGGTATAGTAGTAAACCATTTACATACTAATCTCAATCAAAGTAATGGACAATAGTCATACAAATGATCAAATAAAGCATACATAAACCGTATAGTAACATCCCTGTTTACCCCATTGGGTTCTAACTGTAAACAGGCGCTAATTAATGTAATGACAACATTATCTTGGACAATTCAAGAAATTAGAAAAAGAGAGAACTGTGAAGCCTTGATATTACTCATGGAATAATACTGAAATATGGTTTAAGAACTGCAGCTCATGTTTTTGAGTGAGGTAAAAGCTCTAGGGTGACTAGTGCATATTTGCCACAATTTCTCAAACTTGACTGTGTTGCAATTTTTTATACGCCAACATTAACTCATATTAAGCTTGTGTATTCAACCTTATAACAACATCAGATAAATTCGGTGCTTCATTAGATTTCCATAGTCTTGTTAAAGTCAGCCTTGCTGCTATTATTACATTTTCTACTACTGTTCTATATTCTACAGAGTAAAGATCCAGATTTATTCCTTAAAGGGCCATTGCGGGAGTAAGGGGAAGAAAATTACCAGTGAGGTTAGAAATAAATGTTGAAACTGATTTCCAAAAACTACTAAGATTTTTACAATTCCATAAAAAATGATAAAGGGAACCAGTTTGTTCATTGCATCGCCAGCAAGTTGGGGAGAGTGATGGGTAGATTTTTGGAAAGTTTATATGGTGTAAGGTACCATCTGTTTTTAATATCTTTTGGGCATTATCCCAATGTTCAACGCAGGATGATGCCTTAGTGCTCAGAGTTATGGCCTTATTCCATTGTTGCCAAGAAATAGATAAGGAAAGATCCTTTTCCCATTTCAGCATATTATTGGTTTTAACCACTTCAGCCCCGGAAGAATTTACCCCCTTCCTGACCAGAGCACTTTTTACAATTTGGCACTGCGTCGCTTTAACTGCTAATTGCGCGGTCATGCAATGCTGTACCCAAACGAAATTTGCGTCCTTTTCTTCCCACAAATAGAGCTTTCTTTTGATGGTATTTGATCACCTCTGCCGTTTTTTATTTTTTGCGCTATAAACGGAAAAAGACCGAAAATTTTGAAAAAAAATGAAATTTTCTACTTTTTGTTATAAAAAAAATCCAATAAACTCAATTTTAGTCATACATTTAGGCCAAAATGTATTCGGCCACATGTCTTTGGTAAAAAAAAATGTCAATAAGCGTATATTTATTGGTTTCCGCAAAAGTTATAGCGTCTACAAACTAGGGTACATTTTCTGGAATTTGCACAGCTTTTAGTTTATGACTAATAACAATAGGTAGCAGCGCTAATTACCTAAGAAGTGTACACCAGAAATAGCACACAAAGTGACAATATTGGTGACATATACAAGTGACAAAACAGCCCATAAACTAAATTGGGTTAAATAAATGGAAATATATATATAAAACGGCTCTAAATAGGCATCAATCAAGTCCATTTAGATATATGTGAAGAAAATTCTATAATAATATCTCCAAGGTGATGTTGCTGGGTAGACAAATGAATCCTCCACCGCACCACTGTGATAACACCAGTATATTTATATGCTTACCACAAGGCAAGCTCAAGTAAGCTTGTGACCTTGACCCGGTCGGGGCCTTTAAGCAGAAGGGATGAATGGAAGGCAATGGTCAGCAAACACTTCCAGAACACCGGAACACATGTCACTCAGGGGTTCCCCAAGAGAAAAGAGGGAAACGACATAGCGTAATCCAGTATACAAATTTATTCATTAAAAGTAGAAATACACTTACATGGTATGAAGAAAATACGAGCATGAAATAACAAAAGCCGGCCGGCTACAGCGATCGCCCGTCCACAACCTGAGCACGCGAGACGTCAGCACGTCAACCCCTCCCTCTCCTCTGCTGAGAGGCATGGTGAGTATTTTGCAGCTCTCATTTGTTTTTGAAAATGAAGAAAGACCAGAAAAAATTTTTTTTTTCTTTTTTCAATTTTCAAAACTTTGTGACAAAAAGTGAGGTCTGCAAAATACTCACTATACCTCTCAGCAAATAGCTTGGGGTGTCTACTTTCCAAAATGGGGTCATTTGGGGGGGGGGGTTTGTGCCACCTGGGCATTCCATGACCTCTGAAACTGTGATAGGCAGTGAAGAGTGAAATCAAAAATTTACGCCGTTAGAAAGCCTGAAGGCGGTGCTTGGTTTTCGGGGTCCCGTACGCGGCTAGGCTCCCAAAAAGTCCCACACATGTGGTATCCCCTTACTCAGGAGAAGCAACAGAATTTATTTTGGGGTGTAATTTCACATATCCCCATGGCATGTTTGAGCAATATATAATTTAGTGACAACTTTGTGCAAAAAAAAAAAAAAAAAAATTTGTCTCTTGCCCGCAACTTGTGTCACAATATAAAATATTCCATGGACTCGACATGCCTCTCAGCAAATAGCTTGGGGTGTCTACTTTCCAAAATGGGGTCATTTGGGGGGGTTTTGAACTGTCTTGGCATTTTATGCACAACATTTAGAAGCTTATGTCACACATCACCCACTCTTCTAACCACTTGAAGACAAAGCCCTTTCTGACACTTTTTGATTACATGAAAAAATTATTTTTTTTTGCAAGAAAATTACTTTGAACCCCCAAACATTATATATTTTTTTAAAGCAAATGCTCTACAGATTAAAATGGTGGGTGTTTCATTTTTTGTTTTCACACAGTATTTGCGCAGCGATTTTTCAAACGCATTTTTTGTGGAAAAAACACACTTTTTTAAATTTTAATGCACTAAAACACACTATATTGCCCAAATGTTTGATGAAATAAAAAAGATGATCTTAGGCCGAGTACATGGATACCAAACATGACATGCTTTAAAATTGCGCACAAACGTGCAGTGGCAACAAAATTAATACATTTTTAAAAGCCTTTAAAAGCCTTTACAGGTTACCACTTTAGATTTACAGAGGAGGTCTACTGCTAAAATTACTTCCCTCTATCTGACCTTCGCGGTGATACCTCACATGCATGGTGCAATTGCTGTTTACATTTGACGCCAGACCGACGCTTGCGTTCGCCTTAGCGCGAGAGCAGGGGGGACAGGGGTGCTTTTTTTTTTTTTTTTTTTTTTTTTATTATTTTTTTGCTTTTTTATCTTATTTTTAAACTGTTCCTTTCATTTTTTTTTTTTTTAAATCATTTTTATTGTTATCTCAGGGAATGTAAATATCCCCTATGATAGCAATAGGTAGTGACAGGTACTCTTTTTTTTGAAAAAATTGGGGTCTATTAGACCCTAGATCTCTCCTCTGCCCTCAAAGCATCTGACCACACCAAGATCGGTGTGATAAAATGCTTCCCCAATTTCCCAATGGCGCTGTTTACATCCGGCGAAATCTAAGTCATAAAATGCTCGTAGCTTCCGGTTTCTTAGGCCATAGAGATGTTTGGAGCCACTCTGGTCTCTGATCAACTCTATGGTCAGCTGGCTGAATCACCGGCTGCATTCCCAGGTTCCCTGTTGAGACAGGAGAGCCAGAGAAAAACACGGAAGACGGTGGGGGGGGGGATTCCCTCCCACGGCTTGTAAAAGCAGTCTAGAGGCTAATTAGCCCCTAGGATTGCTTTTACATGAAAGCCGACCGCTGGCTGAAAAGAATGATGCCAAGATGATACTTAAACCTGCAGGCATCATTCTGGTATAACCACTCAAAGTCGTGAATGGCGTACCTGAAGACAAAAAAATGGTTAACAATAAAACACAGTAAACAGTAAAGTATAAAAAATTGCATACCTGCAAAGCAAACATGATAAAACATAATAACAATAAAACATTGCAGAATAGAATACAGTAAAAAAGAGCAGAACAATAGAGAGAGAATAGCGAGAGAGAGAACAATAAAACGACAACTATTTTTTTTTATTTTATATTTTTGTTTGTGTTTTTTTTTTTTTCTTACACTTTTTTTTATAACTGTAACCGGTTCCAGGTTCGGGTCTCTCAAAATGCGATGGCATCTTGGGAGACCCTGTGAAAGTGTGCCTAGTCTGTGCAATGCTGTACATTACGCTAATACTCAACTAGTGAATGGTAGCCTTCAAAACATTCACCAATGCAAAGACCAGGATTGTCAGGACAGGAGGGACAATAGTAGCGGGTGTCACGTCTATATCCGCGCTTGCTGCAGACACGACATCTTTTTTGGGGGGGGTTCGTTGGGTAGGGGTACTCGGGAGGACATAAAGAAAATGCCTCCCATGCAGCCGACTGCATTTGGTTGGGGATGTGAATGGGGGAAGTACGGGCGCTGCAGAAGTGGTGGGTTCCCAATTAGGATTGGCGAATGCAGCAGGAAGGGCACTATGGGCACGATGGGCCTGTGTTTGTCTTTTTGGTGGCAGCGGGACACTACTTGTGCTTGCCACCTCACCAGCTTGAACTGCACTTATGGGACTCGCCACGTCACCACATGTTAATGCAGTGCTGGTTTGACTACGACCGGGGTGTACTAGGCCGCTGGTGCTTGCCAGTTCACCAAAACGCTACAAAAAAAAACTGTTAGCGATCGCAAGGATCAGGCCTGACTCTGCGAACGCTGCAGTTATGCGTTTAGTGTTTTGTAAGTGACAGTGATCGATCGATACTGCACTTGGGTGGGCTGGGCTGGGCCGGGCGGAGGGGCAAAACGCAGGTGCTAGCAGGTATCTGGGCTGATCCCACTAACACTGCGTTTTTGGGAACCCTAAACTGCTGGGGACGCTAGTATAGATCTGATCGGATGAGATATTGATCCGTTCAGATACTATACCACTAAGGGAGGCGCATGCTGCGTGCGTGGGTGTTAGCGGTACTGGCGCTAATCTGACGCTGCCTGGGGCGACGCATATCACCGCCGGGCGATCAGGGGGCTAAACCTTTATTCGGTAATAAACGGCGGGTGCCCTGACACTATAAAAAGTAAACGGACTAACCAGCGTCACCCGTAACGGTTATATGGTGATCAGTGGTGAAAGGGTTAACTAGGGGGCAATCAAGGGGTTAAAACATTTATTAGGTAGTATATGGGGGTCCCTGACGCTATAAAACGCTGACGGCAAACCTAAATATTTACGTCCCTAACTAGCGTCACCAGCGACACTAATACAGCGATCAGAAAAATGATCGCTTAGTGACACTGGTGACAGGGGGTGATCAAGGGGTTAAAACTTTATTAGGGGGGGTTAGGGGGGTACCCTAGACCTACAGGGGGCTAAACCTAACTGCCCTACCACTTCTAACTGTCACAAACTGACACCATGCAGTAATCAGGGAAAAAAAAAAAACCTGCTTGGTGTCAGTTTGTGACAGGGGGGGGGGGGAGTGATTGGGGGGGGATCGGGGGTGTAATGTATGCCTGGCATGTTCTACTGTGTGTGTGTGTGTGTTACACTTACTCAGATGTCTTCTCTCCTCGGCGCCGGAACGGAAACTGCCGAGCCGAGGAGAGATGACATCACATCCTCTGCCTGTGTGTACTATACACAGGCAGGGGATGTCTCTCATTGGCTGGGAGCGATCGCGAGGGGAGGGGGCACGATCGGATGGCCTCCCCCTCGCCTCTCAACGCTCCCAGACAAATGCCGACCGCCGCTGGCACCGGGGGGGGGGGGGGGGGTCCGATCGGGAAGGCAATCACGTATGGGTACGTGATTTTGCCTGCCCGTGCCATTCTGCTCACGTATATAGGCGGTGGTTAACAGATTTAGGGAATTCTGAGAAAAGTTTGTAAAATAAGGATATTCCTTTCTTATCACAAGCATATTTGTTCAATAGGAACTTCCAGATTATTGATGGGATATTCATGCTTGATTCTGGGTCAAGTTTCTTTAATCTTTCATAATGTCTAAGTTTTTTTTAACACCAACTCTTTATAGTCTAGGGGTAGGTTGACATAGTAATTAATAGGGTTGTCCCGATACCGATACTAGTATCGGTGTCGGCACCGATACCGAGCATTTGCCCAAGTACTTGTACTCGGGCAAATGCTCCCGATGCTTCCCCCGATACCTGGAAGACAGCTGTGATCGGCGCGTGGGGGAGTTACAAGATTCTCCCCCAGCGGCTTTCACCAGCTTTAGTGACATACAGCTGTGATCGGTCACAGCTGACTGTCACTGCATCCTCCTCCATGCCCCCTCCTTTCCTCTGTGCCTCTCCGCTGTCCCCTGCATTCCTCTCTCCTTATCTGTCCCCCTCCGTACTCCCCCTTCGTTCCTCTCTCCTTATCTGTCCCCCTCCGTTCTCCCCCTCCGTTCCTCTCTCCTTATCTGTCCCCTCCGTTCTCCCCCTCAGTTCCTCTGTCCTCCTCCTCCTTCCTTTGTGTATGGATAGAGTCAGCTGACTCTGTCCATTCACATAACTGAAACATTGTAATCTTCTGTGATTAAGATGTGTCAGTTTATGAATGGAGAGAAGCTGCTGTCTTCTCTCCATTCATTCTCAGTGCAGCTGACGCTGCAGAGAAAGGGACTGGGGAATCTCTATCCTCTTTCTCTGTCTCAAGGGGGAGATATCAGAGGTCTGTTAAGACCCCTGATATCTCACCAAAGCCCCCCAAAAGGGCTGATTAAAAAAAATAAAATAAATAAATAAAGAATAAAAAAATATTATTGTAAAAAATAAAAATTGTAAAAAAAAACAAAAAAAAAACACACACACATACAACGTTCACCCCCCCCCCCCCCCATAAAAATAGCAAAAAAAAAACCTGTCACGTGACATTAAAAAAAAGTATCGGTAATCGGTATCGGCGAGTGAAAAAAAGTATCGGTACTTGTACTCGGTCCTAAAAAAGTGGTATCGGGACAACCCTAGTAATTAAACCCCTGTGGAATACAACTATTCACTGAGATACGGGCTTTACAGTGGTCCAGCACTCTTAAGGGCACAGGGATTTTAATTAGTTCACCTAGTTCTTTTGATTTAGATAATATGTGTTTCCAAGCTTTCAACGTGGATTTACCAGTGATGAAGCAAAGCATACGCTATAGCTAATGCACACGTCATTGCCCTTAGTGACTTCTTTTTCAATATTTACCCAAAGTTTCTCGTCAGAATTAGAAAACCAAAATTTAATTTGATCAAGGAGTGACGCATAGTAATATTGTCGAATATCTGGGAGACCCATTCCACCTTTATTCTTAGTAGTGGTAAGAATTGAAAAGGCTACTCAAGGTTTTTTATCATTCCAAATACATTTTTTAAGCTTTAGATTCACCTGGTTAAAAATGTATTGTTCACCTGGATGGGGAGTGAGCGGAAATAATAAAGAATTTTAGGAAGGGTCTGCATTTTAAAAGCCGCTATTTTCCCTACCCAGGAGAGTTGTGTTTTATGGAAAGATTGGAGATCATTATTTATAATTTCTAGTAGTTTAGGGAAATTGACTTCATATAATTTAGCTGTTGGATAGGTAAGTTGGATCCCCAAATAAGGAATGGAGGGCTGGTCCCAATTGTAAGTCGTTTTATTTTTAAGGGTCATGTAGCTTTTTTGGGATATATACATAGGCAGGACATGACATTTTAAATACAAAAAGAGCAGCGCTGTGATAAAAAAGTTATATATGATATAACCAAAAAAATGTGAAATATTAAGCCCAAATTATGGGATAGGCTCCAAGTTCATAAAGGTGCATAAACAAGGTGAACCGTCCTATCCAAAATCAATCATAGATGGTGGATAAAAGGAAACGTAGATAGGTGGAAATCAATAAGTCCTTCACCGCACCACTGTGATATTGTTGAAATGCGCGCTTACCAAACGGCAAGCTTGGAAGAGCTTGCGACCTTAACCCGGTCGGGGCCTTTCAGGGTGGAACCATCAAGGAGAAACACGCCACCTTAACTTGGATTAAGCACGCTGTTCTTCCAATTATCACTCTGTGTGGAGATGTGACCCCTGGCTAGGGATAAACCTCAAGAGAGGTATACCAAAGGAAGAAGGAAAGCAACATAGCGTAATCCTGCTTTCACTTTTTATTAAAAACAAAAGAATTGCACTTACATTCGGAAGGGTAAACAACAAACATATAAGCCGGCCGGCTAGGAAGCGAACGCCCGTCCTGTAGACTGTAGACGGTAGATGCAGCACGTCAGCACGTCAGCACGCCCGACGTACGTTTCGTCACACTCTGATGTCGTCTGGGGCACGGGCGACGCACTGACGTGTCGCATTAATATAGTAAAACACCATAACCAGACCTCGTACTGAGGACGGGACCGGAAATCACCTTGCGTTCCACCAATTGGGGGCGGATGGCACAAAAACGCCATCTTGGATGTGGGAATGTACATAACATCCTATGCCCGTTTCCGATATAAACAGAGGCGGACCAACTTTTATTCCTAGGTGTAAATTAACATCACATAGGTTGATCCCTAACTGACGGGAAAAACAGAATTAAAATGGATTTAGTAAAAATAGAATTAAAAATTTACATACAGACCGGAAATTCTGAGAATTAATTATTACTCATGAATTATCGATAAAGGCATTGGTGTCAGTGTCAATATTAAGCCCATAGGGGGCATAGCACTTGATTTTATGTATCCAGAGCATCTCAAGTTTTGAGATGCTCCTAACCAAAGAGCTGCCCCTCCAATGAGGCCGATATCTATCGATTCCTAAAAAGAGTGTTTTGGAGGGGTCTTTATTATGTGTGGTCAAGTAGTGCTTAGAAACAGAATGTTTCGGAAAGCCATTCAGGATATTAGTGATATGTTCATTTAGACGAACGGAGAGTGGTCGCCTAGTCCTGCCCACATATTGTAGGCCGCAAGGGCACTGCAGTAGGTAGACGACCCCCTCCGTTGTACAGGTGATGAAGGGCCTAATATCGTGTTCCTCGTGGGTACTGTTAGAGGTGAATTACATCTGCCACATTTATAGTACCCCTTCAAATTGTCAAAAAGGCCCTGAATGCCTCTAGTGGGTGGATCAAGAACATTAGGGGCCAATCTATTCCTAAGTGACGATGCCCCTTTAAAAATTACTTGTGGTTTGTCTGGAATGACAGTTCTCAGAACCGGATCGTTACCCAATAGGTGCCAATGTTTATTGAGTAGGCTTTTAATATTACTATGCTGTATTGAGTAGGTGGTGATAAAGGGGAGAGTGACAGGATTTTCTCTGGGGGGTGCTTTTTGAATTAATAACTGTTCCCTGTCAATACCCTTAACGACATCCAAGGTTTGGGTTAGAAATTCCCTATTATACCCTTTTACTACAAAGCGGTTCATCAGGACTCCGGTCTGTTCCAAGAACTGTGAGTTATCAGTACAATTCCGTTTAAGTCGTAGAAATTGACTCTTGGGAACAGACCGGAGCCAAGAGCTGTGGTGGCAGCTGTTCAAAGGAATATACGAATTGCGGTCTGTTTTCTTAAAATAGGTAGAGGTTACAAACCGGTCCCCTTGTATATCAATATTGAGGTCCAAAAAATGGATATTGGACTGGCTGGCTTCAAAATTAAGCACAATGCCCCTATTATTGGAATTAAGTTCCTCCATAAAGAGGTCAAGGTCACTGCGATCGCCATCCCACAGGAGGAGGATGTCGTCAATGTACCTAGCCCACAGTTTTAGCTGGGGCCTCTGGCAAACATGGACGACATCCTCCTCCCACAGGGCCATAAACAGGTTTGCGAGACTGGGGGCATACTTAGCCCCCATCGCAACTCCACGGTCCTGTCGGTAGAAACATTTATTGAACCAAAAGTAATTATGGGACGCGGCGTACCTTAGGAGTACCAGGATAAAATTGATTTGCTCATCGTACAAACCGGAGTCCCTTCTTAGATAATACTCAACCGCATAGAAACCCAACTCGTGGGGAATAATAGTGTATAGGGACGAAACGTCCGCCGTCACCATCCACATGTTGGGAGTGGGAGTACAGTTGGCCAGTATGTTAATAGTATGTTTAGAATCCCTAATGAGGGAAGGCATTTTGCTCACCAGGGGTTGCAGAAAAAAATCTATATACCTGCCCACCCGGGACGTGAGGGAGTCAATCCCACTTACAATGGGACGTCCCGGGGGGCAGGTAGGATGTTTATGCACTTTAGGCAGATAGTATATCACAGGGGTCCGGGGGGCTTTAGGTATCAGATAGGCCTTCTCTTTTTAATTAAGGATTCCTTGAGTATAGCCCCAATCAACCAACTTCCTCAATTCCCTGAGATAAGGAATTTTGGGGTCAGAATCCAAAGGAGTATAGGTCTCCCTATCACCCAGGATCTTGAACATTTCCTGGAGGTAGTCACCTCTATTGAGAACCACAATCCCTCCCCCTTTATCCGCAGGTCTAATAACTAACTCTTTGTTGTTACAGAGAGAATCGAGTCCAATGTGAAGGTCCCGATCGAACTTAACCTTTTTGATAGGCATTGTGTCTAGATCCCTCAAAAGCACCTCCTTAAAAACTTTAACAGAGGGCGCCATAGCCCCTGGGGGATTAAATAAGGAGGCAGAATTTCCGGTCTGTATACATTCCCCATCTTTCTAGAGTCCATGAATACTTTTGATGAATATCCCCTATACTCAAAGAATGGCCATTACCAGATATATATTGCTCCTGGGAGGGCAGATGCCTCATTGGGTAATTTAGATCTGCCTAATGAGGTATGTGCCCCATTATTATTTGCGTAGATTTGGTATCTTAAGTTCGGGACTAGTAATATGTCCAATGTAATTTATCTCGGTTTGTTATCTTATACCTATGCCATGGTGTACTTATTGTTTCTTACATGTGGGAAGAAATCACCTTCCTTTCCCCTAGGATTAACCATCAAAAATGTCGTAACATAGTATGGGGTGCGTTTCGTCTCACGTGCCTCTTGGAATTTAACATAACTAAGAATGGCTCTGGGACGCCCCTGTACATCCAGGGAATGACTTCCTGGCCTTATGAGCCATTTCACGTGGCATACGGATTAAAGGGGTTATTCCTTTATCCCCCTTTATTCTCACTTATGGCCATACTGTTGAAGGACGCCACTTAATTATTAATTTTAACCTATCTAATCTTATTAAATTTTTAATTCTATTTTTACTAAATCCATTTTAATTCTGTTTTTCCCGTCAGGGATCAACCTATGTGATGTTAATTTACACCTAGGAATAAAAGTTGGTCCGCCTCTGTTTATATCGGAAACGGGCATAGGATGTTATGTACATTCCCACATCCAAGATGGCGTTTTTGTGCCATCCGCCCCCAATTGGTGGAACGCAAGGTGATTTCCGGTCCCGTCCTCAGTACGAGGTCTGGTTATGGTGTTTTACTATATTAATGCGACACGTCAGTGCGTCGCCCGTGCCCCAGACGATGTCAGAGTGTGACGAAACGTACGTCGGGCGTGCTGACGTGCTGACGTGCTGCATCTACCGTCTACAGTCTACAGGACGGGCGTTCGCTTCCTAGCCGGCCGGCTTATATGTTTGTTGTTTACCCTTCCGAATGTAAGTGCAATTCTTTTGTTTTTAATAAAAAGTGAAAGCAGGATTACGCTATGTTGCTTTCCTTCTTCCTTTGGTATACCTCTCTTGAGGTTTATCCCTAGCCAGGGGTCACATCTCCACATAGAGTGATAATTGGAAGAACAGCGTGCTTAATCCAAGTTAAGGTGGCGTGTTTCTCCTTGATGGTTCCACCCTGAAAGGCCCCGACCGGGTTAAGGTCGCAAGCTCTTCCAAGCTTGCCGTTTGGTAAGCGCACATTTCAACAATATCACAGTGGTGCGGTGAAGGACTTATTGATTTCCACCTATCTACGTTTCCTTTTATCCACCATCTATGATTGATTTTGGATAGGACGGTTCACCTTGTTTATGCACCTTTATGAACTTGGAGCCTATCCCATAATTTGGGCTTAATATTTCACATTTTTTTGGTTATATCATATATAACTTTTTTATCACAGCGCTGCTCTTTTTGTATTTATTATGTTATGTGTGTATCTCACTTTTTAGCGGCTGCTCTTATGTTGATTTTTGATCATTGATTTGTCACCTTTTAACTGTTTTCAATTTTTTGTTTTTTCAGTATGCCTGTATGCACTTATTCATTTATGGTTTAGCGCGGTGATTTGCCTTTTCCTAGGACATGACATTTGTTGCTATTTTGTAGTATGAGATTTTCCCAAAGAATTCTAATATATTTTGCACATTGGTGAGAGAGGTTTCAGGATTGGATAAGGAAAGTATATCATCGGCGAATAATCCTAATTTTTGTTCAATATTGCCCACTTTAATACCTGTAATTGATTCACTTGTTGAATTAAATTAATCATACGCCTTGTTCCATCAGGGGCCTGCCGACCTTTAACCTCCCTGGCGGTATGATTATTTCGGATTTTAGGTGCTGAAAGCGGTACAATTATTTTGCATGGAAATTTGGCGTTTTATATTGTAGGTCTGTAAATCTTAACAATAACAAACTTAAATCTGTCCAAGCCAGAGTCTAGTAGATATCCCGGGTATGATAAAGTTTGAAACACAAAAACATAAATGATAATATAATAAATAAAAATAATTAATTAAAAAAAATAAAAATAAATAGTAATAAAATAAATTTCCCCACGATTCACTATCGCTCAATTCTGCAAGTGTTCTAATTTACTATCGCTGTTTTCTAGCTGGTCTAAAGCCACTTTTGACGTAAAGGGACACTTTTTGGTTGCTATGGACAATCTCCAGTTTCCAGGCAGAAAGAACAGTGTATATCATGTAAAACTGCATGCAGGGCATGGGCCAAAGCACTGGGGACAAAAGGGATGTGAAATCATTTCATACAGTACTGTAATCTGTAAGATTACAGTACTGTATGTGTTATGATTTTTACTTTTTTTTAAATTTGCTGCCAGGCTCCGCCCCCGCGCATCGCGACGCTCGCAGGGAACGGAGCCTGGCAAGGAGAGGCTTCGGAGGAGGACAGAGCCCTCGGACACTGCGGGGGACATCGCAGGAACCCGGGGACAAGGTAAGTAAGGAGGCACCAGGAGCCTGCGATGCGATCCCGAGTGTGGCTCGGGGTTACCGCTAATGGTCCTGAATTTTAACCCCGAGCCACACTCGGGAAAACCGCCAGGGAGGTTAACAAAGCCCACTTGATCCAATCCGATAAGATAGGGAGTAATTTTCAACAGTCTACTAGCTAGTATTTTAGCATAAATTTTAATGTCTGAGTTTAACAATGATATTGGCCTATAATTGGCCGGAGAAGTAGTATCTTTCCCAGGTTTCGGTATTGTTATTATAATAGCTTGCAACATTTTCTTTGGGAAATTATTACTACTGGAGGCTGTAAAATTGTACAGTTTAGTCAGGTGGGGTACTAAAGTAGTAGCAAATGTTTTATAATATTCACCAGAGAGGCCGTCGACACCTGGTGCCTTATTAATTGGGATATCTTTAATGGCCTTTGATATTTCCTGTTCTGTAATCGGCTTATTTAGATTATCAAGGGTAGCAGCATCAATCTTTGGAAGCTTGATATTATCTAGAAATTTTGTTATGTCCTCCAGTGAAGGTTTGGGAGTATTCTTATCCTCCTTTAGATTATAGAGGAGTCCATAATAATCTGAGAAGTTGTCCGCTATATCTTGGGGATTGTAAATGACCCTTCCATTGTCATGATGGACCATTTTGTGAATTCTACCTTTGATTTTTTGTTTTCGAAGTTGAGAGGCTAACAACTTCCCTGCTCTGTTACCTTGTGAATAAAAGTTAAGTTTTAGTTTCTTAAAATATTTATCGTGGTTAGTTACTAGAGTAGCTCTTAATTCGTTTCTACAGTTATTAAGTTGGTGTAACAACTGTGGGTCATTAGGTCGCTTTTTATGATCTTTTTCTAGGGTTTTAATATCGCTCATTAGTTTATCTATAGTGGTAGATTTCCTCTTTTTCTCCCTAGAGGCTAGTTGAATTAGCAAACCTTTAATGTAGGCTTTGTGGGCACACCAAAGAGTAGTGCTCGACACAGAATCATTATCATTTACCATAAAGAACTCCTGTAGCTTTTCTTTCATCACAGACATGTGCTTCTCTTTCGATAAAATATAAGTTTTATTTCTCCATAGAAATGTGTTGTTGCATTGCTGGTCCACCTGTATTTCTAATGTAATTGGTGCATGGTCTGACCAGGTAATGTTATGAATTTTGGCGTCTATTGTTTTTCGTAAAAGAGTTATGTCTGTGATGAAAAAATCTATTCTTGAGTAGGTTTTATGTGCATTGGAAAAGAATGTATAATCCCTTTCGGTGGAGTGAAGACACCTCCAGGGGTCATACAGGTCTTCTTGAAAAAAAAAATCACTTAGTCCCAATCTGATGGTGTGGTTCTTCTTGGTCGCATCAATATTTGGTTCCATAGGGGCATTAAAGTCACCACAAATACCTTTTTGAATTTTACAAATTTTTTTCAATATTTTCTGCAAGAATCGGTGGGGATGTGTGTTGGGTGCATAGAGATTGGCAATTGTATATGTTATGTTTTCTATGGTAGGCACTAATATAATAAATCTTCCGTGGTCGTCTGTAATTCCAGCATCTTAAATGTTACGGTGTCTCTTACTGCAATAATTACTCCTTGTTTCTTTTTGTGATTGAGTGGAAAATATGTGGATATTTTTTGTGAGTGAACTTTGGTGAATTGTTTTTAGCAAAATGTGATTCCTGGATGCATACTATGTCACTTCCAAATTTTAAGGCGTCAGTCCATAGAGCTTTCCATTTGTGGAGACTGTTGAGTCCTTTTGCGTTTAATGATAGTAGTTTAAGTCCCATTAATGTGAAACCAATATATAGCGAAGTGTCGCGTTGCTATTCTTAGGATAAACCAGATTATTCCAGTGAGGTTATGCATTATATAGCGGAATGTTGGAGAGAGCCATATAGCTAAGTCCATGAAGGTAAAGCAAATCCAACTTCTTAACACAAATGAAAAAAAACTGTAAAAAACAAAAAACTGTATAAAAAAAAAAAGGAGGAGTTGTGAAAAACTCCTGTGCACGATTATGTTAGTACTTGCAGTTGGGGGAAAAGTAAATCTTTGGGATACAATTATAACGAGTTTCCTGAAGAAATTATTAGGGTTGTCCCGATACCGATACTAGTATCGGTATCGGCACCGATACCGAGCATTTCCCAAGTACTTGTACTCGGGCAAATGCTCCCGATGCTTCCGCCGATACTATGACAGTCAGCGGTGATCAGCGCGTGGGGGAGTTACAAGCTTCTCCCCCCGCGGCTTTAGTGACATACAGAGGTGATCGGTGCTTGTAACTCCCCCACACGCGATCACCGCTGACTGTCACCTCATCCTCCTCCATGCCCCCTCCGTTCCTCTGTCCCCCTATGCTGTTCCCCTCTGTTGCTCTGTCCCCCTCTATTCCGGCGTTCCGCCGTCACCCTCCGTTGTTCTGTCCTCCTCCGTTGTTCTGTCCCCCTCCGTTGTTCTGTCCCCCTCCGTTGTTCTGTCCCCCTCCGTTGTTCTGTCCCCCTCCGTTGTTCTGTCCCCCTCCGTTGTTCTGTCCCCCTCCGTTGTTCTGTCCCCCTCCGTTGTTCTGTCCCCCTCCGTTACACTGTCCTCCTCCTCTGTCCCCCTCTGTTGTTCTGTCCCCCTCCATTGCTCTGTCCTCCTCCGCTGTCCCTCTCTCTGCTGTGTGAATGGACAGAGTCAGCTGACTCTGTCCATTCACATAACTGAAACATTGTAATCTCCTGTGATTACGATGTGTCAGTTTATGAATGGAGAGGAGGCGCTGTCTTCTCTCCATTCATTCTCAGTGCAGCTGAGGCTGCAGAGAAAGGGACTGGGGAATCTCTATCCTCGGTCTCTTTCTCTGTCTCAAAGGGGAGATATCAGAGGTCTGTTAAGACCCCTGATATCTCACCAAAGCCCCCCAACAGGGCTGATAAAAAAAACCAAAAAACACACATATTGCAATAAAGAATAAAAAAAAATGATTGTAAAAAAATAATGAATGTAAATAAAAAAAAAACACACAGAAACCGTTCACCCCCTACCCCCCCCTAAAAAAAAAAAAAATCGGTATCGGCGAGTACTTGAAAAAAAGTATCTGTACTTGTACTCGGTCCTAAAAAAGTGGTATCGTCTGTACTTGTACTCGGTCCTAAAAAAGTGGTATCGGGACAACCCTAGAAATTATATACCTGAGGACATAACGGTAGTACTATATAGTACTCCATATTGGCTATGAAGTTAGTCAGGTTAGGAGCAGGAGATAATGCCAGTATAGGTGCCCTTTATTCATGGCTAGTTTGCCATTGTGGTGCTATTTTCCCCAGAGGAGGTTTCTCCAAATTAAGATCACCTTCTTTTGGTAACCATCCCCATGATTTGAGGTACTTCAGCCCTTCTTCTAGCATGTAAATAGAGTAGGAGATGCTATCCCTCTCTATGAACAGTTAAGTGGGAAACACCCATTTATACACAATATGGTTGTGGAGGATTTTGGTTAATGGATTCAATTTTTTTTCGGGCCAAAATGGTTGCTTGTGACAAATCCGAGTATAGCTGAATGCCCGCATAAGGATCTGGTAGTGGAGAACGCTGTCTCGCAAGTTGCATCAAATGATCTTTCACAAGGTAAAAATGTATTTTCGCAATTACATCCCTGGGCAACTTTTCTGGTATGTGAGAGGGCTTAGGCAGCCTGTGCGCTCTATCTATTACCAGCTCTTGAGGAGATATTGTAGGTATCGGATCAGACATCATTCGGCATAAAAATTGTTTCAAATCTGAATTTTTTATATTTTCAGGGATTCCTCTAAATTTTATATTGTTCCGTCTGGATCTGTCCTCTAAATCGGAAACCTTCAACTTTAGATGTTTAATTTCATCCAGATCTACGTGTAAATCCGCTAAGTCATTGTGGGCTTCCGCAAAATCATTCATTTTGTGCTCAATATAGTCTACCCTTTCTTCCAAACCATCCATTTCCATCTTGGATTTTTGCATAAAGGATAGCATATCTTGCTGGAGAGCTCCCCTTAAAGTGGAGTTCCACCCACTTTTACAACTCTTCAGCATCCCTCACTAAACTGTGCACTGTAAACAAATTGGATATTTTTAATTTTTTTTTCTCAGCACCTACTGTATATCTGCTGTATTCATTTTTCACTTCCTCCTCCCTGGCCGCGGCCCATCGCATCATTTCCTGTTTGCAATGCATTCTGGGAAGGGGCAGCAACTTCCTCTGAAACTGCCGTTGCTATGGAAACCTAACCTGAAACCTATTACACTGCTTGTGCTGCACTGTGTGAGATCTGCAAGGATGAGATCCAGGAAGAAATACAGTCTGGCTTCAGATGCCCACACTTCAGATGGCCACGGCCTGCTGTAAGTTTATAAAATAACAAACTACTGCTATAAACTAACAAAACAGACCTTAGCAGACTAACTTTACTAGAATACATTAAGCTTGTGTATTATAGGGGTATTTTTATTTAAAAAGTATAATTTCAGCCGGAACACAGCTTTAAGGATAGTAGCATTTCCTTAAGATCTGTGTCAACTATGGGCTGACCAGAGGTGGGGAATGCATTAAGCTTTTTATTATAAGGGTTGTTTGTGAATGCAGCATTTACATGAGGGTGAGAGTCACTTAGATAACTTTCAGCATCAGAAATTCTTCTTTTTTGCCTCAGTGGGCTGTTGATATCTGCATTAGCTGGATCAGAGCTGTTAGAGTGTGCTCTCTCCCCCCTCCCTCCTCCTTCACACTGATCAGCCTGCATTCCTATGCTGTGCTGTGAGTGGGAGGGGCCGGTGTTCTGCCGAGAAAGTTCCTCTCGCTGGATAAGGACTCCCCTGTACTGCGCAGGCGCAGCGCTTGCGCAGTATGAGCTGCCGGAAATAGTCGAAGCTGAATAGCTGTAAGTCAGCTGTAGACGGCGCCTGTAACAGGGCCCTTCGCTCGCCACGCTTCGGGCATGGCCTCGCTTCGCTCAGCACTTTTTTATTCTACCTCTATGTCCACTTGGATGGTGGGGCTTCAACCTGGACTCAGGGCGCAGGTGCTGTGTACAGCTGACTCAAGGTTTTCAGCTTTGGCTATTTTCGGCGGCTCCGTAGTCGTTCGTACTGTGCAAGAGCTGCGCCTGCGCAGTACAAGGGGGTTCTTATCCGCCGGGGGAACTTTCTCGGCAAGACACCAGCACCATGCTGTTTCTCTGGAGTCCCAGCCAGGTTGTTAAATGTGCTTAACTTACAGGGCTTATCTTTGTTTTTTTCTTTTCCCCGACATCACCAACTGCTTCCTCTGTATCTCCACTGGTATGCTGTGTTATCAGGTAGGATATAAATAACATTGGGCTGCTTCAGGGAGACTCAGTTCTCAGAGCTCTCCTATAGTGTGACTATCCACTTCCGATGCTGGCCACGCCCCCCGTTTTTTTTTTATTTTTATTTTTTTTTTAAAACAAGGTGGGGAGGCATTTTGGAGCATTTTCACTCATCACACATAGGGCTGCCCATTCACCTGAATGAGCTGCCCTAAACACAGCAATCGCCCAAAAGAAGCTTCAGAACTTTTTTTTAAAGTGGAGCTTGGTGCGTTTTTTACTCCTTTTTTTTTTTTTTTTTGGTGCAGCGCATTTCTGAAATGCAAGGAAGCGTACAGATGTAAATTAAGCCTCATTGTTCTTGTGTTACCGCACCAATTTTACTGTCAGGCGCCATTCACATCTAGTATAGTGGGAGCGCACATTTTTTTGGCTCGTTTTTCCTTTGACACGCATAGGGCAGCCTGCTGATTTCAATTGGCTGTGCTATATGTGGCCTATGGGGCATTTTGGCGTTTTGTCGGTTGCGTGTTTTTTACTGTGCATTTTGCATAATTTGCTCCTCATTTTTTCACATGGCAAAATGTGTGTTCGCTTCTGTGTTTGGTGTGCTGTTAACAATTGATGCCACTGAAAGGGCTACTAGTAATTTTAGGTGTATAAAGGCAATACACTATACAATCTGATTGTACAATGTTCTTTAGATCTGCCATCAATTATGTAGTGCAAGGGCCTGCCTGATTGGACATAGAGTGATTGGCTAGATAGGTGTTTCCTCCTTTTATATACACAAACACACATTTTGCCATATGAAAAAACGAGTGGCAAATGCTCCAAAAAGCACAGTAAAAAACACGCAACCCACAAAACGCCAAAATGTCCCATAAGCCACATATGGCACAGCCCTTTGAAATCAACGGGCTGCCCTATTCGTGTCAGAGGAAAAACGAGCCACAAAACATTCGCTCCTACTATGCTAGATGTGAATGGGGCCTGAAAGTGAAATTGGTGCAGTACCACAAGAACAATAAGGCTCCATTCACAGCTGTGTGTTTTCTTGCATATCAGAAATGCGCTGCACCAAAAATCGCAGTAAATAACACACCAAGCTCCACTCCAAAAAAGTTCTGAAGCTTCTTTGGGGTGATTGCTGTGTGTAGGATGGCCCATTCATGTGGATGAGCTGCCCTATGTGTGATGAGTAAAAATGCTCCAAAACGCCTCCCCACCTCGCTAAATAAAAAACACATTTGGGTATGCGAGTTCCTGCCATGCAGAGATGTGAATGGGGCTTGACAGATGAGTGTTTATGTCCACTCCCTCCTATGTACTTGTATAAAGATGGCCATACACTATGCAATCTGATTGTATATTGTGTATTTAGTGAGACGGGTGATCTCTGATTGCATTTAATTAAAAAAAAAAATGTGCAGCTGGGAGGGTGGATGATGCAGGGTGTGTGCTTATGCGGTCAGCTGGTCAACTCCTTCATGTGTCATAACCTACAGTCTGTAAGGAAGTAAGACAGAAGCAATAGATACATCTGTAAACATGGATGGAGGACAGTAAGGTAAGTGTCTGTAAATTTTATGGAAAGTGATGATATTTTTGCAAAAAAAGTACATGAATGCTATATTGGTATATAGGGAGCTGGAATAAAAAAAAAGATGAACAAAGCTGAACTTAGCCTACCACTTGCCGACCAGCCGCCGTCGTCATATGGCGGAAGGTCGGCACGAGACGTCGTAGCTATACATCAGCTCCTTTATCCACTTGACCACTGGGCACTTAAAGTGGTTGTAAACCCTTACAGACCACTTTGACCTACAGGTAAGCCTAGATTAAGGCTTACCTGTAGGTCCAAGAAATATCTCCTTCTTTCGGCTCCAGAAAGAAGATGGATGCTCCGTAGCAGAGGGGACAGCGGTGACATCGCAGGTTCCAGTGTCAGGTAAGTGACACATAATGGGCTACTATGCGATGCATAGTAGCCCATTAAGCTTTACCTTTGCAGGGAAACAAAGAGGAAGTAAACCCATTGGGGTTTACTTCATCTTTAAACCCCCTTCCTAACCAGACCAATTTTCAGCTTTCAGTGTTATCACATTTTGAATGACAATTACTCAGTCATGCAACACTGTACCTATAGGAAATTTTCGTCCTTTTTTCACATCGATAGAGCTTTCTTTTGGTGGTATTTAATCACCGCTGGGTTTTTTATTTCTTGCGCTTTAAAAGAAAAAAGACCGAAAAATGTAAATGTAAAAAAATTAATTTTTCTTCGTTTCTGTTATGAAATTTTGCAAATTAGTAATTTTTCTTCATAAATTTTGGCCAACATTTATACTACTACATATCTTTGGTAAAAATAACCACAAGCTATGGTGCCAATCTCTGAAAATTGATCACACCTGATGTACTGACGGCCTATCTCATTTCTTGAGACTCTAACAAGCCAGGAAAGTACAAATACCCCCCAAATGACCCCTTTTTGGAAAGTAGACATTCCAAGGTATTTAGTAAGAGGCATGGTGAGTTTTTTTAAATTGTAATTTTTTTCCCACAATTCTTTGCAAAATCAAGATTTTTTTTTTTTCACACAATTGTTATATTAGCAGGTTATTTCTCACACACAGCATATGCATAGCACAAATTACACCCCAAAACACATTCTGCTGCTACTGCCGAGTATGGCGATACCACGTGTGAGACTTTTACACAGCCTGGCCACATACAGAGGCCCAACATGCAGGAAGCGCCCTTAGGCATTCTTGGAGCACAAATTACTCATATAATTTCTTGACTACCTCTTGCACTTTTGCCCTGGAGCATTAGGACAATGGAAACGCCCCAAAAATGACCCCATTTTGGAAAGAAAACAACCCAATGTATAATCTATGAGGCATAATGAGTCTTTTGAACATGTTATTTTTTTCTTTAAGTTTTTGGAAAAAGTGTAAAGAAAATGAAAACACTTTGTTTTTGTTTTTGATGCACCAGGTCCTCCGGACACGGGTGTTCCCGCGTGCGCGGGAGCAATATTCTGGAAGGACGTCCATGGACGCCCTCCCAGAATAAGCCGACCGCGCTGTAGCCATCTTTCGGCTATGGCCCGGTCGGCAAGTGGTTAAGCGGGATAGCAGGCACTGCGGGGGTGCCGATGCTCTTGGCCGACGGTCGTGGTGACCGCCGGCCACACGTGATCGCGGATATGAGAGGCAGAACAGGGACACTTGCCTGTTCTGTGAGGAGAGGAGAGGCAGGTTATGAGTTCCTAATAGCTAGGAACAACGATCTGTCATCTCCTATAGTCAGTCACCTCCCCCCACAGGTAGAACACACACTAGGGAACACAGTTAACCCCTTGATCGCCCCCTAGTGTTAACCCCTTCCCTGCTAGTGACATTTACACAGTAATCCGTGCATTTTTATAGCACCGATTGCTGTATAGTTGTCAATTGTCCCAAAAATGTGTCAAAAGTGTCCTATGTAACCGCCATAATGTCGCAGTCCTGATAAAAATCACAGATCGCCGCTAATACTAGTAAAAAAAAAAAAAAAATAATAATAAAAATACCTTAAATCTATCCCCTATTTTGTAGATGCTATAACTTTTGCGCAAACCAATTAATATGCGCTTATTGTGATTTTTATTACCAAAAATATGTAGAATACATATCGGCCTAAACTGAGGAAAAAAAATTGCTTTTTTAAAAAGAAAAATTGGGGATGTTTATTATAGCAAAAAGTAAAAAATAATTGTGTTTTTTTTTTTTTTTTCAAAATTGTCACTTTTTTTTTTTATAGCACAAAAAATAAAAACCGCAGAGATGATCAAATACCACCAAAAGAAAACTCTATTTGTGGGAGAAAAAGGACGTCAATTTTGTTTGGGTACAGCGTCACACGACCGCGCAATTCAGTCAGTTGACTGGTCATTGAGCAGCCAAATCTTCTGGGGCTGAAACTCCCTGGTGACATTAAAGACACTAAAGATCACATATATACTGACAGTTCAAGCTAGAACAGTCAAACACATATTCCCCACATAATAGAAAAAATAAAGTTCAATATAAGAAATTTGAATGTTTTCTCCCCTTCTCTCAAAAGGTACATAGTGGATATGGACAAATACAATTACATGTATTGTTTTTTAGGGCAACTACACTCCCATTACAATACAAGCCCAAACATGCATGATCTTTAAAAACACGTGTCTTTTTTTTTTATTCAGCGACCCCAAATTTTATCCTACTTATTAGGACAGCCTCTATGGGCATATATTAATTTCTTAAGAGGAGGGGGGTTATTAAAATCAATGATCCATTCTTCTAAGGTGGGCGGTTGAGCTTGTATCCAGTGACGAGCCACTAGCTTCATGGCACTGAATAGATTTTTATGTAGGAAACTAGCTAAATACTTCTCAACATCTGGATCAGGGAATATTGCCAGTAAGCCTATTTTAGGGTCTAGGGAGGTCCCATGCGATCGTATAGAAACTGCACTACCTGCGACTTTTGAACATTGCTAGCGTAAGTGCCCAAACGTACCTGAAGAAACAGGACACTTTGGACACCGAGGGTCGTGATCAGGTTTAAAACGTGCTAGACGTGTTGAGGAGAGATATGTCCTGTGTACAATATAAAGCTCAGTAAGGCGGTCAGAGATTTTTGATGAGACCTTTGTATACATGCATCTAGGACCTCATCCCATTCCTCATCCTCCATAACCCCTATGCTATTTAATTTTTAATATTCAAACTCCCTCATCCATCCATGTCTCCACTCTTTATTTTGTTGAGAAATCACTTTGAAAAACACCCCGTAGTATTTCTTACTGTGACTATCTTGACTAAGGGCAGATGATTCGTGTAACATTTACCCCCTGTAATCCATTTGACCTTACCTCAGACATTCAGGCAGGAGTGTGTGCTTAAATCTCCATGCACACTGGCTTAAAAAAACTTTGCTTCTATTGGAGTTTTGTGTTCTCCCTGTTGAAGCTAGTCAATGTTATCCTGTGTGTCCATGCACTTTAGGACGATTAGAGGCATATTTTGAGCTCAACATTAAGAGGCAGGGAAGAAAAAAACCCTTCTGGTTTGTGTTTCTGATTGGAGCTAACTGGCAGAAAAAAAGTGATACTCTCCTAAACTAGTCTAAACTTTGTACAAAGGATGGTGTATATGAGAGCCAAGAGAACTAACTTTTTTTTTTTAAGCCCAGTGTGCATGGAGCCTAAATGAGAAAACTTCAATTGAAGACTCCTGGGATGTATGACATCATTTGCCTAGGTCATAAAGTAACTGAAGAAATGTAAAAAATATGTTTAATCACTTAAAGCGGAGCTCCGCCGAAATTATTATTTTTTTTTATAAGTCCGCAGCTACAAATACTGCAGCTGCTGACTTTTAACCACTTGCCGACCGCCTCACGCCTATATACGTGAGCAGAATGGCACGGGCAGGCAAAATCACGTACCTGATACGTGATGCCTTCCCGCGGGCGGGGGGTCCGATCGGACCCCCCCCCGGTGCCAGCGGCGGTCGGCTTTTGTCTGGCAGCGATCAAAGATGAGGGGGAGGCCATCCGATCGTGGCCCCCCCTCGCGATCGCTCCCAGCCAATGAGAAACATCCTCTGCCTCTGTATAGTACACAGAGGCAGAGGATGTGATGTCATCTCTCCTCGGCTCGGGAGTTTCCGTTCCAGCGCCGAGGGGAGAAGACATGTGAGTGAGTGCACCAACACTACACAACACAGTAGAACATGCCAGGCACACTAAACACCCCGATCCCCCCCGATCCCCCCCCAATCACCCCCCCCCCCCCCTGTCACAAACTGACACCAAGCAGGTTTTTTTTTTTTTTCCTGATTACTGCATGGTGTCAGTTTGTGACAGTTACTGTGTTAGGACAGTGAGTATTACCCCCCTGTAGGTCTAGGGTACCCCCCTAACCCCCCCTAATAAAGTTTTAACCCCTTGATCACCCCCCGTCACCAGTGTCACTAAGCGATCATTTTTCTGATCGCTGTAATAGTGTCACTGGTTCCGCTAGTTAGGGACGTAAATATTTAGGTTCGCCGTCAGCGTTTTATAGCGACAGGGACCCCCATATACTACCTAATAAATGTTTTAACCCCTTGATTGCCCCCTAGTTAACCCTTTCACCACTGATCACCGTATAAGTGTTACGGATGACGCTGGTTAGTTTGTTTATTTTTTATAGTGTCAGGGCACCCGCCGTTTATTACCGAATAAAGGTTTAGCCCCCTGATCGCCCGGCGGTGATATGCGTCGCCCCAGGCAGCGTCAGATTAGCGCCAGTACCGCTAACACCCACGCACGCAGCATACGCCTCCCTTAGTGGTATAGTATTTGAACGGATCAATATCTGATCCGATCAGATCTATACTAGCGTCCCCAGCAGTTTAGGGTTCCCAAAAACGCGGTGTTAGCGGGATCAGCCCAGATACCTGCTAGCACCTGCGTTTTGCCCCTCCGCCCGGCCCAGCCCAGCCCACCCAAGTGCAGTATCGATCGATCACTGTCACTTACAAAACACTAAACGCATAACTGCAGCGTTCGCAGAGTCAGGCCTGATCCCTGCGATCGCTAACAGTTTTTTTGGTAGCGTTTTGGTGAACTGGCAAGCACCAGCCCCAGGCAGCGTCAGGTTAGCGCCAGTACCGCTAACACCCACGCACGCACGCACCGTACACCTCCCTTAGTGGTATAGTATCTGAACGGATCAATATCTGATCCGATCAGATCTATACTGGCGTCCCCAGCAGTTTAGGGTTCCCAAAAACGCAGTGTTAGCGGGATCAGCCCAGATACCTACTAGCACCTGCGTTTTGCCCCTCCGCCTGGCCCAGCCCACCCAAGTGCAGTATCGATCGATCACTGTCACTTACAAAACACTAAACGCATAACTGCAGCGTTCGCAGAGTCAGGCCTGATCCCTGCGATCGCTAACAGTTTTTTTGGTAGCGTTTTGGTGAACTGGCAAGCGCCAGCGGCCTAGTACACCCCGGTCGTAGTCAAACCAGCACTGCAGTAACACTTGGTGACGTGGCGAGTCCCATAAGTGCAGTTCAAGCTGGTGAGGTGGCAAGCACAAGTAGTGTCCCGCTGCCACCAAAAAGACAAACACAGGCCCGTCGTGCCCATAATGCCCTTCCTGCTGCATTCGCCAATCCTAATTGGGAACCCACCGCTTCTGCAGCGCCCGTACTTCCCCCATTCACATCCCCAACCAAATGCAGTCGGCTGCATGAGAGGCATTTTTATGTCCTCCCGAGTACCCCTACCCAACAAACCCCCCCAAAAAAGATGTTGTGTCTGCAGCAAGCGCGGATATAGGCGTGACACCCGCTATTATTGTCCCTCCTGTCCTGACAATCCTGGTCTTTGCATTGGTGAATGTTTTGAACGCTACCATGCACTAGTTGAGTATTAGCGTAGGGTACAGCATTGCACAGACTAGGCGCACTTTCACAGGGTCTCCCAAGATGCCATCGCATTTTGAGAGACCCGAACCTGGAACCGGTTACAGTTATAAAAGTTACAAGTTTGTAAAAAAAAAACACAAAAAAAAAAATAGTTGTCGTTTTATTGTTCTCTCTCTCTCTATTCTCTCTCTATTGTTCTGCTCTTTTTTACTGTGTTCTATTCTGCAATGTTTTATTGTTGTTATGTTTTATCATGTTTGCTTTTCAGGTATGCAATTTTTTATACTTTACTGTTTACTGTGCTTTATTGTTAACCATTTTTTGTCTTCAGGTACGCCATTCACGACTTTGAGTGGTTATACCAGAATGATGCCTGCAGGTTTAGGTATCATCTTGGTATCATTCTTTTCAGCCAGTGGTCGGCTTTCATGTAAAAGCAATCCTAGCGGCTAATTAGCCTCTAGACTGCTTTTACAAGCAGTGGGAGGGAATGCCCCCCCCCACCGTCTTCCGTGTTTTTCTCTGGCTCTCCTGTCTCAACAGGGAACCTGAGAAAGCAGCCGGTGATTCAGCCAGCTGACCATAGAGCTGATCAGAGACCAGAGTGGCTCCAAACATCTCTATGGCCTAAGAAACCGGAAGCTACGAGCATTTTATGACTTAGATTTCGCCGGATGTAAACAGCGCCATTGGGAAATTGGGGAAGCATTTTATCACACCGATCTTGGTGTGGTCAGATGCTTTGAGGGCAGAGGAGAGATCTAGGGTCTAATAGACCCCAATTTTTTCAAAAAAGAGTACCTGTCACTACCTATTGCTATCATAGGGGATATTTACATTCCCTGAGATAACAATAAAAATGATTTAAAAAAAAAAAATGAAAGGAACAGTTTAAAAATAAGATAAAAAAGCAAAAAAATAATAAAGAAAAAAAAAAAAAAGCACCCCTGTCCCCCCTGCTCTCGCGCTAAGTCGAACGCAAGTGTCGGTCTGGCGTCAAATGTAAACAGCAATTGCACCATGCATGTGAGGTATCACCGCGAAGGTCCGATCGAGGGCAGTATTTTTAGCAGTAGACCTCCTTTGTAAATCTAAAGTGGTAACCTGTAAAGGCTTTTAAAGGCTTTTAAAAATGTATTAATTTTGTTGCCACTGCACGTTTGTGCGCAATTTTAAAGCATGTCATGTTTGGTATCCATGTACTCGGCTTAAGATCATCTTTTTTATTCCATCAAACATTTGGGCAATATAGTGTGTTTTAGTGCATTAAAATTTAAAAAAGTGTGTTTTTTCCACAAAAAATGCGTTTGAAAAATCGCTGCGCAAATACCGTGTGAAAAAAAAAAAAATGAAACACCCACCATTTTAATCTGTAGGGCATTTGCTTTAAAAAAATATATAATGTTTGGTGGTTCAAAGTAATTTTCTTGCAAAAAAAAATAACTTTTTCATGTAAACAATAAGTGTCAGAAAGGGCTTTGTCTTCAAGTGGTTAGAAGAGTGGGTGATGTGTGACATAAGCTTCTAAAATGTTGTGCATAAAATGCCAGGATAGTTCAAAACCCCCCCAAATGACCCCATTTTGGAAAGTAGACACCCCAAGCTATTTGCTGAGAGGCATGTCGAGTCCATGGAATATTTTATATTGTGACACAAGTTGCGGGAAAGAGACAAATTGTTTTTTTTTTTTTTTTTGCACAAAGTTGTCACTAAATGATATATTGCTCAAACATGCCATGGGGATATGTGAAATTACACCCCAAAATACATTCTGCTGCTTCTCCTGAGTTCCTGAGTACGGGGATACCACATGTGTGAGACTTTTTGAGAGCCTAGCCGCGCACGGGACCCCGAAAACCAAGCACCGCCTTCAGGCATTCTAAGGGCGTAAATTTTTGATTTCACTCTTTACTGCCTATCACAGTTTCGGAGGCCATGGAATGCCCAGGTGGCACAACCCCCCCCCCCAAATGACCCCATTTTGGAAAGTAGACACCCCAACCTATTTTCTGAGAGGTATAGTGAATATTTTGCAGACCTCACTTTTTGTCACAAAGTTTTGAAAATTGAAAAAATAAAAAAAATAAAAACATTTTCTGGTCTTTCTTCATTTTCAAAAACAAATGAGAGCTGCAAAATACTCACCATGCCTCACAGCAAATAGCTTGGGGTGTCTACTTTCCAAAATGGGGTCATTTGGGGGGGTTTTGTGCCATCTTGGCATTTTATGGCCTTCAAAACTGTGATAGGTAGTGAGGAGTGAAATCAAAAATTTATGCCCTTAGAAATCCTGAAGGCGGTGCTTGGTTTTCGGGGCCCCATACGCGACTAGGCTCCCAAAAAGTCCCACACATGTGGTATCTCCGTACTCAGGAGAAGCATCTGAATGTATTTTGGGGTGCAATTCCACATATGCCTATGGCCTGTGTGAGCAATATATCATTTAGTGACAACTTTTTGTAAAAAAAATTTTTTTTTTTTTTTTTTGTCATTATTCAATCACTTGGGACAAAAAAAATAAATATTCAATGGGTTCAACATGCCTCTCAGCAATTTCATTGGGGTGTCTACTTTCCAAAATGGGGTCATTTGGGGGGGTTTTGTACTGCCCTGCCATTTTAGCACCTCAAGAAATGACATAGGCAGTCATAAATTAAAAGCTGTGTAAATTCCAGAAAACGTACCCTAGTTTGTAGACGCTATAACTTTTGCGCAAACCAATAAATATACGCTTATTGACATTTTTTTTACCAAAGACATGTGGCCGAATACATTTCGGCCTAAATGTATGACTAAAATTGAGTTTATTGGATTTTTTTTAGAACAAAAAGTAGAAAATATCATTTTTTTTCCAAATTTTCGGTCTTTTTCCGTTTATAGCGCAAAAAATAAAACCGGCAGAGGTGACCATATACCATCAAAAGAAAGCTCTATTTGTGGGAAGAAAAGGACGCAAATTTCGCGCAATTAGCCGTTAAAGCTACGCAGTGCCGAATTGTAAAAAGTGCTCTGGTCAGGAAGGGGGTAAAATCCTCTGGGGCTGAAGTGGTTAAAACATGGACACTTACCTGTCCAGGGCGCCCGCGATGTCGGCACCCGAGGCCGAACCGTTTCTTGGTCCTCGGGTGCTACCGCCTCCATCTTCGGTAAGGGAATCAGGAAGTGAAGCCGTGCGGCTTCACTTACCGGTTCCCTACTGCGCATGCGCGAGTCGCGCAGCGCAATACGGATGGTCCCTGCTGTCTCTGGGACCCGTGTGTTTCCCAGCAGGCAGCGGGGAGGGAGCAGGAAGTGGCATATATATTCCGGCATATATGGCAGATTCTGCGGCTATCTATGCCGGAAGTGGGTACAGATACTTGTAATATACAGGTATCTGCACCCCCCTCCCTCCGGAAAGGTGCCAACTGTGACACCGGAGGGGGGGAAGAATCCGATGAGTGGAAGTTCCACTTTTGGGTGGAACTCCACTTTAAAGACCGAGCCTCTTTCTGAGATTTGTTGTTTACAAGTTAAAAACAGTTTTTTTTTGCTAGAAAATTACTTAGAACCCCCAAACATTATACTTTTTTGTTCTAATGCCCTAGAGAATAAAATGGAGGTCGTTGCAATACTTTCTGTCACACCGTATTTGAGCAGCGGTCTTACAAGCGCACTTTTTTTGGAAAAAATACACTTTTTTTAATTAAAAAATAAGACAACAGTAAAGTTAGCCCAATTTTTTTTTTCATATTGTGAAAGATAATGTTACGCCGAGTAAATTGATACCTAACATGTCACGCTTCAAAATTGCGCCCGCTCGTGGAATGGCGACAAACTTTTACCCTTAATCTCCATAGGCGAGGTTTAAAAAATTGTACAGGTTGCATGTTTTGAGTTACAGAGGAGGTCTAGGGCTAGAATTATTGCTCTCGCTCTACCGATCACGGCGATACCTTACATGTGTGGTTTGAACATTGTTTTCATATGCTAGCGCTACTCACGTATGTGTTCGCTTCTGCATGCGTTAAATTTTTTTTTTCTTATTTATTTTACCTTTTTATTTTTTATTTTTACATTGTTTAAAAAAAAAAGTCACTTTTATTCCTATTACAAGGAATGTAAACATCCTTTGTAATAGAAAAAAGCATGACAGGACCTCTTAAATATGAGATCTGGGGTCAAAAAGACCTCAGATCTCATATTTAGACTAAAAGGCAATAGAAAAAAAAAAGCATTTTGTCATTTTGAAAAAAGAATTTAAAAAAATGGCCCTTTAAGAGCTGTGGACGAAAGTAACGTTTTGACGTCGCTTCGGCCCAGGAATTGTATGGAGACAGTGGGGGCCATCTTCCCCTCACTTGTCTCCATACTGAGCCAGCAAGAGGACGCGATTGCCTCCGATAAAAGTGGTCTTGCGGCGAATCCGCCGCAGAGACTACTTTTATCTTGTAGCGGACCGCCCACTGAAAAGGAGGATCCTGGGGTTATGGCAGCTAGCTGCTGCCATAACGATAACCTTCAAACAGCCGACGTAAAACTGCGGTGGGCGGTCTGTAAGTGGTTAATACAAGTAAGTATAATATACAGTGGGGACGGAAAGTATACAGAACACCTTAAATTTTTCACTCTTTGTTATATTTCAGCCATTTGCTAAAATCATTTAAGTTCATTTTTTTCCTCGTTAATATACACCCAGCACCCCATATTGACAGGAAAACACAGAATTGTTGACATTTTTGCAGATTTATTAAAAAAGAAAAACTGAAATATCACATGGTCCTAAGTATTCAGACCCTTTGCTCAGTATTTAGTAGAAGCACCCTTTTGATCTATTACAGCCATGAGTCTTTTTGTGAAAGATGCAACAAGTTTTTCACACCTGGATTTGGGGATCCTCTGCCATTCCTCCTTGCAGATCCTCTCCAGTTCTGTCAGGTTGGATGGTAAACGTTGGTGGACAGCCATTTTTAGGTCTCTCCAATGATGCTCAATTGGGTTTAAGTCAGGGCTCTGGCTGGGCCATTCAAGAACAGTCACAGAGTTGTTGTGAAGCCACTCCTTCGTTATTTTAGCTGTGTGCTTAGAGTCATTGTCTTGTTGGAAGGTAAACCTTCAGCCCAGTCTGAGGTCCTGAGCGCTCTGGAGAAGGTTTTCGTCCAGGATATCCCTGTACTTGGCCACATTCATCTTTCCCTCAATTGCAACCAGTCCTGTCCCTGCAGCTGAAAAACACCCCCACAGCATGATGCTGCCGCCACCATGCTTCACTGTTGGGACTGTATTGGACAGGTAATGAGCAGTGCCTGGTTTTCTCCACACATACCCCTTAGAATTAAGGCCAAAAAGTTCTATCTTGGTCTCATCAGACCAAAGAATCGTCCAGGAAGAAGCTACGCTACCACGCAACAGCGAAACGCGTTGACGTCATCACCGGCATCAGCACTGTCCACTGAACGGTCGGAGAGGAGGAAGCCATGCAGCAGTGATACATCAGGTAGCCCACTATACCCTTGAAGGCACCTGAAGCCACTCAAGCTACGAGCGTCAAGCAAGGCTTCTCTACCCAGGACCCGATTAGCAAATTCCTACGGAGGATCATAGGAGCAGCACCATCCACCGGCTTCACAACCACCTGGCCTTCGCAAGTTACTTTCAGTATGACCCGTGTAACTACCTCCAGGAATCCCCAAGGAGGCTAAGGTACGAGCATTATCCACTTATCAATAAGTTGAGGACTTTGTGCAGTCTTTAATAGCTCAAGCTCTACAAGTACCACACGGTCATCCGTGTTTTTGTCAACTATTGTCTGCACCTTAACAATAGTCCTGAAGCCTATCGATCACTGTGCTTTATCAAGCCCCCCTGCTTACACGGCCGACTATTACTGCTCACATTGTATATGTGACTCACACTATACCTACATCACCTGCTCAACCTAACTCAGAATAAACCTGGCTACCATCTGATAAGCACTCTGAACTGCAAGGATCTGTACAACCAACTCCTTGATCCCCATTCCCGGGCCCGGGCCCCTTTCCTTCCCCCCCCCCCTCCCCCCCTCCCCCCCCCCCTCTGCCCCCCCCCCCCCCCCCTCCACGTTCAATGTATATGCTTCTCGGCAGCGCGTTCCACTAAATTTCCATGACATATATTATGTCGTCTATTAATTTGATCGCCTGGCCACCGAGCAGCATATAACCAGTCCGGACAGTGTTCATGCCGTCTATGTTCTGTGTATGTCTTGTCTGTTGTATTTATTAGTCCCTTTATGCCACCACACAAGATATGGCATTGTATTCTTAAGTGCACCAATCATTATTGTATGGTTATCATTCCCAGCTGTTTTATCATCTTATAATAAATGTTACTTTTTACTGCAATCATACTGTACTGACCTCTACTTGCTATAGTAACCACTTTTCCCGTCGGTATCCTTCATACCGTTTACCCCCCCCCCCGTTCCCTGGTCCCCCACCTATTATATTACACTATTGTACTGGTTACAGCAACTACACCTTACAGGTGCATGGTCAGGATCTGATCAGTATTGGACTGATCAGAACACCTATACACACCTGCCATTGTCCCCCTCCCCCCTTCCCCCTCTTTTTTGGAATATCCCTGTACTTGGCCACATTCATCTTTCCCTCAATTGCAACCAGTCCTGTCCCTGCAGCTGAAAAACACCCCCACAGCATGATGCTGCCGCCACCATGCTTCACTGTTGGGACTGTATTGGACAGGTAATGAGCAGTGCCTGGTTTTCTCCACACATACCCCTTAGAATTAAGGCCAAAAAGTTCTATCTTGGTCTCATCAGACCAAAGAATCTTATTTCTCACCATCTTGGAGTCCTTCAGGTGTTTTTTAGCAAACTCCATGCGGGCTTTCATGTGTCTTGCACTGAGGAGAGGTTTCCGTCGGGCCACTCTGCCATAAAGCCCCATTTGGTGGAGGGCTGCAGTCACTTTCTACTTTTCTCCCATCTCCTGACTGCATCTCTGGAGCTCAGCCTCAGTAATCTTTGGGTTCTTCTTTACCTCTCTCACCAAGGCTCTTCTCCCCCGATAGCTCAGTTTGGCCGGACGGCCAGCAATAGGAAGGGTCATATATAAAAGAGGACCAGAGGGTCTAGGGAAAGGATTCTTCAGAGAGGAACACACAGGCTTTAGAAAATTGCAAAAATGGAAAAATGTATTAAAAAAAACATTTAAATAACCACCCACAATGACAAATAACCACTATATACCGCCACCAGTAGATGAAGTAATGAAATAACAGACACACCACATGAACCCCCCCCCCCCCCCCTTTGGCTGCCTCGCAAACGGATGATTTCACTGGACTAGTGTGGACCTATGGGACTCTGAATCCTGACTCTGAACACATCCAGTTTCTGGTTTGAATAGACCTTAATTGATCCCTCCTCACATTCAGTCAGCTGTGCATAGCCAGTGAGTGCTCTATCACCGCTTGGAGCCTCTTCACACAAGGTCCGCTCCCAGCGCTGTATGGCTGTGGTGCCTGCCGTGTAAGGGGGAGCGTTCCTAGAGCAGTGTGTGTTAAGCCCAGCGAAATGTCACAGCCTACTTCGGCTGTCTCTGGATCTGGACTTTGTCAACATCTTTTACCTCATCCATCAGGAAGGTTCCCCCTCCCCTGACATTATCAGGAGATTGTATTTCAGAAGGCATGTGTTTCCAACCTGGTGAGTGAAGCAGTACTCCCTCCTATACACAGACAGTCTCTGCAGGAGTGGAGTGAAGGTATGTGTCAGTTTCTATCAGTTTCATTAATCTGATGCCGTTCATATTGACATTTTTTTCAACCTTCATATTATTCTGGATGTACGGCATCTTTGAGAACATTCCATAATTCTTGCCAAAGGTCCACTCTGAATAACTCGTCAGCAGTAACAGTGTTTTTTTCATTTCCATCCGCAGTTAATACTTATTCAAATAGAGACTACTATACAAGTGGTGCACTTATTCAATGCTTCTAGGGCATATTATTATTATTTCTTTGTACTTTGCTATTCCACCATCATTTTTACGTTGCCCTAAACATTAGAATTTACTACTGTCAGTTTGTCATTTATACTACCCATACTCTGTGGGGGGGGGGGGGATTTGAGTGAATGAGGAGGGTTCATGTGGTGTGTCTGTTATTTCATCATTATTTCATTCACTGGTGGAGGTATATAGTGGTTATTTGTCATTGTGGGTGGATAGTTACATGTTTTTATTAATACATTTTTCCATTTTTGCAATCTGCTAAAGCCTGTGTGTTCCCCTCTGAAGAATCATTTCCCTAGACCCTCTGGTCCTTTTTTATATATGCTCCTTCATGATTCAGAGGAACCTACCTATCTTGCTTCAACATTATTTAGCATCCAGGTATTAGGCTCAGTGTCTGTCTATAGGCTTATAATCATTGTTCATATTGTGTAGGCTGCACAGATATTATTAGCCTATCAGACACTTATATGCAATAGGAGGCTTTCCTGACCTTTCTTTTTTGTTATAGGAAGGGTTCTGGTCGTCCCAAACATCTTCCATTTAAGGATTATGGAGGCCACTGTGCTCTTAGGAACCTTAAGTGCAGCAGAAATTTTTTTGTAACCTTGGCCAGATCTGTGCCTTGCCACAATTCTGTCTCTGAGCTCTTCAGGCAGTTCCTTTGACCTCATGATTCTCATTTGCTCTGACATGCACTGTGAGCTGTAAGGTCTTATATAGACAGGTGTGTGGCTTTCCTAATCGAGTCCAATCAGTATAATCAAACACAGCTGGACTCAAATGAAGGTGTAGAACCATCTCAAGGATGATCAGAAGAAATGGACAGCACCTGAGTTAAATATATGAGTGTCACAGCAAAGGGTCTGAATACTTAGGACCATGTGATATTTCAGTTTTTCTTTTTGCAAAATGTCAACAATTCTGTGTTTTTCTGTCAATATGGGGTGCTGTGTGTACATTAATGAGAAAAAAAATTAAATTAAATGATTTTAACAAATGGCTGCAATATAACAAAGAGTGAAAAATTTAAGGGGATCTGAATACTTTCCGTCCCCACTGTACTGTCCTCTCTATTTACTAATGCTAGCAGTTTAACCACTTGCCGACCAGCCGCCATCATTATACGGTGGCAGGTCGGCTTGTTCCGTACTGGTACGTTGGCTCCTTTAAGAGCCCTAGCAGGCACGTGCCCGCTGCGCTTGGTCAGCGACTGCGATGATCGCGGGCAACGAGAGCCAGAACGGTGATTTATGTAAACACACAAATCCCTGTTTTGACAGGGGAGAAGAGACAGATCTGCTGTTTCTAGTAATTAGGAACAGCGATCTGTCTCCTCCAGTCAGTCCCATCCCCCCACAGTTAAACACCCCTTTCTCTACCTACCAGGCTGCACGCTCGGATAATGGTCTGGTATGGGTTTTGGAGGGGGGCCCACACATAAAAAAAAAAAAAAACGCCATGGGGTCCCGTTCAAGATCTATACCAGACTCAAAGGGCCAGGTATGGATCCTAGGTGTGTGTGTGTGTGTGTGTGGGGGGGGGGAGGGGGGGGGTTCGCCCATGCCGTGTTTTTTTTTTTTTTGGCACGGGGTTCCCCTTTAAGATCCTCAGAGCACAATTTGCACCACAAGTCGGCTCATGATGATCCGTCTTGGATGCAACTTCCATTCAGATCAATGGGCTGAAAATCGGATCAGTTAAGATGGCTCTCATAGGGAACCATTGATTTTTGACATGTCAAAAAAAACCAAAAACGCTTGATGTGGCTTAATGCTGTATCTTAGCATTTATAAGCAGTTACAAGCATTTGGCGTTTGAAATGCTGGTAAATGACCGTCCTGAGCGTGGTTTAACTGCTTTCAAAAAAGTCAGTAAACTCAACTGCCTCTAAACTACTATAAACGACTGAGTGTACATGTACACATAAGATAAGATTGAGGAGAGTTCAGGAGCTGCTGAAAAAAATGCCCAACTGCTCCTAAAACTACTTTCACACTGGCAGCGCCTGCCGTTTAGCGCTAAAGCGGCGCTCATGTTACGACGCTTTTTCGGCCGTTAGCAGGGGGGTTTTACCCCAAAAAAGGGTAAATAATCCCGTTTTGCTGCGCTTCCGAATCGCTTTCCAGGTGCTTTGTAAGCGATGCCCATTCATTGCAATGGACTGGGCGTTTTGGGAGCACTAAATACAGCGCTCCCAAACCGCCCCAAAGATGCTGCTTACATGACTTTTCGGGTTGTCCTGTAAGCGCACTGCCCCAGTGTGAAAAGACACACTGCAATGAATGGGAGGCACTTTTCAGAGGCTATTTCTAGTGCTAAAGCGCCTGAAAACCACCTCAGTGTGAAAGTAGTCTAAACGTGAGTTTAGCAGATGTAGTGTACATGAGGCCTAAGGATTAAAAATAGTCAATGTTGATTAAGAGCGTGAAGTTGTGCTTTTAAATATTTTTTTATATTACTTATAAATTATAAATATACTTATAAATTTTTAAATTACTTATAAATATGTTTAATGCAGAATTGGTATTGTAAGTATTGTCTGTTACTCTTTGTGTTAAAGGATGTTTAGTTTATACTCCCACTTCCATCCCTCCAATGCAGAAGCCGCTGCATGCTGTAGTGGAAGCCAGTTCTATAGAAACCCAGTCAATAGAGAATTGTGTGTGTGTGTGTGTGGGGGGGGGGGGGCTGAGAGAGCGTACAGGTGAGAGCGTGCAGGTGTGAGGGGGACACTAAAAGCATACAGAGGTGAGGGGGAGGGTTAAGAGCGTACAGGTGTGAAGGGGGCTGAGAGCGTACAGGTGTGTGTGGGGGGCTGACAGCGTACAGGTGTGTGTGGGGCTGACAGCGTACAGGTATGTGTGGGGAGCTGACAGCGTACAGGTGTGAGGGGGGCTGAGAGCGTACAGGTGTGTGTGGGGGGCTGAGAGCATACAAGTGTGTGTGGGGGAACTGAGAGCGTACAGGTGTGTGTGGGGGGGGGGGCGCTGAGAGCATACAGGTGTGTGTGGGGGGGAGGGCTGAGAGCATACAGGTGTGTGGGGGGAGGGCTGGGAGCATACAGGTGTGTGGGGGGAGGGCCGAGAGCATACAGGTGTGTGGGGGGAGGGCTGAGAGCATACAGGTGTGTGTGTGTGGGGGGGGGGCTGAGAGCGTACAGGTGTGGGGGGGCTGAGAGCCTCCTGAACCTGCTTGTCCCCCCCCCCCCCGTGCTGCTGCGGGCCTGAACTGACAAGGCAGGTGCTGGTGAGGGGAGGGAGAAGAGTGGATGCACATCCACTCTCCTCCCATTCTTGTTGTGACCCGGAAAGCGACGTCTGTGACGTCACTTTCGGATCCCCATCTCAGTGTCCTCGGCTACAATAGCCAGGAAGCAGATGTGACGGGAGGGCCCGTGGAACCCAGAATCCCTTGGAAAGTATGGGATGCCCTTGTTTCAGCTCCCCATACACCTCTTATGTCTAAGTCACCCTGTGCTATCCTTGCACAGGGTGAGTGAGAAAATATATCTTGGACTACTTAAAATGGGACAGTGATATTTGTCCACAATATCTCCCAGGATGTATGTAGAGACTATTCTTGGTTTGTTTGATTCTGAACTCAACATGTTAGTTAATTGAGAGAGCTGATCACATTGTCCTCTGTACAATGTAGGAGACGGGCCGACTTCTAGTGGAGCTCCTGCTATTGTGAGAAAATGTCCTTTGGCTGTACTTATGATAATGTATAATGTACTGCGTGAGGCTCGGTGACAACAAATCTGACCTGTAGTGAAATCCTGACGGGCACAGAGTCACATCGACTGCTTAAAGGGATTAGTTAATTAGCTCATGTTAATTTGTTACAGGTGTATTGTTAGAGTAATATGAGCAGGAGGGGGGAACCTCCTCTTCTACTGTATAAAAAGTCTTGTATTCTGGTTCTAATAAATGTGTCCATGTTAGCAGCTAAGCTAGTCTCGTCTTGTTTTGTGCTTTGTGAACGGTTAGAATATCTGATATCTGATATCTAGAGTCAGACTGGGAGGAAGTGGTACACTGATGGAAGCACTTAAGCGGAGTGTGGGACGTTCCGTGACAGCAATGTTTTGCAATGCGATCTGCATTGCAAAACATTCAGTTGAGATGTGTCTTTTAGACCCTGCATGTCTCATTAAGAGAACCTAAAAATCATCACATAGGGGACTTTTTGTCCCCTATCTGATGAAAAAAAAAAAAGTGAAGTAAAAAAAAATGTTGCATTCAAGCAGTGAAAAAAGTTTGGGCCCCAACCCCCCCTTCATTAAATGTAACCATATTGCTACACTTAGAGGCGCCTCTCTTCTCTTTTATAGCTGTAACTTCTGCTGGATTTTGCTTCTAATCCCCTTGTGGAGACTGCTATTTGGATGGACATTTTATGCTTATGCAACCTATCACATTGCTATAATCTTTTTATATGGCCTATAAACTGAAGGACTTATGAATAAATGCTTGTGGAACAAATCATCTGAGTTTACATTGTTTCTTATGGGAAGTTTGCTTTGATATACAAGTGCTTTGGATTACAAGCATGTTTCTGGAATGAATTATGCTCGCAATCCAAGGTTTTACTGTAGAAAATATAGGGTACTGAAGTTTGTCGCCATTTCACAGGAACACGCAAATATAGGGTTTGACATGATCTATTTACTCGTCTTTTAGGCTCGGTTCACACTACCGCGACTTGGGATCCGACTTGTCAGACCTCAAGTCGCCCCAAGTTGCTTGACATCAGAAATTCCATTCAAGTTAATAAGAGCCGTCTTAATGTACGCTATTGAAGTTGCTCCGACTTCAGAAAAGGTTCCTGTACTCATTCAAGGCGACTTTTAGGCGACTTGTACCCATAGATTTCAATGGAAGTCGTCTACAAGTCGGATCGTGGTCTATAGTGAAGCGACTTTAACAGGAAGAAGAAAAGATTTTACCCAGGTACTCCCCACTGCAGGCAGCCCCGTCCTTCCCACAGAGTACTTCCTGGATGCCCTTATCTCTGTGTATACTAGTGAACAACCTGTATACACAATGTCGACCAGAGCCCACAGGGAAGTCCATCACAGAGAGCCAGTTGACAATGAGTCCTTAATAAGACTCGTGAGACAGCGTCCCTGTATCTATGGCAAGACTGATCAGAACTACAAGGATCAATATAAGAGGGACAGTGCCTGGCTGGAGATCTGTAGACTGACTATCGAGAATTAGGACACATTGATGACCGAACGTAGTGACAAATGTAAGTTTAACCTATTATTTAATTTATGTCTGTTATCCATGTGTTGTGCAATTAAAGCACTGACATACTTGACTAGGCATGATGGGAATTGTAGTTCTGGAACAACTGGAGGACCATAGTAAGGCCCCTTTCACACTGGTGTGGTTTGCAGGCGCTTTTGCGCTAAACATAGCGCCTGCAAACTGACCTGAAACTGCCGCTGCTGTGTCTCCAGTGTGAAAGTCCGAGGGCTTTCACACTGGAACAGTGCACTGGCAGGAGGGAAAAAAAACTCCTGCAAACAGCATCTTTGGAGCTGTGAAGGAGCGTTGTATACACCGCTCCTAAACCGCACCTGCCCATTTAAATCAATGGGGCATTAATGGATGTTTGTGAGCTAAATTTTGCAATATTTATTCAAAGGTATTTTTTTTGGAATAATCATACTTACCTAGGTGGATGTAGCATCGCACCGATGCTGCATCTGTCCACTGCCGTTTCTTCACACAGAACTGCGTCAACAAACATTGTCGATGGCTCAGTTCTCTACCCTCCCCGAGCTGAGAGCTTCTGACTGTCAGTCAGCTGCTCTCCTGCTTTGCTTCTCCACGCTCATTGGAGCGCTGAGATGTGGAGGCGCGGAGAGCAGCTTGCTGAGTGGCTGGCACTGCTATCAGTCCAGGCAGCTGGTGGATAAAGCACTTCGGAAGTGAGGATGATGCTAATATAATACTAATGGGCATCAAAAAATAGATACTTTACATTAGTGTAATAATCAGTCTTTAAGTAGGTGAGATACTGGGCGGCACAGTGGTGTAGTGGGTAGCACTCTCCTAGCAGTAAGAAGGGTCACTGGTTCGAATCCCAACCACGACACTACCTGCTTGGAGTTTGCATGTTCTCCCTGTGCTTGCGTGGGTTTCCTCCGGGTACTCCGGTTTCCTCCCACACTCCAAAGACATGCTGGTAGGTTAATTGGATCCTGTCTAAATTGTCCCTACTATGTATGAATGTGAGTTAGGGACCTTAGATTGTAAGCTCCTTGAGGGTAGGGACTGTACAATGTATATGTAAAGCGCTGCGTAAATTGACGGCGCTATATAAGTACCTGAAATAAATAAATAATACTCCTCCCATATGATGTATTCTGTCGCTCCAGATGGATGTAAACCAGACGAAGCAATTCATCGAAACTGTAAAATTAATAAAATAGCTAATTTAATATATTGAAAATAAGAAATATCAGCCATTTGTAGCTACACGCACACATTACAGCTTTAAGCCTACCATATGCAAATATGAGACTTCTAATTGAAGGGGTTCTGCCGGGGTGATGCATGCAAGTTTAATCAACCACCCCAGTAACATTGATTAGAGTGGATGGTCGGTATCAGGTAGATAACAACCAATTCAGCGAAATAGTAACGTTCGCCATTTTATTCTCTAGGGTCAATGATACAAAATATATGTATAAAATTTGGGGCTGAAAAAGACTTTGTGTAGCAAAAGATACTTATTAAAAAAAATCTATATATGAAAAATAGGCTAGTTCATATGTGTAGATCCACATATAGCATATGTACTTGCCTTGCGATTGGCATCCGGGTATAGTTGAAAAATTTGTCCTCAAAAACACGCAAATTCTCATACATGGCCCAGAACTGGCCTCTGTTATCTCTATTAGCAATAATAGGATGGATCCAGTAGCGACGTTGTCTTCTCATCCCCACCCTTCGCTTCCTCTCTTCCTCTTCTTTTATCAATACTGCCACACCAGCTGTTAAGACAGCTGTCATTAAATAACGCAACGTGAACACTGTGGTCACAGAACACAGGGAACAGGGAACCAGGAAGAGAACAGGAACAAGAATGATGTCACAAGAGCTGATTAGCTCTGGTTGGCCACAGGAAAAGTCACCTGTCCTGGAGGCGACTTTAAAGTGGGGTTCCACCCAAAAAACAAAACTACCTGTAAAAATTCTAAAAAAAAAAAAAAACAAAAAAACATTTGGATATTTTTTTTTTTCACTTACCTCTAAATGCCTGTTGCTAGGTGGTCCCTCGTAGTCTGCCTGTCCCTTAGCCTGGGCTGGTGACATCACTTCCTCCTCGGCACAGGAAGGGCTCCGCTCTGCTCCCTCCCTCCTGTCAATCATCTGGGACCCATTACAGGTCCCAGGTGATTGAGCGGCCAATCACGGCGCCGCTCGCGCATGCGCAGTGGGTGCCAGGCTGTGAAGCCACAGCCCGGCGCCCACAGTTGAAATGCCGGCGCCGACGAGCGGAGGGGGGAGACGAGCGGGGCTTCGATACCCCGCATCGCTGGACCCAGGGACAGGTGAGTGTCCAATTAAAAGTCAGCAGCTGCAGTATTTGTAGCTGCTGACTTTTAATTTTTTTTTTTTTTTGGACGGCCCCCCTGGGTGGAACTCCTCTTTAAGTCACGTTGTAAGTTGATCAAAGTCGCGCTGAAGTCGCCTCCAAGTCGCCTTGCTAAGTCATGCTGCAAGTTGTGATGCCCCTGTGTGAACAGAGCCTTATATGTTACCAAAAATGTGCGTAGTTTATTGCATTTGTTTGCCCTAAAATTCACTTTAGTGTGTTTTTTACTGAACTTTTGAGTTTCCTAGACCTTTGCGGTAATATCGTGTGACATAAAAAATTTAAACTACCACTATTTTATTCTCTAGGGGGTCTGCTTTCAGAAAATATATAATGTTTGGAGGTGTTTTTTGTAATCTTCCAGGCCTAAAATGTTTTTTTAAATGTGTGCAAAAAACGGCTCTGACAGCAAAAAGGTTAATACTGATTGAAATGCAACTTTTATATTGCATAATTGGCATTAAATTAAACCTTGCATGCAAAAAGCAGTTTGCATCAAAACCATCTGGTTTCATGTAGAGGACTGCACAGGTTCTGCATTATGGATTCTAAAAGGAAGTGGATATAGTGAAATATTTCTCTGTATTTAGTAGCAGTAGTTTTCTGGCTGGGTCATGTTAATCACAAGACTGGCTGAACAGTTTTACAAATAGGTTGGCAGGTAATACTTTCCACATGTGTGTTTCAAATTTGCATTTATTTACCTGCATGAAAACTCTAACCAACGTTTTTGTTTAGGCCTTTAAAACATGGGCAGTGGTAAAATTTCTGTCTGTTAGATTTTTTTTTTTTTATGTTCATGACACAGTTGTGGAGATTTTCCCCAATTTCTTGTCCTTGTGTTGTTGTTTGTATGGGGATTGGTTTTTTATCAGGACAGGAAAGCATGATGGCATTGAAAACATTGTGAGAAGTTCTACCCTTTCTTACTCTACTAAAAATGTGTTTTGTCTGTGTGACAATTGGAGAGATTCCTCATCCTTTCTTGTCCTGACAGAAAGTGAGGGCAAATCTTGTCAGTAGAGACCCTAATTGCCCTAGACTGCCCCTAATGACCTTCTCTGTCTAAAACAAAAATAAACAGTTTTGGCTAGTTGAGCTAAGATCTTTTTCTGTTCAAGGATTTATAATTACTTCCATCTCTTTTTAGTTGCTTGAGTCAGATGGAGAAGGATGGACTGTCAGTTGACCAACTCTTTCGGGACTTGACATATCGTGCAGATGAAAGGCAAATGGTGCTCAAGGCCATCCGTCGGGTCAGGCCAGACTTCACACCTCCTCCTAGAACTGAAGTTGTTTTAGACTCTCCACTGGTTAAGAATTTCTACAAGCATGTAAGTCGGATTAAAATGTAATGCAGGACGTAAAAACAGAAATTGACCAGACTTTTGTAAAAAATGGGCAGTGATAAGTGCATGTATGTGGAGAGGTTACAGGAGTGACATGGCAAGGATGTGTTACTAAAGTATTACTGACACAGTTACTGGATGAACTTTGTAGCAGTCATGCAGAGAAATATGTGAAAGTTTGAGGGCTCTTATGCTCTCTTGCAGTGCTTTAACACACCCACATTAACGTGTGTTGAGGCAGCCCATTGAAATTAATTGTCTGCCAATGACCCCTGAAGTACTGAACGTTAAACATGACCCTTTTTTTTGCACTGCATGCAATGCATTAATGTGTGTTACGTATGTTACCCTACATTTTTGTTACCATGACACCGAAGTCTAATGGGTGGCAATTTTTTTGTGATTTCACAGTTTAACCTCTTCACATTGCCACCTGGTAGCCCTTTAAGTGAGTTTTAAAGCGATATTAAACTTGTGTGTGTGTGTGTTTTTTTTTTTTATGGGCCCCTAGTTTATGCCATAATGTGCTTGTATGAACTGCATATTAGTATGATATGACAGATCTACTGTACCTATGAAACGGAGCACTCCAGCGCTGAGCTGTCACCCCTCCTGGTGCTTCCATCTTCACCTGGTCTTTCTACCGGGTTGTCACTCTCTGGCCACTTGAATGGCTGGGTCGCTATTGAACAACTCCTGGGCATGCACAGCACGGGGTCACCATCATATTGGGGCACTTTCTGCAATCAGAACACAGGCCGTGTGAGGGCCTTGAGAAATGTAAACAGATTAACCAGAGATGGGAAAATGTATGCCCTTCCGTTTTTGTCCTCAAGAAGTTTGAACGGGTAACCACAGTAGTAATGAGGGCCGGCTTACTGCTAGGTCTGAATGGGTAGTGGGAGCAGTGTCTAGCCAGAGTGCAAGGAGAAACATCAGGGTAGATGGAGACCTGGGTGCTATCGGAGTCCAGTGTGCCCTATTCTCGAGGCTTAAACATAATGACTTCCTCTTGATCTTGACGTAAAAAAGGCATGTGACACACAACTTTGTTATTCGGTAATGTTTGGCTTGCAGAATCCAGGAACTCTATGAACCCTGTCAACTTCTATCTCTTCAGTCAACAGCCACCCCTATGTGGTGTTAAATTTTCCAATCGCTGATGATTGAAGATCAGAGGTGTCCAGTAGCTTCTAGAATACCAAGCGGTCAGATGTTATTCTGGCCATCCAACTGATTCCAGATGCTCTGTTTCAGTTCCATATCTGGCTTCAGCGATTCCTGAACAGTAGAGTACATAGACACGATATCTCATTTGATGGGTACCAGGGTAAATTATTGAGCATTTAAGCTTTGTAGCGCAGGGTTCCATGTACTGACCAGCTTCAAGCATGGGGCCTCTTCCATGGAGGCCTTAGTGTCTGGGTGGTCATTTCACAACTACAGATAAGATGCATCTGAGCCCACAACATCACGTGCCATCTTTGTAGAGTGTACCATGCTCTGTGACCCATCAGTGCTTGGAAAAAATGTGTGAAAACTCTTCCTCAGAGCAGTTAATGTTGGCTGACTGGCACTCAAGCTTCTGCACACCCCAGTGTGCCCAATTTTGGTTTCAGTGGTGTTTCCGGAGTTAATCTTGGGCCAAGTGCGGGAGCTCTGTTATAAGCATCCAAACTTAACTGAAGGCAAATCGTGTGCCGTGCTAACAAAATGTATTAAAAATTCACATGCATTAAAATATATCGCAAAACAACCACTTGGATAATGGCCATAACTACCCCTAAGGCCGCGTGTACACGGGCGGACTTTTCGACCGGACTTGTCCGACAGACTTTCCAACGGAATTTCAACAGACTTTTGACGGACTTCCGACAGACTTTTTAACGAACGGACTTGCCTACATACGATCACACCAAAGTTCCATGGATTCGTACGTGATGACGTACACCGGACTAAAATAAGGAAGTTGATAGCCAGTAGCCAATAGCTGCCCTAGCGTCGGTTTTTGTCCGTCGGACTAGCATACAGACGAGCGGATTTCTGGGTCTGGCGGAGTTACAACGTAAAGATTTGAAGCATGTTCCAAATCTAAAGTCTGTCAGATTTGCGACTGGAAAAGTCCGCTGAAGGTCCGGTGGAGCCCACACACGATCGGATTGTTCGCTTATTTGGTCCGTCGGACAAGTCCGACCGTGTGTACGCTGCATAAATATCGCTGCCCCACCTTCTAGTCCTTACTAATAGAAACCAACTAATTGAAATTACTGAACATTACAGGGACTAGAATTGTTGCCACCCATATTTAAGTACAAGTTCAGCTTTGCCACATTGATAAATGTACTACTGATACATTAATAAGCGTACTGCTGGTTGGAAACAAATTGTTACAAAGAAATCCATGTGAGTTTTTGTTTTTTATGTTTATGTACTTGGCGCATGTGTAGATTAGAAAAACATGGGGAAATGTGCATATATTGCATAGATGTACTGCATATGTTTTTAATTTTACCCAAGCGTATGATTTCATATAAGAGTCCTGGGTAAAAATTTAAAATGAGAAAGCCAACTATGACTTTTCTTGGCCAGCTTCACTCCCATATGTTGGGATACGCTTGACCCCATCCTTGGACTCCCTGTACCAAGCAAACTACCCCCTCCCTTTCCAAGGATTTGGCCAGGTTGCTAATGACCTGGGCTCCCTTACATATTTCTTGGTTTGACTTTTGAGTATTGCCAATCCCTTTCCTGAATAACAACATGTGGATCAATCAAAGCAAAATATTGCGTTTAATTTGGCCAGGCTGCAACTACTGGCCCCAGTGCTGTACCGTCGAAGGCTGCAAGGTGGCCTGGCGGTGCTGCATTTGAAACACTACTACACACACAGCAGCCTACATTGCCCCCCCCCCCCCCCCCCATTTCTCTTCACGCTTTCTCAGAAATGCCGATCTGGGTCTACTTTGCGATCGTGGAATATTCCCCCTTTCCAGTCTATAACCTCCTCTGGAGCCCCTTCCCCCGCTACAGGCTTGATATTTGTGATCCTTTTCTGACACACTCTATGTACAGTGGGCGTAAAAAGTCTACACCCCGTTAAAATGTCAGGTTTCTGTGATGTAATAAGACAAATATCAATAATTTCAGAACTTTTTCCACCTTTAATGTGACCTATAAACTATACAACTCAGTTGAACAACAAACTGAAATCTTTTAGGTGGAGGGAAGTAAAAATAAAAAACTAAAATAATGTGGTTGCATAAGTGTGCACATCCTTAACCACTTCCCGCCCAAGGACGTCATATGACGTCCTGGGCTTTCAGTGGGAATATCTGAATGATGCCTGCAGCTATAGGCATCATTCAGATATCCTTGTTTGCAGCCGGCGATTCTGTGCACCATAAGAATGATCATAGCGACAGTTCCGTAGCTTGATCGTTCCTACAGGCGCCATCCGTTGCTTCTCCGGGCTCTCCTGTGCCATCGGGAACCCGGAGAAAGAATCGCCCGCCGCCGGATGACAAGCATAGAGATGACCGGTCAAGAGGACCTGTCACAAATGATTCCTAATACAAGGGATGTTTATATTTCTTGGAAAAGGAATAAAAGTGATAAAAAAAGAAAATGTTGTAAAAGAAAGTAAAAAAAAAAAAAATGTATAATGCCCCTGTCCCCAGTACCTCGTGCTCAGAAGCGAAAGCACACGTTAGTCCTGCCCACATATGTAAACGCCGTTCAAACCACACATGTGAGGTATCGCCGCGTGCGTTCGAGCGCGAGCAACAATTCTAGCACTAGACCTCCTCTGTAACTCTAAACATGTAACCTGTAAATAATTTTAAAGCGTCGCCTATGGAGATTTTTAAGTACTGAAGTTTGGCGTCATTCCATGAGTGACATGTTGGGTATCTATTTACTCTGCGTAACATCATCTTTCACATTATATAAAAGAATTGGGCTAACTTTACTGTTTTTTTAAAACAAATTATTTTTTTATAACAAATTTTTACTGTTATTTTCCAATAAAAACATGTTTGAAAAATTGTTGTGCAAATACCGTGCAAGATAAAAAGTTGTAATGACCGCCATTTTATTCCTTAGGGTGTCTCCTAAAAAAATGTAATGTTTGAGGCTTCTGGGTAATCTTCTACCAAAAAAGTTATGATTTTTACATGTAGGAGAGGAGTGCCAGAATAGGCCAGTATGGAAGTGGTTAAAGTAATACTTTGTTGAAGCGCCTTTTTTTTTTTTATTACAACACTCAGTCTTTTTGGGTATGAGTCTATGAGCATGGCGCATCTCAACTTGGCAATATTTGCCCATTTTTTTTTTGCAAAAACATTCCAAATCTGTCAGATTGCGAGGGCATTACTTAGGGTTAATCAGAGGCACTTTAATCCTTTCATGACTAAGCCTATTTTTGAAATTTGATGTTTACAAGTTAAAATCCACATTTTTTGCTAGAAAATTACTTATAACCCCCAAACATTATATGTATTTTTTAGCAGAGAATCTAGAGAATAAAATGGAGATTGTTGCAATATTTTATATCACACGGTATTTGTGCAGCGGTGTTTTAAACGCAAATTTTTGGGAACAGGGACACTTTCATGAATTAAAAAAAAACAAACAGTAAAGTTACCCCAATTTTTTTCTATAATGTGAAAGATGATGTTATGCCGAGTAAATAGATACCAAACATGTCACGCTTTATAATTGCACGCACTCGTGGAATGGCGACAAACTACGGTACCTAAGAATTTCCATAGGTGACGCTTTAAATTTTTTTTTACGGTTACCAGGTTAGAGTTACAGAGGAGGTCTAGTGCTAGAATTATTGCTCTCGCTCTGACGATCGCGGCGATACCTCACATGTATGATTTGAACACCGTTTACATATGCAAGCGCTACTTCCGTATGCGTTTTCTTTGCTGCGTGAGCTCGCGGGGACGGAGACGCTTTAAAACATTTTTTTTTCTTATTTATTTTATTAATTTTTATATTTATAAATTGAAGACATATTGCTGTCACAAGGAATGTAAACATCCCTTGTGACAGTAATAGGTGGTGGCAGGTACTCTTTATGGAGAGATCGGGGGTCTAAAACCCCCAATCCCTTCTTTGCACTTCAAAGTATTCAGATCGCCGAAAACGGCAATTCTGAATACTGTGTATCTTTTTAAAATCGGCGCCATTGGCAGCCGAGTAAACGGGAAGTGACGTTATGACGTCGCTTCCGCGTTTACATTTAGAAGGCTGGAACGAAGCCGCCCACAGCTTCGTTCCAGCCTGCCCCCAGCCGCCAGGACAGCTGATTGGCCATCAGGCCTCCCAATCGAACGGGAGGCCCGGTAACAGCGGCAGGAGGGGACGTCCCGCCGCATCGGTTGTTCTACCCGGAAAGCCGATCGCCCGCTGTAAAAAACGGTACCGGGATGATGCCTGCAGCTGTGGGCATCATCCCGGTGTAACCCCGGAAAGCCGAGTACGCACATCTGCGTACCCTCGGTGGGAAGGGGTTAAATGATGGCACGGAGCTTGTGGCAGGCACGCACAGCAGGAAATTCAAAGTGACGTACAGGTACGTTACTTTGCCCAGCCATGCCATTCTGCCAATCTACAGGTGGCGGTCAGCAAGTGGTTAATATGAGTTTGAATGTGATTGCTTAATTCTGAACACAGCTACATCCCCAGTTATAAGAGGGTGTGCATACTTCAGCAACCTCATTATTTTATTTTTACCCCCCCCCCCCCCAAAAGATTTCAGTTTGCTTTTCAATTGAGTTGTACAGTTTATAGGTCACATAAAGGTGGAAAAAGTTCTGAAATTATTTATCTTTTTCTCATTTTTTTACATCACAAAAACCTGACATTTTAACAAGGGTGTGTAGACTTTTTATATCCACTGTACGTGGGACTCCGTGAAATATTCCTGTGGATTTCTCTCTTCCCGTTTACGTCTGTCCAGTATTCTGGACACTCCACAGGTCAAACCTGCATATGATAACTAGCTGGCTTTCGGATGGTGGGGTAGGAGAGGAAATGGGGATGTATACAAACTCCTCGTCTTGAATAGGGTAAAGTCCTTTCAATATCTACAAGAGCACTGGCAACTACCACCTAATGAGTTGTTCTGCTACATCGAAATCAACTAACATGTCCATAGTGTGCTCCAATGTCACGAGGAGTCACCCAAACACCTAACCCATTCGAGAATTGCTGTCAAAAAGACCAACTTGAGAGACCTAGTTTCAGATCTATACCCTTCTCTGATCAACTCGATGGGCTCTGGTCCATGTCCTTACAGCGAGAAATGGGCAGCCAACCTAGGTAAAAACCCCAATCATGCCGATCATGGGCCAGGATTTGGCTTGCCTCTTCCAAATGCTCCCGGTACATTTTCACTCCGGAAACACTTACAAACTACTCTCTCTGTGTTATATGTCCCAGGATTGTGTGTAAAAGTTCACCCTGCTGTTATCTCCCATGTGCTTTTGCGGCTGTAGAGAGCGAGGTTTCACCTTTGGTGGTCCTGCTCCAAGGCTATTTAGCTTTGGATGTGGGTCTACAACATGATTAGATCAGCCCTTAACCTTTCTTTAGACCACAACCCCTGGAAAGCCCTTTTGCAGGAACCAATCCCATCACTGACTGCAAATCAGAGAAAGCTGGTGGGGTTTTAGTTTCCTGGCTGCCCGGCAAACCCTGGCTAGAGCATGGAAACAACAGTTCCAAATTTCACTGAATTACGACACAGGCTTATGGGCACAATGGTGCATGAGAAGTTCACTACCATCTTGGAGGACACCCATACCAAATTCCTCAAGGTTTAGGATCCCTGGATCGCATATAACATGAACATAGACAGGACGTTGCTTTTAGTCTGCCCACACCTGGCAACCTGTTGGTATTGTGACCTGGCTGAACCATGTGGGAGACCCCCCCCGCCCCTTTTTACATTATGTTCTCTCCCTTTTCTTTTGCTTCCAGGCAAGTCTTTCCTGCAGCTCTTCCCACAAGTCCTCTTCTCCATTTACTTTTCCTCTCCATTTTGATGCTTTTGCAAACAATCGCAGATTCTTTTTTCAACTCCCTTGTTTTTCACACACCACTTCATTGACAGTCACACTGCATTGTTCTCTCTGACTTTTATCTTCATGTGCATTGTTCTCCAGTAATTTAGGTCTATGCTCATTGGTTTCCAAAGCTTGAGAAAAAACAATATAACTGTAAAACAGAAACGTAAAATGAGTAGACTTAAATGAAAAAGTAATGTCTGACTTAGATTTTTCTTTTCTTTGTTAGCAGTCTCCTCCCTGTTATCCTAAAATGGGCTTTACAATGACCGACTTACAGGAATGGTTTGAACAGCAACTGAAAATTGAGAGTTGTGATACTGTGACTATTAACAGTGTGGAGGCTATTAAACCAGTTACTGATGCCAAGATGAAAGCGGTAAGGCAAAGTGAAGTTAATGCTATTCATGTCCCTTTTTTCTTTTCTTTTTTTTTTTGATTTACAACAAAAACAAAGCAAATACATTCATATTCCAAATGCAGATAACAAAACACAAAGTTAGGGGAAAAAAATGAGGGAGGCCCAATGCAACTATACCATCAATCATCCTTCTATGGGATATACTCTTAATTGTATATAATCTATTATTCATACAGATATCACATTCTTTTCCCTTAAAACTGTAAGGTGAACTTACACAGGACCCCCTCCTCCCCCCTGTCCTGCTGACCTAGACTGTGGCAATCTCCCGTTCAAAGGCTCGGTATATCCGCGTCAGGAGTCTGGGGCTTAGAAATCCCCTCGGCATCCACGCATCTTCTGCATAGGTGACAGGACGGGCTATGCGGCTGCTGTGACGGTGCTGACCAATTAGAATGCTCTGAAACGTCCCTCCTGACGTGGATATACCAGGGCTTAGAACGGGACCGGGGGGGGGGGGGGGGGTCCTGTGTAAGTTCACCTTACAGATTTTTCTGTAAAGGTGAACTTACCCTTTAACTTATTAAAGTGGATGTAAACCCCAATTTTTTTTTTTTTTTTTTTTTTTTTTGATGTCATAATATAGAGTATAAGATTTCCTATAATTTGAGCCCAGTCTTTCCACAAAGAGTTAATCCAGCTCTGGGCAATCCTCTTTTATTGTTCAGTGAGATAAATCTTGACAAACAGAGAAAAACTGTCAAATCCTCCCCCTTGCTGTGAGTGACAGGTGATTTACGTATATAGTTATATAGTTAGTCAGGTTGAAAAAAGACACAAGTCCATCCAGTTCAATCTTAAAAACAATAAATAAATAAAATAAAAAATATCGTACAATCCAATATACCCAATTTTATACCCTCAGTTGATCCAGAAGAAGGCAAAAAACCCCAGCAGAGCATACTCCAATTTGCTACAGCAGGGGCAATACTTCCTTCCTGATCCCCCAAGAGGCAATCGGATTTTCCCTGGATCAACTTTACCTATAAATGTTAGTACACAGTTATATTATGTACATTTAAGAAAGTATCCAGGTCTTTCTTAAAGAAATCTACTGAGCTGGCCAAAACCACCTCTGGCGGGAGTCTATTCCACATTTTCACAGCTCTTACTGTGAAGAAACCTTTGCGTATTTGGAGATGAAATCTCTTTTCCTCTAGACGTAAAGAGTGCCCCCGTGTCCTCTGGGTTGACCGTAAAGAGAATAACTCAACAAGTTCACTATATGGACCCCTTATATATTTGAACATGTTGATCATATCCCCCCTTATTCTCCTCTTCTCAAGAGTGAATACATTGATTTCCTCTAATCTTTCCTCATAGCTGAGCTCCTCCATGCCTCTTATCAGTTTGGTTGCCCTTCTCTGCACTTTCTCCAGTTCCCCGATATCCTTTTTGAGAACTGGTGCCCAAAACTGAACTGCATATTCCAGATGAGGTCTTACTAATGATTTGAACAGGGGCAAAATAATATCTCTCTCTCTAGAGTCCATACCTTTCTTAATACAAGAAAGGACTTTGCTTGCTTTGGAAACCGCAGCTTGGCTCTGCATGCTATTATTGAGCTTATGATCTACCAAAACCCCCAGATCCTTCTCCACCACGGATTCCCCCAGTTGTACTCCCCCTAGCATGTATGATGCATGCATATTCTTAGCCCCCAAGTGCATAACTTTACATTTCTCAATATTAAACCTCATCTGCCACATAGTCGCCCAATTAGACAGTGCATTGAGGTTGGCTTTTAAATTGGAGACATCCTGTAAGGACGTTATTCCACTGCATAGCTTGGTGTCATCTGCAAAGACAGAAATGTTACTTTCGATCCTAGACCCAATATCATTTATAAAGATATTAAAAAGTAAGGGTCCCAGCACTGAACCTTGGGGTACACCACTGATAACTTTAGACCATTCAGAGTAAGAATCATTAACCACTACTCTCTGAATTCTGTCTTTTAGCCAGTTTTCTATCCATTTACAAACTGATATTTCCAAGCCTGTAGACTTTACCTTACACATGAGCTGCGTGTGCGGAACTGTGTCGAACGCTTTTGCAAAATCAAAGTATACTACGTCCACGGCCACCCCTCTGTCCAAGGTTTTACTTACCTCTTCAAAAAAGGAATAATGCCGCATACACGGTCGTACTTTTCGTCTACAAAAGTCCAACGGACGCTGACGGACTAAAGCTGGCTGGTAATCCGATCGTGTGTGGGCTTCTCCGGACTTTCAACGTACTTTTTTAGCCTCAAATCCGACGTACTTTAGATTTGAAACATGCTTCAAATCTTTACTTCGTAACTACGACGGACCCCGAAATCCGCTCGTCTGTGTGCTAGTCCGACGGACAAAAAGCCACGCTAGGGCACCTATTGGCTACTGGCTAGGAACTTCCTTATTTTAGTTCGGTGTACGTCATCACGTAAGAATTCGACGGACTTTTGTGTGATCGTGTGTAGGCAAGTCCGTTCGTTAGAAAGTATGCCGCAAGTCCGCCGCAAGTCCGCCGAAAGTCTGCCGGAAGTCTGTCGGACAGGCTGTCTGACTTTTGTAGACGAAAAGTACGACCGTGTGTACGCGGCATAAGGTTTGTCTGACAACTTCTGTCTTTCATGAATCCATGCTGTCTGTTGCTTAAAATGTTTTTAGGACAGCAACCTGAGAGATGACTGGTCCACCTGACAGGAAACACAATCAAAGAGGTTAAAGCCCCCGCCTCTCCCCGTGCTCCTCAGTTTTTGATTGTGTTTCCCCACAGCGAAACCGTTTGTTATTTTATCTATAGACCCGAGCCTGGGGCTGGTGGTCTCCCCCCCTGGGAGCTGGACCAAATGCCTGGGTGGCCTCTGGGTCCGGCGGGATATTTTTTATCCTTCCTGGGTGGGGTTCCCCTATATTTTCCTCAGGGGGGCAACGCAAGCTGAAGAAACCCCCCCCGAGAGCTTAAGGCCCCTGGGTACAGTGGTGTACCCAGAACTTCAGGGGCCCAGCTTCCTGCCTCCTCTCCTTACCTGCACGGTGGCCGTGCAGAAAAGGAGCCTGGTTCTCCTCCCTTCTTGGGCGGTGAGTTTGTCTTACCTTTTCCCCTAGTGCAGAGGTGCTGGTCAGGGTGGGCAGACAGCTGCCTTGGTCGGCAGGGGGATGAGGAAAGTGGCTGGCTTCATGCTCCACGGCGTCGGCTCTCCCCGCCCACCCTCTCGGAGCTCGCGCGGTTCTTATCCCCTTAGCTGTGCAGAGTGGCAGCAGAGGGGGAAGGTGCCTGCACCTCTCAGTGTCCTGTGGGCGCTCGGCGCCATTTTGTTGAGGATAGGGGAGGAGTGGTGTGGTTTTACATCACTTCCTCCACTACACAGGAAGTGAGCTCAGCGTGGCCCGTGTCACTTCCGGTCTACGGCAAGATGGCGGCGGCATCAGCATGGTAAAAGGGGGAAAAGGCACAGCTACTCATCATAACAAGGAGATCTAAATCCAGCTGGTGCAGGCGCCCATTTCTCCTACAGACCAGGCTATTTGTGCAGCATGGAACATGAGGAGCGACCTACAGGGTCCACGCCTATAGAGGAGACCACGGGGGGTAAGTCTGACCTGCCGTCAGAGGTTTAGATGGGGGAGGGTACCCCAATTCTTCTCCTCTGAGTATTACAGTGCTATATTTCATATATATATATATATCAGCCCCTACCCTGTCCACCTTTAGGAGATCCTTGAAAACTCATTTATTCAGGGAAGCCTATCCCAAACCCACATAACTGTCCCTGAGCCACCCCCATCAAATCATTTTTTGCAGCTATTACCTTTTGTACCACCACCCCCTCCCTTTAGAATGTAAGCTCTACGAGCAGGGCCCTCCTGTACCTTTTGTATTGAACTGTACTGTAATTGTGTTGTCCCCCTTATACATTGTAAAGCGCTGAGTAAACTGTTGGCGCTATATAAATCTCGTATAATAATAATAATAATAATAATAATAATATATTTATGCCTGTGTATTTTGTTTCAGGGGACGATGCCATTACCCGTGAGGTTGCCAGCCGTCCCGTTAAGACTACCCGTTCTAAAAGATGCGGGAATTGTCACGATAGGTTACCCCCAAGTCACCCTAAACCTTTCTGTTTTAAATGTATACAGAAGCTAACAGGGAAGGAGACATCCTAAATCATGAAGGATTTCCTCACGGTTCAAACTGAGATGCTGTCCACCCTAAAGGCGTTTCAATCCTCCTTTAGGGCGAGGGAGTCAAAGGCCCATACCAGTAAGGACGCCTCCTCCCAGGAGGGCTCCGCTTCCTCTAGCGGATCTAAACGTATCAGGGATATACCAAAGTACTCCTTTTCCCAGGATTCGGAAGACGAATAGAATCCGAATCTCTTGAACAGAGATCTTCGGAAGAGGGGGTGCCAGGTGACAGCAAGGAGGAGGAGGAGGGTGAGGACTCCAGGTCTAGTAGGCATATTTTTTCAGCCAACGACATGGAGGGCCTTCTGAGGGCCATTTATGCTTCCGAGGAGATTCAGGAGCCCACTGAGCAGGTCTCTGCCCAGGACAGGATGTACAGAGGCTTAATTAAGCCACAAGCTCGGGTTCTTCCAGTACATTCAGCCCTCAAAGATGTTATCTTGAGGGAATGGAAGGAACCAGAGAAGAGGCTCCTGAAGTACAAAACGTGGAAGCGTAGGTGCCCCTTTTCGGAAGAAAATGAGGAGAAGTTTTTTAAGACCCCTAGATTAGACGCCTCCTTAGCTCAAGTGTCTAAACAGTCCGATCTCTCCTTTGAGGACACGGGCAACATAAAGAATCAGATGGATCGGAAGGCAGAAACCAATTTACGCAGGGCCTGGGAAGCTAACGCTGCGGCTATGAGCCCCGCATTGGCCTCAGCTTGCATTGCAAGAAATGCGTACATGTGGGTATGTAAACTCATGGACCATGTGTCCCGAACCACGAAGTCTAAGGAGGTCTTAGATTCATTGGAAGTCATAGGTAGTGCAGTCGCATACCTAGCGGATGCTGCGGTTGAGACAGTGCGTGCTACCGCTAAATCTGGTGCCTTATTGAACTCAGCCAGGCGAGCCCTCTGGGTTAAAACCTGGGATGGGGATAGTTCATCAAAGACCCGGCTTTGTGGCCTTCCCTTTGAGGGTTCACTCCTTTTTGGTACTGGGTTAGATCAAGCTTTGGCTAGCTACAGAAAAAGGGAAGAAGTTCCCTGTTAAACCAAGAAGAGACAGGAAGAGGTTTTTTCGTGGCCCCCAAGCAAAGAACCGCTTCTCAGATGAAATGTCTCCCCTAATAGGCGTTGGGGAGCTGGAAAGGACAAGCAGAAATCAGGTATTCTCTTTTCCAGCCAGAAGGCAGGTGACAAGTCCGCCAAATGATTTGCCAGTAGGGGTAAGGTTTTCCCACTTTATCCCTCAGTGGGAAAGGGTCACGCAGAGCCCCCACATTCTCCAGATAGTAAGAGAGGGTTACAAGTTAGAATTTCTCTCCCCTCCTCCCCAGAAGTTTCTTTTGACCCACCTTCCCAAGGATCCCTGCAAGGCAGGAGGCATCCTACAGAACATAGAAGAGCTGGCCAGTCAGGAGGTCATAGTACCGGTCCCAGTAGACCAACAGGTTCGGGGGTTTTACTCCCACATTTTTGTGGTACCCAAGCCCTCGGGAAAATATCGTCTTCTAATAAATCTAAGGAACCTCAATGTTTTCTTGCGGTACAAGAAGTTCCGCATGGAGAGTGTGTACTCCCTCAGAAGACACCTCCTCAAGGATGTGTTCATGGTAACCTTAGATTTAAAAGACGCTTACCTCCACGTCCCTATTTTTCGGGGTCATCAGATTTTTCTGAGGTTCGCAATTGCCTCCCCACAATGATTCAGCATTGCCAGTTTGCCGCCCTCCCCTTCTTCACAAAGGTCCTGGCAGAGGTAGTGGCCTTTCTACATCTCCAGGAAATAACGTTGATCCCCTATTTAGACGACATTCTAATTTACAATCAGAATCGGGACCAGCTGCTTCTGAACCTAGCCAAGGTGATGGAGACCTTAGAATCTTTGGGATGGATCATCAGCAGGGAAAAATCCTCGCTGGTTCCAGCCCAAGTGGAGATATACCTGGGATTCCTGGTGGATTCAGAGGAACAAAGGTTAATTCTTCCTCAGAGCAAGGTAGAGGCCCTAATTTCAGCCGCCACTTCTCTGCTAAAAGCAAGGACAGCCTCATACAGGAGTATTATGGGAGTTTTGGGCCTAATGACTGCATCTATTCCTGCAGTCCCTTGGGCACAACTACATTCCAGGACCCTCCAGCATTTCCTCTTATCCTCCTGGGACAAGAAAAGGAGCTCTCTAGTCCTAAAGGTCGTCATTCCGGTCGAAGTGAAAGAATCTTCACTGGTGGCGGCTTCCTCAGAGGCTTCAGGGGGGTCTCCTTTGGGGTCAGCTTCAGCCTCTCAGAATAATGACAGACGCAAGTTCCTGGGGGTGGGGGGCACACCTAGAGGATCTAAAAGCTCAGGGGTCCTGGGACTCGAGTCAGAGAGGATCCTCCTCAAACTTTCGAGAGCTTTTGGCCATCGGAAAGGTGTTAAAAGCGTTCGAGGGGAGAATCAAGAACCAAGAAGTTCAGATCCTTTCAGACAATGCCAAAGCTGTGGCTTTTCTGAATCATCAAGGGGGCACCAGATCCACGACCCTCCTGGCTCTGTCTCTAGAGATGCTGGGTTGGGCAGAGCACAGGGTTTTCTCTATTTCCGCAGTTCACATAAAGGGAACTCTGAATATAGAGGCCGATTATCTCAGTCGCCAGCCGATTCTGCACGGAGAATGGATGTTGAATCCAGAGGTTTTCTCCTTGGTATGCCAGCAATTCGGCGTTCCAGAGGTAGATCTCTTCGCCCGCAGGGAGAACAGAAGGGTAAAGAGGTTCTTTTCCCTTGCTCGAGAAATGGGCGCGGAGGGGATAGATGCATTGGCCCAGGTTTGGAAGTTCCGGTTGGCTTATGCTTTTTCCCCCCTGGGGCTTATCCCGAGAGTTCTGCAAAAGGTATTTCTCTCGGAGGGCAATCTAATTCTGATCCGCGTGGTGGCCGAAGAGAGCTTGGTTTCCAACCTTACAGTGTTGGTCCATAGCCCCGCCTCCTCACCTTCCTGTTTTGCGCGACCTTCTCCTTCAGTGTTCAGTCTGCCACCCAGACCCCAGCTTCTTCAAGCTGACGGCCTGGCTCTTGAAAGGCGGAACCTGCAGGAAAAGGGCCTGTCGGACAGAGTAGTAAATACTCTTCTTCTTAGCAGGAAGCAGGTCACAAGGCGTATTTACGCTAAGACTTGGGCAGTTTTCTCTCGCTGGTGTCAAGCGGGAACTTCTCAACAAGAGATCCCCGCCATTCTGGAATTTCTCCAGGATGGAGCAGATCAGGGTTTAGCAACCAAGACGCTTAAAGTACAAGTCTTAGCCCTATCCTGTTTTTTGGAAAGACGCTTGACATTGGACCCCCTGATCAAGAGATTCCTTTTGGTCAGAGAGAGGTTGTCCCCTGTCAAGATGTCTAGCTTTCCACCTTGGGATCTTACCTTGGTGTTGGAAAGTCTAACTAAGGCTCCCTTTGAACCTATAGACCAAATTCCCCTTAGGTTCCTCACCTTTAAGTTGACTTTTCTACTAGCAATCACATCTGCCAAGAGAGTAGGTGAGATTCAGGCCTTCTCGATTAAGGAGCCATTTTTTCGTTTATTAGAGGTGAGGGGGATACTTGGGCAGGACCCCCTGTACCTCCCTAAGGTAGCATCTAAGTTCCACAGAACTCAGGAAGTAATGCTGCCTTCCTTTTGCAACAATCCCAAGAATGAAAGGGAAGTTTATTTTCACTGTCTGGACGTCAGACATTGTTTATTATCCTACTTAGATAAAGTTAAGGAGTTTAGAAGGTCCAGCCATCTTTTAGTTAACTTTTCCGGCCAAAAGAAGGGCCAACAAGCAAGTAAAGCATCCATAGCTAGATGGATTAAGCACACTATTTCTTTGGCCTATGAGCATTCCGGTAAGGCAGCCCCTAAGAACCTCAAGGCACATTCCATGCGATCTCTGGCAACCTCTTGGGCAGAAAGGGCCGGAGCTTCGGAGGAGCAGATATGTAGAGCAGATATGTAAAGCCGCTACTTGGACAAGCCAGAACACCTTCCTGAAGCATTACAGGGTGGAGTTACTGTCTCCTCAAGATCTGGTTTTTGGCAGGAAAGTCCTGCAAGCGTTTGTCCCGCCCTAAGGTAGGCCTGAGCTACTTGCTCCTCTCTCAGGGTGCCATCCTGGAAGACGACTTGAGAAAATGACCAGTTACTTACCGGTAACTGTGTTTCTGGGAAGTCTTCCAGGACGGCAGGCCTACTTCCCACCCGTTCTGTTTAGGTATGTCTAATATATAGAGTGTGGTGGTGTTAGTCTTTTTTCTTCACTCTCGTGCACTGGTGTAGGTCAATACTTTGTCACAACTGAGGAGCACGGGGAGAGGCGAGGGCTTTAACCTCTTTGATTGATTGTGTTTCCTGTCAGGTGAACCAGTCATCTCTCAGGGTGCCGTCCTGGAAGACTTCCCAGAAACACAGTTACCGGTAAGTAACTGGTAATTTTTCCAGCAAGAACTCGTCTATGTGGTCTTTTATTAAATGCTCCAGTATCTTCCCGACTATAGAAGTTAAACTAACAGGTCTATAGTTACTTGGTAAAGACTTTGATCCCTTTTTAAATATAAGCACCACGTTCGCCCTGCGCCAATCCAGTGGTACTATTCCGTCATTAATGAGTCCCTAAAAATTAGTTACAATGGCTTTGAAATTACAGAGCTCAATTCTTTTAGGATCCGTGGATGGATGCCATCAAGTCCAGGCGCTTTATCCATCTTTATTCTATCTAAATAATTCTGGACCATATCACTTTTGAGCCATTGTGGATTATTCGGGGCTGTGTCACTACCACCCCCATTATGGACATGAGCTCTTTTGTATACACAGAGCTGAAGAAAGTATTTAATAAATTTGCCTTCTCTTTGTCCCCAGTCACCCACTCTAGATTATTTTGTAAAGGGCCTACATGCTCAGACCTGGCTTTTTTACTATTAATATATTTGAAGAATTTTTGGGGGTTTGTCCTACTATCTTTTGCAATCTGTCGTTCGTTTTGAATTTTTGCATCCTTGATTTCCTTTTTACATATTCTGTTAAATTCTTTGTAACATTTAAACGACACTAGTGTTCCTTCATTTTTATATTTTTTAAAAGCTCTTTTCTTATTGTTTATAGCTTCTTTAACTTTGGCCGTGAGCCACATAGGTTTTGTTTTTAGCCTTTTAAACATATTGCCCATGGGAATATACTTTGCAGTGAGGTCCCAAACAGTCTTTTTGAAGAATTCCCATTTCTGTTCTGTGTTTATCAATGCAAATATTCCCTACCAGTCTAAATCCTGGAGAGCAGCCCTCATCCTTGGAAAATTTGCTCTCTTGAAGTTAAGTGTTTTTATCTTTCCCGTATGTATTTCTTGTTTACAGCTAACATCAAATGAAATCATGTTATGATCACTGCTACTCAGGTGTTCCTTTATCTTGACATTAGTAATAAGCTCTGCATGGTTTGAGATTACCAGGTCCAACAGAGCTTCATTCCTAGTTTGGGCCTCAATAAACTGGACCATAAAATTGTCCTGTAATAGGTTTATACATTTTTGCCCTTTAACTGTCCCAGCAGTGCCATGACTCCAGTCAATTTCTGGGTAGTTAAAATCCCCCATTATTATCACTGTCCCAGCCCTTGCAGCCCTTTCCATCTGTGCAAGGAGCTGAGTCTCCACCTCCTCGTTAACATTGGGTGGTCTATAACAAACTCCAATGATTAACTTTGAACTACGCCCATCTATATGCAGTTCCACCCATAATACCTCGTGCACTAGCCTAAGACATGCATTATTTTTTAATTCCCACCCCCACGCCTTTCTTCAGCAGCTCTGCAAGGATTGGCTGTTCCACACCTCAGCATGATTTGGCATGCTGAAGTCATGTGGTTACTTTCCTGTCTTTTCACTGGATGTTAGAGATCATAGCAGAAGTTCAGTGTAAGAAATATGCAGGAGAAAATGCATATTGACAAGGGGAGTTTAGAGGTGGGCGGGGAGTCTACTGACATCACGACTCCACCCACCGAGCTCCAGACAACAGACCCACCCACAGAATCTGCAGTTTTTTGGGTCTCATAACAGACAGAGGGGAGACATTTGACAGGTAAAGGTACATGCAGGAGGCATGTATATCCTTATAGATAACCCCTATGGCAGTAGTTTAGAAAGGATGACATTGGGTTTACATGCACTTTAACTTTAAATTGGGCCTGTAAGGCGTGTCTTAACTGCAAATATTGAAAGAAGGTATATGGGGGCAGAGAGTATTCTCTTTGTAATTCTAGAAATGTTTTTAAAATATTATTAGAATATAATTGTGAGATATATTGAATCCCTAATTCTCTCTACACCCTAAATCCTTCCAATTTATTTAAACCTTATACTTTATATTTTCCCATAAGGGGGTATAGACTGATATATGTACATATTGCATTATATATCTCATTTCCTGCCACACTTTATTCATAAGTACTAAAGTGGGTTTTTGAGTAACATTACCAAAAGACCCAGATTCCAATTGATTTATTAAATGACTATAGGAAAGTCGAGTCAACAATAGCGATTGAATTGGAGCCATCCAATTTATGTAACCCCCTATTCATGTCTTAATTAACTGATATACATCTTTCTTCTTTTCTGTACTCCTTTGTTTTATATTCTAAGTCTCCAGTTTCTAAGGCCCCTCTCACACAATAGGCCCGTTCGGATCCACCTGTCTGTTTTTCAGGGGGATCCGAGTGGACCACCCATTGACGTCTATGGGCAGGCGGATGTCATCGGAAATGTGTCTGCTGACTCCTGCCTGCCATCCGATTCGACTTGATCCACTCAAAATAGACTAATCGGATGGGATCGGATGAAAACGGACAGGCTGTCTTTCTCTGCACAGTGAGACTGTAACTATATAACTATGACCTGTCACCCGCCTGCTCAGTGGGGATCAATGGAGCGATCCCCCACTGAGCTAGCGGAGTCTTTCCAGCATTGCAAGTTTGGTAATTGCCATTGTCCTACAGAATCTTGCTACATTTGCAGTTTAGTATTCCCTGTTTAGCATCTCAAACTAATGTGTGCTGTTTTGCAGAGAGCTGTGTTGGCCAGTTTCCGCTCAGTCTGGGGTAAAACTCTGCTCCGTGCACTGCAAGACTCAAAGAGCCAACTAGCAGAGATCAGCAAGAGGACTCGCAGAATCAATATATATCCCTACCTGTGCCTTTTGGAGGATGAGCAATATGTGGAGATTATGCTACAAGTCAGTAGACTGTCTCTGTAAATGTGGAGTTATTTGTAATGCAGTCTTCAAATGTTCTGTGATTGCTAGAAAATTAGTGGTAGTATCTGCTTTTAAGTCAAACTTGTGAAAAAATTATTTAAATATTTGTTGCCTTTAAAACAATGCAATAAATACTCCCCTTTCCCGCTCTATTTCCAAGTTTTTGTTCCACTAAGTCCACTGGGAAACCAACATTTCTAGGATAGTCGATTGCGTTGATTCCTGTGCAGTTCAGTTTTACAATTATTTCCCTCTAAACCACATATCTAGACATGAGGCCAGAGGGAGAAACCAGTGAAAGCTGTGGGGGACTCTAGGATAAAACCTTGTCTCTGGACCCAAAATGAGCATACAGCAACTGAAACCAGGGAGAAGTCTGGATTGACCTCAATAGATGTGCACCATAATAGCAATCACTCAGCTAAGTGTTTTTTTTTTTTTTTTTTTAATCTCAGACTTCGCCAATGAGCTGAGCAGGCTGCTTCCGGTATTTATTTCTTAAATTGAAATGAATTTCTCTTTAATATACACAATGTTTTGTCTTGCATCAATCAATGTGCCCTTTAATCTGAGAATTATTTCTCTATTATCTACAAGCAGCTGCTGCTATTTTCGTTTTTATCTAAAGCTTATTTTACATTTCACTGAATTGCACTGACCTCTTCCGAGGTATCCTGTCTCGGGAAAATGAACAGTTAATGAAGAAAAACTACATAAAGCAAAACTACAGTATATAGGAAGTCCAATTGATTTTTTTTTCCACAGTTGTACTTGTGAAACTTGTTTTTATGCACCTTTGTAATGTTTGGTTGCTTTACACAAATCTGAAGTCTATCCTTGTAAAGATATATCCAAGGTGTGTTTTCTCTGCACAGACTTATAGTTGAATGTCTCTTTGGTGTATACAGTACATTTATGTAATGTGTATGTAACATACGGAATAAGCTCTGGGTATCCACTGTCATCTGCTGGTTTAACTGTTCTAGAAGGTCTGCACCCACAAATATTAATTTTAATTTGGCTAGAGGTCGTTGGTTAGCGCAGGCATAGATTTGTGTAAAGTTAATTTATGAAAATTCAAAGCCAAGATTTTCTTCAAAATTCTATTGTGCTGCATATTATGCTTCTATCTATGGGGCAAAAAATATGGCAACACTGCTGCAAGGGTAGGAAGTTTATTGAATGAATTCCGTAGAGCTGAATTCTCAAGTCAGGGCTACATAGCTAACATTTCACACAGGTGATCCTTACCAATATTTACTTGGGACAGCAAAGTAGAGTGCTCTCTTACTTTGCAGCATTGAGGTCAGAGCTTTCATTTCCATCAAGAACACACTCTGGATAATAAATGAGAACACTATATAGGAGAACAGCTCTTATAACTGTCTTTATCAAATGCTGAATATGAATTTAAAAAAGTCCTTTTATAAACATTAAGTGTCCAAAGGTGATGAAAAGTAGACGTTTGCGTCTTGAAAAAGCAATCACCACTGTGCCATCACCTTGTGGAAAAATTCTCATTTGCCAAATATGGCATTCCAGATCATAGGAAGGTCAAAATAAGCATATGTTAGTCAAATTTGTGAAGATTCCCATCCATCGCCTAAAGCGTTTGTTACCCCAACACTTCATATTCCTGATATGTGCCTGCTGTACCATGTACTTGTATTAGAAAGTATCCTGTTCTCTTTGTTTTGATTCCTTTATGTGAAATGCCTGGTGTTTCTGCCAGTCCCTCTGCTTTCCTATTAAAAACTGACCGCACAAAGCAGGAGAGCACACTGTGGTCCGTTTTCTAGCTATGCTGGGAACTCAGAGTACTCTCCTCTAATGATCACACTTGTCCTGACATGCCCCTGTTGCACAGCCATTCACTGGCAAGCTCAGTGTGCTGCTGCTTCTGCTCCCCCAGCTCTTATGCAGCTGAGAACAGAGGAAATGTGATCACTTATAAAAGGGAAAAAAGGTTTGTGTGTTTTTTTTTTTTTTTATAGCTGTACAAAAATGTTTTGCCTTTGGTTTCTATTTTAAACTGAATGGGTTGTTTTACAAGGTGGTTGTTTACAAGGTGATTGTTTACAATCACAAGCTGATCATATATGTTGCTCATGATGTCTCTTTAACTGTAGAAACTAGTATATCAGCTCTGCCTCAAAACTTGAAATAGTGCGCTGGGAAAAGAAAACTCGCATAGAGTAGTAACATTGATTTTAGGGCAAAACATCAGAAAGGAATTTAGAAAGTGCATCAACAGCTTGTATTTCCCAATAAACCCATGCACACTCCCATACACCATCCAATCTGATTAGCCCGATCTTAGGCCTTATGCACACAGGATGTTTTTTCCTCCCCTGCATATCTAGATTAACCACTTGCCGCTCGACCTATTACCAAATGACGGCGGCAAAGTGGTTTGATATTCCTGACCGGACGTCATATGACGTGATCAGGAATATCGAGCCGCTGCGCGCATTATGGCAATCGTTGTTGCGGGGTGTCAGTCTGACACCCTGCAACACCGATCTAGGTAAAGGGTCTCCGACGGAGACTCTTTACCACGTGATCAGCCGTGTCCAATCACGGCAGATCACGATGTAAATAGAAAGAGCCGGTGATCGGCTTTTCCTCACTCGCGTCTGACAGACGCGAGTAGAGGAGAGCCGATCGGCTGCTCTCCTGACAGGGGGGTCTGTGCTGATTGTTTATCAGCACAGCCCCCCCTCGGATCCTACCCAGGACCACCAGGGAAGCCGCCCAGGACCACCAGCGAAGCGATCCACACTGGACCACCAGGTATGCCCCTAGACCCCCAGGGAAATGCCACTGTGTGCCCAGGCAGCTGCCAATCTGTGCCCACTTCAATGCCTACCACTGCCAGTGCCACCAGGGATGCCCATCAGTGCCTCATATCAGTGCCATGTATCAGTGCCCAGCAGTGCCGCTTATCAGTGCCCAGCAGTGCCACCTATCAGCGCCACCCTATCAGTGCCCAGCAATGCCGCCTTTCATTGCCCATCAGTGTCGCCCATCAGTGCCAACCAGTGCCACCCATCAGTGCCCATCAGTGCCACCTATCAATGCCCATCAGTGCTGCATATGAGTGCCGCCCATCAGTGCCGCATATCAGTGCCCGCTCATTGGTGCCACCTCATCAGTGCCGCCATATCAGTGCCCATCAGTGATAGAGAAAACTTACTGATTTACAATTTTTTTTTTAACAGAAACAAAAGCAAAACTTTTTTATTTTTTTCAAAATTTTCGGTCTTTTTTTATTTGTTTAGCGAAAAATAAAAACCGCAGAGGTGATCAAATACCACCAAAAGAAAGCTCTATTTGTGGGAACAAAATGATAAAAATTTAGTTTGGGTACAGTGTTGTATGACCGCGCAATTGTCATTCAAACTGCGACAGCGCTGAAAATTGGTCTGGGCAGGAAGGAAGTGCCCTGTATTGAAGTGGTTAAAGCTGCATTTTTATGCACATTTGGTAATAATACATTCTATTGGCCAGAATATGAATTTATTCCTGGTAATTGGAAGGCATTAACTTCCAATGCGCCTAAATACATTTAATGTTAATGCGCATTTGGTGTTTTTTCTGCCCCAATGCTCCTCTTCTGAACGCACAAGCGATGGGGTTTTCTCTCTTGCGTTCATTTGAGGTGGACGGACTTCCACTTTTCTGGTGACGTCTCATCAGTGCTACCCTGGCTTTACCTCATCATGCACATTAAGGGGGGCAAGAGTACTTTCCTCCCACAGTCCAGAAAGGTGAAAGAAACATGCCGTTTTTCATTTCCCTGGCTTCTTGTTCTAGGGCTTCCAGCCCTTGAAGGCACCTTCTGGTGGTGCCCAATGCTCCTGGCCTCTCATGGTCGAATGCCACAGACCAGCCCCCTCGGCATTGCTGTCCTGCCCCCACTTGTTTCTGGGATTGTCTTTGCTGGTTTATGGGTCCGTGAACCCACTTCATTTCCCCCAACTGGGCCCACAAACTGATTGTGTCTGGCTTCTAAAGGAATTTCTCTCTTGTCCTCTTGAGGCCTTAGTTTCTGTCCATTCTTCCTCCTTGCCCCCACCTCACCTGCAGGCTCTGTATGGGGTGGTTCAGTGTTTGCTACTCCAGAGAGTACTTGCCCCGGTCCCAGAGCTTGAGTGTTTTGTGTGTGTGTTTTTTTTACTCCAACCTGTTTTACAGTTCTAAGACAGACTGGGTTTGTCCAAATCTGGACCCCCAGCCCTGAATTGCTTGCGCGGGGGCAGAAGTTCAGGATGGAATCGTTCCATTCTGTGATGTCTTCCCTTCATTGGGGTGCTTTTCTACACTCTGTAGACATTGATGATATGTATCAGCACATCTCCATCTGTGCTAGGTATCAAAGCTTTATTTGCTTGTGATTGGGGATGCACATTGTCAATTCGAAACCCTTCCTTCGGCTGGCCTCCACTCCTTGGGGTTTTGAAAGGTGCTAGCCCCTGTACTGGTGTCGCTATGACTGCGGGATATCACCGGAATGGCTACCTGGACGTAGGGGGAATAGATAATTTCTCAATAACCACCATCAAAAACACCAACCGGACCACCACAGCCAACCACGTCTGTAAGAGATATATATGTCAACAGGCAATGTGCGTTTTGGCGTAATGTCTTTATTAGGCTCATGAAAAAGGCATTAGCCTGTTGAGTATACACATGGCTGGATATGGTGGTTGGTGAGAACTTTATTAACCCTACTGATGGTTACATGGCTAAGAGGTTATCCAGTAGCTGCTTCTTGATACTTGTGAGAGTGTACACTAATGCACTTTTCATTTGTGTGTGTGTGTGGTATATTTTTAGATCCTTTTGCCTTTTACAGTAATGTTACTACTCTATGTAAGTGTTTGTGTCTTTTTTGGGGGGTATTCATTCATTATTGTGAGCCAAGACAGGTTTATTGGTCATGACAGCTAAGGAGTCAGTACTAGCAACATATAAGATCAGACAGGATAGTATATGGGAGTCTGCATGAGCTTATTGGAAACTGCAAGTTATTGATGCGCTTTAAACATCAGTTCCTTTCTGATGTTTTGCCCTAGTGTCAGCAATACTACTCTACATGGGTTTTCTTTTTTTCTGTTCTCGGTGTACAATTCTAAGTTTTGAGGCGGAGCTGATATACTCGTTGCATAATTTAAGGAGGAATCACAGACAACCTATTTGATTATCAAAAACGTAAGAACTATCTGTGCTACAATCTACATGAAATGTATAAATCAGCAGCTAGCATCACATTTGTTGATTATTATTATACTGGTTTTATATAGCGCCAACAGTTTGTGCAGCACTTAACAAAACAGAGGCAGACATTACAGTTACATTACAGTTTGGTACAAGAGGAATCAGTGGGTCCTGCTCATTAGAGCTTACAATCTAAAAAGGAAGGGTCAGCTTATACAAAATGTAATAGCTGTGGGGGATGAGCTGATGGAGGAAGTAAAACAGTGTTAGTTAGAAGCAGGATAGGCTTCTTTAAAGAGAAGGGTTTTCAGGGATCGTCTAAAGATGGATAGATTAGGAGACAGATTGGGGTAGGGAGTTCCAAAGGATAGGAGAAGCTCTGGAGAAATCCTGGAGGCAAGCAAGGGAGGAGGTGACAGGGGAGCTAGAGAGCAGGAGGTCTTGGGAGGACAGAAGAGAGTGGCTTGGTTATTTTGGGACTAGGTTAGTGATGTAGCTGGGGCAGAGTTTTGGATGGCTTTGTAAATTTATTGTTAGTACTTTGAATTTTATTCGTTGGGTGAGTGGAAGCCAGTGGAGGGATTGGCAGAGAGGGTTGGAGGACACTGAATGGTTGGTAAGGTGGATGAGTCTTGCAGATGCACTCATTATGGACTGAAGGGGGATAGTGTGTGTAAAGGTAACCCAATGAGGAGGGAGTTGCAGTAGTCGAGGCGAGAGATAACCAAGGAGTGAATTAGATGCTTGGTGGTGTCATTAGTTAAAAAGGGGCGTATTATGGAAAAGTTGCGGAGGCTAAGGCGGCATGATTTGGACAGGAATTGTATGTGGGCCTGAAAGGACAGTTCAGAGTCTAAGGTTACCCCTAGCACTCTGTCATGTGGGGACGGACTGATAGATGTGCCATTGATCTTGACAGAGAAGTCGGGAAGGGGCATGTGGGGGAGGAAATATTAAGAGCTCAGTTTTAGATAGATTCAGTATGAGGAAGTGGTTTGACATCCAGGCTGATATGTCTGTTAGTAAATCAGTAATGGGCGAGGAGATTGATGGGGTGAGCTGAGGGGCAGAGGGATAGATTTGGGTGTCATCAGCATATAAATGGTAGTGGAAGCCATGAGAAGCTATCAGCTGACCCAGGGCGGACGTGTGGATCGAGAATAGTAGAGGTCCAAAGACAGAACCTTGGGGGACCCCAACGGTAAGAGGAGTTGGAGAGGAGGAAGTGGAGTTGTAAATGACACTGAAGGTGCGATGAGATAGGTAAGATTCGAACCAATGGAGAGTGCAGCCATGGAGACCAAGCGAATTGAGTTTTTTTAGGAGGAGGGGGTGGTCAACTGTGTCAAAGGCAGCGGAAAGGTCCAAGAGTAAGAGTATGGAATAATGACCATTGATTTTGGCTGTTAGTAAATAGTTTGTGAGTTTTAGGAGGGCAGTTTCTGTGGAGTGCTGTGGGCGAAATCCAGACTGAAGGGGATCAAGATTATTCTCAATGAGGTGGTCGCTCAGTCAGTTGTAGACTAAAAGTTCAAGGAGTTTGGAAGCAAAAGGGAGTAAAGAGATGGGTCTTAGGTTGTTAAGATTGGTGGGGTCTAGTGAGGCCTTTTTTGGTATGGGATTGACTAGCACATGTTTTAGAGGGTTGGGGAAGATGCCAGTAGAGAGGGAGAGGTTGATGATATGAGTTAGAGTGTAGGATAGAGTCAGATGGTGACCGTAGTATTTGAGAAGGAACAAGGTCCAGGGGGCAGGAGGTTAGGTAGGCGTTAGAAAAAAGGTTTAGTGACTTCCTCTATAGTAGCTGGGTTAAAAGAGGGAAGTATTGATTGTGCAGGACGACAAGGAGTGTAAAGTGAGGGAGATATCTGTAGAGCAGAGATCTCGAGATGAATTGTCTCAATCTTATTTTTGAAGTGATTAGCAATGTCCTGGGCAGTGAGTAAGTTAGTGAGTGGAAGTAATGGAGGACAAAGTAGAGTGGTAAAGGTAGAAAAGAGTTGACGGGGATTGCATGAGAGGGTGTTAATGAGCGTTATAAAGTAGGTCTGTTTGGCAATGTGGAGGCAGGAATGGTATTTTTGGAGGGCAGATTTATATTGGCTGAAATCTTGCTGTGACTTAGTCTTACGCCACAGGCGCTCAAGAGCATGGCTATGTTTTTTGAGGCTTCTGGTATTGTCTGTCTGCCAGGGTTGTAGCGGTTGGGACCCGATTCTGTGCGTAGTGAGGGGGGCGAAGGTATCCAGGGTGGATGACAGTGAACTGTTGTAGACAGAAGTGGCCAAGTTGGGGCAGGACAAGGATGAGATTTTGTCGTAGAGACAATCTGTAGCAGAAAAAAAGAAGAGAAGGGTTAAGATGGCAAAGGTTTCTACGGGTAATAGTTTGGTAGTTGGAAGGCAAGGAGGAGGCAGACAAGGAGAGAGTGAAACTAATAAGGTGGTGATCAGAGAGAGGAAAAGGAATATTGGAGAGGCTGTGCGGAGTGCATAGGTAGGAGAAAATGAGGTCAAGGCAGCTGCCAACAGAGTGAGTAGAAGCGCTTGTCCATTGTTTTAGGTCAAAAGAGGAGGTTAGGCTCAGCAGCTTAGAAGTAGCGGGAGTGTTAAGATTAACAGGGATGTTGGAGTCACCAAGAATGATTGTTTGAATTTCAGAAGAGAGAAAGTAGGGTAGCCAGGCAGAGAAGTCGTCAAGGAAGTTTGATACCGGTCCAGGGGGCCAATAGATTACAGCAATTCTCAATAAAACTGGAGAAAATAGATAAATACAGTGAGCTTCAAATGATGAGAGGGACAGAGAGGGGGGTGGATGAAGAACCTGAAAAGTGCTTTGAGGGGATAGGAAGATTCCAACACCACCTCCTTTCTGTCCACTAGGCCTGGGAGAGTGAGTCCACACGAGGCCACCAAAGGAGAGAGCAGCAGGAGAAGGAAGGTCAGATTCTTGAATCCAGGTCTCAGTAAATGCAAGTAGGTTCAGGGAGTTTGTGATAAATAGGTCATGGACGGTGGTGAGTTTGTTCCAAACAGAGCAGGCATTCCAAAGGGCACAGGAGAAGGGGTGGCTGGTTCTAGGCTGAAGAGGAATAGAAATGAGATTGTGTGGATTGCGGCTGCTATCAGAGGATGGGGGGTGCTGGGTATGTTGGCTGAAGGTAAATGAATGGCGGTCCAGGAGTTGGGGAAATATATCCAGAAGTTAGGAGAAGCAGAAGGGTGAGAGAGGTGATATGGGAGTGTGACTTATGTGGGGGGACATGTCCCAGTGTCCTGCAGGTTTTATTGGTATATGGGTTCACAATTAGCAGGAGCTGATATGTGCAGTAATAAGGTGAAGACAGGAGTGAGGGTGATATATATAAGCTGTGGGGTGGAGAAGATGGGTCAAGGAGAGAATTTAAGGAGAGAGGATGCAACTGTGAGAAGGAGAAGTAGGGAGTGCATGATATAGGGTGGTGAGATTGAGAGGAAGCCTGGATGAGAGATGAAAAAGTCTGATGGAGAATCAGGTTACCGGTAGTCTGTTTAGTGTTCTTCAGAAGTCTGTGGATTTTCGCTCTGTGCGTTCGCTGAAGTGCTGAGCCGAAGTGTAATACTTAATCCAATATGAATACTTTATCCAAGATGATCGTTGCCAATGCAACCCCTGCCTGTGCAAACCCCTAAATAAACAATATATAGAACATTATAATACAATATTGTATAGGTTGTCTTTGGGAAATAGATGTATGAGTGCTGCCACCATTGCAACAGAGGTTGAAGAGGTAGGGGTTCAGCCTGTCAGTGGTCAGACCATACGCCGCATACTGCATCAAATCGGTCTGCATAGCTGTCGTCCCAGAAGGAGGCGTCTTCTAAAGATGATGCACAAGAAAGCCCACAAACAGTTTGCTGAAGACAAACAAAGTAAGGACGTAGATTACTAGAACCATGTCCTGTGGTCTGATGAGACCTAGATAAACCTATTTGTTTCATATGGCGTCAAGCATGTGTGGCGGCAACCAGATGAGGAGTACAAAGACAATTGTGTCTTGCCTACAGTCCAGCATGGTGGTGGGAATGTCATGGTCTGGGGCTGCATGAGTGCTGCCGGCACTGGGGAGCTACAGTTCATTGAGGGAACCATGAATGCAAACATGTACTGTGACATAGTGAAGCAGAGCATGATCCCCTCTCTTAGGAGACTGGGCCACAGGGCAGAATTCCAACATAACGATCCCAAACACACCTCCAAGATGACCATTGCCTTGCTAAAGAAGATGAGGGTAAAGGTGATGGACTGGCCAAGCATGTCTCCAGACCTAAACCCTATTGAGCATCTGTGGGGCATCCTTAAACGGAAGGTGGAGGAGTGCAAGGTCTCTAACATCCACCAGCAAATTTGATGTTGTCATGGAGGAGTGGAAAAGGACTCCAGTGGCAACCTGTGAAGTTCTGGTGAACTCCATGCCCAAGAGGGTTAAGGCAGTCCTGGGAAAATAATATTGCAGCAAATTTACACTGTTATACAAGCTGTACACTCACTACTTTTACATTGTAGCAAATTGTCATTTCCACAGTGTTGTCACATGAAAAGGTATTATAAAATATTTACAAAAATGTGAGGGGGTGTACTCACTTTTGTGAGCTACTGTATATATGATTGGCTTGATTGGATGATGCATAGGAGTTTTCACAAGTTTACTAATATACGCTTCTGTTGACCTTCCTATGATCTGGAAGGCTGTATTAGGTGAGTGTTTTTCCATGAGGTGATGGCACAGTGGTGATTGTAATTTCAAGAAGCAAATGTCTGCATTTTATCACATTTGGGCACTTGCAAGGAAAGGCCTCAATTGTAAGTAACCAAAGCACAAAAAGGAGAAAGGGAGGGTACAATCAGCAACTTACAAAAAATACATATTTTATTGGTACAAAATCTACAAGTTCAGATACAATAAAATGACATCCATCGCATTGTTTACAAAGGATGAATTGGAAAATATAAAAACAGAGATGACATAGATAATGTAACACTGTTCAAAGTAATGGAACAGTATTTTCAGAACCTTATCTGTAACCGAACATATCACATATAATAGTATATGATAGTAACATCACCAGAGGGTAGCCACATAGTTGCTTACCAACAAGGACCAACATCTGTCAGAGGCCAAGGCAGAAGCACCAACACAAAAAAGAAGAGGGGGGGGGGGGGTGGACAGAAGGAAAGAGGAATGGGGAGAAAGGAGGGGAAGACGGCCAAAAAGATAGAGGGGGAATGAAAAAAGATGGAGGGTAAGGAAGAAAAGGATGTGAAAAAAGGAGGGTAAAGATAAAAAGAGGGGGGGGGGGGGCATATGGACGGGAGAGTAAAGATGAGAAGAAATGGAGGGGGGGGGAGAAAACAGGCGAGAGGCAGAATACTAATACTGAAGGAAGAAAAATATCATAGAATGCCGAATTGGAAACAGGTTCTCGGAAATAGTACTCTAATTATCACTGGTGAAAACAAGACAGCAACAGAAGCACAGCAGTAGACGGGCACCTGGAAATAGTGTATAGTATGCCCACCTGAAATAAACAAATAGGCAAATCGTCCACCCGGCAGAAGAGGCTTGCATCCCCCAACAATATATGGCCCTAAGCCAGCGCGCACACACACCGGCCACCGTTGTCTTTTTATCTTTCCCCTCCTTTTCATTCCCAGTCTTCTCGTCCATTTTTTCTCCTTTCTCCCCATTCCTCTTTCCTTCTGTCCCCCCTTCCTTGTGTCCCTAATTTGACATTTCTATCAAAATAAAACTTAATAGTAAACACGAATGAGAAGCAGCTAATCAAAACAGTATATATGAGAGCAACGCTTATAATTGTCCATTTAAAATGCTGAACACAGTAAACAAAGTCATTTTATAAACAATAAGTGTGCAAATGTTTGGTAGAATTGCTGGAGACAACCCCCCAAATAGGTCTCTGAAGAAAAAAAAAAGAAGAAATAGACTATAGATCTCAGTACCCATAGACTACATGAAAAGACAACTTAAAAAAAAATACATATTTTATTGGAACAAAAACTAAAAATTCATATGTCCATCCCTCTACCCTTCTGTCCCCCCCCCCCCCCCTCTTTTTCTCCCTTTCCTCCAGGGTGGATTTCATTTAAATCAAGTCGATTTAAATCATAATTTTAATCACTAATAAAATGGCTTGATGTAACCACTTAAAGACCAGCTGCCGCAGTTGTACTGCGGCAGGTTGGCTCTTCTGGGCGAATTGCCGGCATTGTACGTTGGCAGCTTTAAGATCACTAGAGGGCGCACGTGCCCACGACGCTGGAGCTGATGCACGTGGCCGCGATGTCCGCCAGCCACCTGTGATTGCCCCGAGACAGAACGGGGATATGTAATTGTAAACAGACAGATCCCTGTTCTGTCAGAGGAGGAAAGACAGATCTGCTATTCCTAGTGATTAGGAACAGCGATCTGTCTCCTCCCCCAGTCACTACACTGCCCCCACAGTTAGAAACACCTCCCTAGGGAACACTTAACCCCTTGATCGCCCCCTAGTGTGTTAACACCTTACCTGCCAGTGACATACAGTAATCAGTGGCCTTTTTTTTAAGCTCTGATCGCTGTATAAATGTCAGTGGTCCCAAAAAAGTGTCAAGTGTCCGATCTGTCTGCCGCAATGTCGCAGTCCCACTAAAAAACGCTGATCACCGCCATTACTAGTAAAAAAATAAAAAATTATAATAAACATGCCATAAATCTATCCCCTATTTTGTGGACGCTATAAATTTTGCGCATACCAATCAATATATGCTTATTGCGATTTTATATATTTTTTTTATTTATTTATATACCAAAAATATGTAGAAGAATGCATATCGTCCTAAACTGATGAAGAAATTAGTTTTTCTTAAAACATTTTTTGGATATTTATTATAGCAAAAAGTAAAATACGGGTATATTGTTTTTTTTTTTTTCAAAATTGACAGTCTTTTTTTGTTGATAGCGAAAAAAATAAAAGCCACAGAGGTGATCAAATACCACCAAAAGAAAGCTCTATTTGTGGTAAAAAAAAAAAAAAAAAACATCAATTTTGTTTGGGCACAACATCGACCTTCACTGCCAGTGACATTTTTACAGTAATCAATGCAATTTTATAGCACTGATCGCTGTATTAATGCCAATGGTACCAAAAATGTGTCAAAATTGTCCGATGTGTCCGCTATAATGTCGCAGTCATGATAAAAATCGCTGATCACCGCCATTACTAGTAAAAAAATTTTTTTATAAAAATGCCATGAAACTATCCCCTATTTTGTAGACGCTATAACTTTTGCGCAAACCAATCAATACACGCTTATTGCGATTTTTATTTTTTACCAAAAATATTATTATAATTATTATTATACGAATATGTAGAAGAATATGTATCGGCCTACACTGAGGGAAAAAAAAAACAGTTTTTTTAAATATATTTTTTGGGGATATTTATTATAGCAAAAAGTAAAAAATATTGCTTTTTTTTCAAAATTGTCGCTCTATTTTTGTTTATAGCGTAGAAAATAAAAACCGCAGAGGTGATAAAATACCACCAAAAAAAAGCTCTATTTGTGGGAAAAAAAAGGACGTCAATTTTGTTTGGGAGCCACGTCGCACGACCACGCAATTGTCAGTTAAATCAACGTAGTGCCGTATCACAAAAAATGGCCTGGTCATTAAGTGGGCAAATCCTTTTGGTCTTTAAGTGGTTAAATCAGAATTTTTAAAGCGCAATTATTATCTCTATCCCGCAGTGGCTCCCCCTCTGACCCGCTGTTAACTCATTGACAGTCCCATTCATTTTAATGGAACAGCTGGTGAAATGTGGCACAACAAGGTGAGGGATGTGGTGGCAGCAGGTGAGTGGATGCCCGCGAACAGGCACTGCCATGATGGATCTGAAATGACAGGTGCTCTTTAAATGTAAGGACTCCTTCTTGCTGGTAGTTAGAATCTTTAAACTTTACAAACAAAATGAATGTTTCCTATTTAGAATAATAAGCTGTCAGGTTAGTAAATATTCCCAAACTGGCCCTTTTTTACGGCCTGCTGCCGTTTTGCTCTTCAAGGGAGGAATAAAGCACTTCAAGCTATGTGCAGAAAGATCACAAGGTTTATAGGCTGCTTAGGTTTCACTTTAATTTTTTTCACTGCTTGCCCTTCCTCCTCACACTTACAGCCTGGTACAGATGCATTTCTTTTCAAACAATCATACCGCTTGTAGTGTACATAGATTTGCGAAACAATGAGATAAAGGAATATTCCTGAACTTTGCTTTATCTCATGGTTACTGTGAAATTGTGTGAATGCATTAATGCATTGCATGTTATCTCACCTTGCAGAGCTTGGATTCATTGAATGAGTTAAATATTGCATAGATTTAAAGATGTAAATATTGCAGAATATACAGCCTCATGCTACATAACTAAGCTCAATTTAATGCCCAATTTAATGCTGAATAAACTACCTTTTTAATGTATCTTAAATAGATATTTTTTTACTTCAGAAGCATTTTATTAAAATACATTTAATAAAAATCAAAAAGATCAGATTTAAATAAAATAAAAAAATCAGATTTTTTTTTAAATCATCGATTTTTATCCACCCTGCTTTCCTCTACTCTTCCCTTCCCTCCTTTCTCTCTTTTCTCCTTTCCTTCCTCTCACTTACCTCCCCCCTTTTTGTTCCCCTTTTTTTTCCTCCCTTCTTCCCTTTTCTCTCTCCCTTTACCCCCTCCCCCTTTTCTTTCCACTTGTCTTTTTTTTCTCCCCCCCTCTTCTTCACCTTGGCATTCTACCTTATTCTTTCCTGTCCATTTCCTTTGTCCCCTCCCTTTCCTTTCCATCTCTCCCCTTCCCTCCCCCCTTTGAAGGGTTTTACATTATTTATGTCATCTTTCTTTTCATATTTTCCAGTTCATCCTGTGTAAACATGCGATGACTGTCAAATGATTGTATCTGGATATATACGTTTTTGATTTTGTATCAATAAAATATGTATTTCTTAATATGGAAGTAAACACTTTTTATTTTTTTTTTTGCACTTTTACCTACAGATAAGACTATAATAAGGCTTACCTGTAGGTACCATGAATATCTCCTAAACCTGCACTGTATAGGAGATATTTACACTGCATGCAGCCGGTTGTACCAATGGCGCATGCGCTCTGAAGGGACAGCATACCCATGCCGTCCCATCAGAGCTCTGTGCAACTGTCCATGACTCCATGCGCAAGAGTGAGGTCATTGCGGTGTGGCCAATCAGACGGCCGGAGCATGCGAACCTGAAAGGAAGACCGGGTGAAGATAGAATCCCTCTCAGCGGTGACAGCTCGTCGCTGGAGGTCTTCGTTCTAAAGTAAGTATTTCATAATGTGCTAATATGCAATGCATACTAGTACATTATACCTTTACCTTGCAGGTTTAAAAAAAAAAAAAAAAAAATCGGTGTGGTTTACTACCACTTTAAGTTGTCTTTTCATGTAGTCTATGGGTACTGAGAGAGTTCATTTCTTTTTTCCCTGGGGACCTATTTAGGAGTTGTCACCGGTCATTTTACCTAACATTTGGGCACTTACTGTTTATAAAAAGGACTTTTTTGCTCACATTCAGCATTTTGAATGAACAATTATAAGCTTTGCTCATATATATATATATATATATATATATATATATATAGAGAGAGAGAGAGAGAGAGAGAGATAGTGTCTTGATTAGCTGCTTCTCATTCATGTTTACTTTTAGGTTTTAATTTGATACCTATATAGTGTTTTTGTGTATTTCAAGATTCTGTAAGTAAGGCTTGGGTTGACTGGTTTTTGTTTTCATTTGATGGGTTTTGTCTTCAATACAAATCCATGGAAATGCAAAACCCACTTGAAGCAAGTGAAACGCAGGTCAGAAAGAGCTAAATTGCAGGTCAGATGCACCTGTCAGTGAATTCTGAATGACCCCAAACCCCATCAACACAGGCCCTGTCAGGGATAGGAAGTGACATGAATAGATTGATGTACTTTGTGCTGTGTAATATGACTGTACTTTTTAAATGTGGGAAAAAACAATGTAGGCTTATTGTCAATAGTTACATTTAGTTGTGCTGTAGGCAATTTTTAACCTCCAAACAAAGCCATGGATGCTTCTGATGTTCTATATGCTGTCATGTATAGACCCTGGTTTTGGATTCATTTTTCTATAGGCATTGACCAGGCTGCCACCAACAGGAGAATCATTCCTTACCATTTCTCGAGACCTTGGCATGAAAATCTACAATAAGTTCTTCATTCGCAGACAGTTGCAGGGCGATCACGTGGATAGGATCCAGTTATTGTACAAGGAATATTGCAAGTTACTGTCCAAGGAAGGAAAGGTAAGGCTGACTTAAGCAAGTCATACAATTAGTAATATATTGGGAAATAGACAAAATTGATCTTAGGATTTAATAGCATTTATGTAGTTGATCTTTATAATTGCTTTATTATCATTATTATGTTTGTTTCCCTCTGCCTACTTTCATGCAGATTACTGGCCTTCTTCCTCGAGAACTGTGGGAAAAGGTGGAACATGAAGCTTTTGGAGGCCCATGTGTTTCAAGATCTCACTCTCCTTGGCCGCGCTCCCTGCTGGTGCAATTGGGCACTCACCTAGTAGATTTAATGGTTAAGACAATACAAATAAAAAATAACTTGTTAAGTCCTCGCAGTGATCCAAAACTTATCCCAGTGCTTTACCACATGTATTCCTTCCGTAGCACACACCAGGTGGGTATATTTTCAGTCACTAGCTAATTATTGGTTGGCTGCTGCTATATTGTGTAGTTGTAAGCAATTTGAGAATTTATTAGTTGTTCATCATATCATATGCATTTGGCACAGTGAGAGGTTGCTTTGCTGTCCTTCCTTCATTCTTTGTGGAGAATTGTATATTGAATTTTCAGGTCATGCAAAAACAAATTAAAATATTGAAGATTGATGTATTCTTATGTAGCCCCTCTTCTTCAAAGCTTTACTATAACGTTTTACTTTACTGGCCTCTACCTCTGACTTGTGTCCTTCATAATATACTCCTGACATAGCTAATATTTCTGTTCACAGATTGGGCTTATAAAGCCACACCCAATTTACAGCCAAATCCTTCTGGACGCAGAAGAAACTTTTCTGACTTTTGATGCTGCTGTTATGCCAATGAAGTGTCCCCCATTGCCTTGGACCTCTCTTCAATGCGGCCCCTATTTATTGTCTCCTGCACAACTCATGCGCTGTAGTGAGGGAGTAGTGCAGCATCAGCTGCTTTTGGAAAAGTGTCCTCAAGGCCAACTATTCCCAGTGTTGGATTCAGTAAATCAGCTTGGGGCATGTGCTTGGCGCATTAACCAGCCTATTCTGGACATTATTGTGTCGATCTTTAATGATAAAGGTAATGAGAAGCTGGATGTTCCACCACCTCTGTCTGAAGCTCCTGTGATTTCAGTGCAGTTACCTGGGATGCTGAGCTTGTGGGAAAAATATGTACAGCAAAAAGAGCTGGCACGGTGCAGAAAGAAAACCATTGAGATGTTTAGCCTGCGAATGGACGCACTTTATAAGTTGTCTATTGCCAATCATTTGCGAGACCAGATATTCTGGTTCCCACACAACATGGATTTCAGAGGCCGCACCTACCCCTGTCCTCCATATTTTAATCATTTGGGCAGTGATGTAACTCGGTCATTGCTAGTGTTTGCTGAAGGCCACCCACTTGGGCCAAATGGCCTAAATTGGCTGAAGATCCATCTCATCAACCTTACTGGATTCAAAAAGAAAAGCTCACTTCAACAAAGGAAGGAGTATGCTGATGAAATTATGCAGGACATTTTGGATTCTGCTGATCACCCACTGACTGTAAGTGCAGTTTCTTGTTTAACCCTTTCCACCCACAATCTGTTTTTTAATGTTTCCCAGCATGCATAGCCCCCAAATTATAATAATAAAAGGGCGGCACAGTGGTGTAGTGGTTAGCACTTTCACCTAGCAGTAAAAAGGGTCGCTGGTTCGAATCCCAACCACGACACTACCTGCCTGGAGTTTGCATGTTCTCCCTGTGCCTGAGTGGGTTTCCTCCGGGTACTCTGGTTTCCTCCCGCACTCCAAAGACATGCTGATAGGTTAATTGGCTTCTGTCCAAAATTGGCCCTAGTGTATAAATGTGGGTTGGGGGCCTTGGATTGTGGGCTCCTTGAGGGTAGGGACCAATGTGAGTGTGCGATGTATGTGTAAATTGATGGCGCTATATGGGTACCTTAAATAAATAATAATATAATAGATGAGCATCTTAATGAGATGCAATGTACAGGGATAGGGATAATTGTAGACACGCACACTCACTCAGGTTGAACTGGATGGACTGGTGTCTTTATTCAACCTTACTAACTATGTAACTATGTAAAAATGCGGGGAAACATGTAAAAGGACACAGGACTTATTAATAGCTAATGACTTAAGCTGACCATACATCATTCAGTTTTTTTTTTTTTTAACAGCCTCCTTCAAATCCACATTTGAGGTGGATGGGGAAAGTATTCTCTGCTGCCAGAATACACTGATCAGCGCTGCAACCAATTGGCTACATGCGTTGTCCTTGGGTCATGGACCTCTTCTCCTTTTAGAGAAGCTTTTACCTTTTTTGAATATTTTTTTTTCTTCAGCTTCTATCAAGATCTGACTGCTTTTTTCCCTAGGCTAGCAATGTCCAGATTGGTACCTGTCAGTGTTGTTACTTTGGGGACTGTACCTGGACCCCACTGTATGGGCCTGTAATACGTGTGTGTATATATATATATTTTTTTTCTAGGTATCTTTCTCGTGCTCTGTAAGAACTCATTTTGAGCCTGCTCATCTTTGAGCTTGGCACATTTTTGCTTGCTGGAACTTAGACCAAGTGGAACTAGACTGGTGAGTTAAAAACCAGAGTTGAAAACGGGAGGTTAGAACGGGTCAAAGGACCCACAGGTGAGTGTGAGTACCTGTGTGAGTAGTGTGTGCGGATAGATAGTACCTGTGTATTGTGTATACTTGTGTATTGTGAGTGCACACGTGGGCAGTGAGTACACGTGGTCTGTGAGTGCACGTGGTCGGCGAGTACTTGTGTATTGTCTTGAGTATTAGTGTCAGGAAGCTAGTTGTTAGGTAATTTGGACGGGGTATAATTCCCAATCCTCATTAAATTAGCGAGTGTGGAGATGTGACTCGGTGTACATCTTGCGGCATGTATGCGTTCCTTGATCATCTGATCGAGGGCGAATACTGCCGTGCAAAATGTAAGCACATTATTTCCCTGGAAGCCCCGGTTCTGAATCTAGGGAAGCAACTGTCAGCACTTAGAAGACCCTCCATATTAAAGGAGAGCCAGGAACGTACCCGACAGGAGTCAGCACAGAGGTGGGTGGAGACAGAGGTGCAGACACTAGAAACGAGTAGATGGGTGAGGGATAGGAAGGATAGAGGGGGATGTGCCAGGGAGGCCGATTCTGGGCTGGAGCATCCCAATAAGTAAGCTCCATTGAGTGACATTGGTGAAACCAATGGTCAGGGACCAGCGCTGCTGGAGCTGAGGGCCTCTCCTAGCTGCCAGGGGAAGAACTCCTCCAGTGAGAGTGGGGGCGAAAGCGAAGGGAAAGGATAGACAGATTCTGGTGGTAGGGGACTCAATTCTTAGAAGGACAGAGAGGGCAATCTGTGACAAAGGCCTGAATTGCTGAACTGTATGCTGTCTACCGGGTGCTCGGGTTCCACACATCACGGATCTGGTGGACAGATTACTGGGAGGGGCTGGGGAAGACCCGGCTGTCATGGTACATGTTGACAAAGTCAGAGGCAGATGGAGTGTCCTAAAGAACGATTTTAGGGACTTAGGAGCTAAATTGAGAAAAAGGACCACCAAGCTAGTATTCTCAGGAATACTACTAGTACCTTGAGCCACACCAGAAAGGCAGAGGTAGATTGGGAAGTAAACAAGTGGCTGAGGAGCTGGTGTAGTAAGAAGGGGTTTGGGTTCCTGGAGAACTGGGCCTACTTCTCGGTCGGTCTCTAGGTCCATAGAAGGGACAGACTGCACCTAAATGAGGAGAGTGCAGATCTGCTGGGAGTAAAGATGGCCGAAAAGTTAGAGGGGGTTTTTAAGCTAGGCGACAGGGGGAAGGGTCCAGAGGTAGAGGGTCAGCAATGAACATATTCCAGAGGGTAATATTAGGGGCATTAGTGGTAGGTTGACTAAAGCTGAGGTAAGTATAGTAACAAGTCCTATTTGCAATCTTGGACCACCCAATAGGAGTACAGTATGTGACCAGTCTAAACTACGTGGCATGTTCACCAATGCCAGGAGCCTGGCAGACAAGATGGGTGAACTAGAGTTACTGTTAAACGTGGAGGATTTAGATTTTGTGGGATTTTTGGAGACCTGGTTCAACAGCTCTCATGATTGGCTGGCAACCATTCAAAGGTATTCCCTTTATCGCAGGGATAGAGGGGGTAAAAAAGGGGGAGAGGTATGCCCATATATCAGGGCTTGACAAATTTGCTTGGAATCTAGGAGCCAGCTAAAAAAGTTAGGAGCCAGGTTTTTTTTTTAAACGACCAACAAAGCTTTATTTTCAATATAAAAATTAACCTTAAATTTACACAGAGAAGACTAGAACGAATGTGACTGCTTTTATTTCCTGCCATGCAGGGACACAAGACCACCATATTCCCGCTAAGGATCCAATCAGGTCTGCCTGAAAAACTGACAGGCGAACCTGATCAGACAGCCCGTGTGAAAGGGGCCAAGCAGGGAGATGACGAATAATAAATTCATTTTAATTAACCACTTCCTTCCCGCAGGACGACTATATATGTCCTGTCTTTGAAGAGAAATACCGTTCTTATGGTAGCAGCTAGCTACCATAACACCGGTATCTTCAAGAGCCGGCGGTTCTCTTTCAGATAAAAGTGGTCTCTGCAGCAGATTCGCAGCGAGATCACTTTTATCGCCGGCAGGAGAGGGCCCCCCCTACCGCCGCGCTCTGGTGCCCTTCACCGCTTACTGTGGCCGTTGGTAACAGCGGAGGCGATCCGGATCTGGACCTGACATGGAGACGAGTGAGAGGAAAAAGGCCCCCCCCCGCCCATCTCCAAGTCCTTGCAGGGCAGAAGCGACGTCAAATCGTCACTTCCACCCATAGCTCTTAAAAAGGGACATTTTATTATTTTTTTTTCAAATGACAATTTTTTTTTTTTTAATGCATTTTAGTGTAAATATGAGATCTGAGGTCTTTTTGACCCCAGATCTCATATTTAAGAGGTCCTGTCATGCTTTTTTTCTATTACAAGGGATTTTTACATTCCTTGTAAAAGGAATAAAAGTGACTTTTTTTTTTTTTTTTTTAAAAGAACAGTAAAAAATAAAATAAAAGTTAAAATAAATAAGAAAGAAAATTTTTTTTTAAATGTGCCCCATCCCTTGTAATAGAAATAAAAGTGACACTTTTTTTTTTTTTTTTAAAAAACAGTGTAAAAATAAAAAATAAAAAGTAAAATATATAAGAAAAAAAAAAAATTTAAAACGCGCCCCGTAACGCCGAGCTCGCTTGCAGAAGCGAACGCATATGTGAGTAGCGCCCGCATATGAAAACGGTGTTCAAACCACACGTGAGGTATCGCCACAATCGTTAGAGCGAGAGCAATAATTCTAGTCCTAGACCTTTTCTGTAACTCAAAACATGCAACCTGTAGAATTTTTTAAACGTCGCCTATGGAGATTTTAAAGCGTAAAAGTTTGTCGCCATTCCACGAGCGGACGAAATTTTGAAGCGTGACATGTTGGGAATCAATTTACTCGGCGTAACATTATCTTTCACAATATAAAAAAATTGGGCTAACTTTACTGTTTTCTTATTTTTTAATTAAAAAAAGTATTTTTTCCCAAAAAAGTGCGCTTGTAAGTCCGCTGCGCAAATACGGTGTGACAGAAAGTATTGCAATGACCACCATTTTATTCTCTAGGGTGTTAGAATAAAAATATATATAATCTTTGGGGGTTCTAAGTAAAAGGGAAGGAGATGAGCGGGCAGTGAAAACAGGCAGGGGTAGCTCCATTAGCATTGGTGGATGTCTTGTCATACCAACGGCCACCACCATCGGGCGCCCGATTGCAGAAGGAACCATAGGACTGCAGTAGGTCGCAAAGCCGCAGCCTCAATTACCGGCGCGGCCCAACGCGATCGCGCCGGGAGGGGGGGGTGTCGAACAGACACAGGATACCCCAGCTGTGCCGCCCCAGGCGCCAGGTCGCTAATTCTAGTCGCAAATGCGACCTGGCGCCCGGGGTTTGTCGATCCCTGCCATATATCAAGAATAATGTACAAGTGAATGTGAGAGATGACATTAATAAGGGAACTAATGAGGAGGTGGAATCCAAAGGGATGAAGCTAAGGGTAAAATAATACTGGGAGTATGCTATAGGCCCCCTAACCTGAGGGAGGAGGGGGAGACAGACCTCCTATCACAATTTTGGATTAGCAGCAAGGAAGGGAAGTGTTCTCATAATGGGGGATTTTAATTATCCAGACATAAACTGGGCGGAGGGAACCACGCATTCGTCTAAGGCTCGCAAGTTCCTAAATGTCTTGCAGGACAATTTCATGGGTCAGATGGTAGATGCACCAACTAGAAACAAGGTGTTACTGATGCTACTGATTACCAACAAAACAGACCTGATCACGGATGTGGAAATACGGGGCAATTTAGGAAACAGCGATCACAGGTAAATTGGTTTCAGTATAAATCACACAAATAGGAAACACAAGGGGATCACAAAGACATTGAATTTCAAAAGAGCCAACTTCCCTAAACTGAACCTTGCTAGAAGATATAAATTGGGATAAAATCTTAGAAACAAAGAACATGGAGGAGAGATGGGTTTGCTTTAAGATCATATTAAATAAGGGCATTAGCCAGTGCAATAAACGTAAAAGAGCGAACAAAAGTCCTGGATGGCTTAACGCTAATCTAAAAATGCATATAAAAGCAAAGGAGAAGGCCTTCAAAAAATACAAGGCTGAGGGATCATCATCTGCATTCAGACTTTACTAAGAATGCAAAAAGATATGTAAGGGTGCAATTAGGGTGGCTTAGATAGAACACAAAAGACACAAACCGTAAAAAAGGGAGGACAGACCATATTGGCCCGATAAAGAATAAGGAAGGACATCTGGTTACAAAGGATGGGGAGATGGCAAAGGTATTGAATTTATTCTTCTCAGTTCTCACAAGGGAATCGGGGGGGCTTCAGTAACCAAAACTGCAATGTTTGTCCTCATGACACATCACAGGAAGCACTCTCACGGCTAACAGAGGACAGAACTGGAAATAGACTTGGGAAACTTAATATTAATAAATCACCGGAACCAGATGGCTTGCACCCGAGGGTACTTAGGGAACTCAGTCAAGTAATTGCCAGACCATTATTCCTAATTTTTACTGACTGAAATGGTTCCAGCTGATTGGAGAAAAGCCAATGTAGCACCAATATTTAAAAAAGGGCCAAAATACATCCCTAGGAATTACAGACCAGTTAGCCTAACATCAATAGTATGCATGCTCTTGGAGGGGATAAGGGACTATATACAAGATTTTAGTAATAAAAATGGTATCATTAGCAGTAATCAGCATGGATTCATGAAGAATGGTTCTTGCCAAACCAATCTATTAACCTTCTATGAGGAGGTGAGCTGCCATCTAGATAAAGGAAGGCCCATAGATGTTGTGTATCTGAATTTTGCAAAAGCATTTGACACAGTTCCCCCTAAATGTTTACTGTACAAAGTGAGGTCCATTGGCATGGACCATAGGGTGAGTACATTGATTGAAAACTGGTTACAAGGGCAAGTTCAGAGGCTGGTGATAAATGGGGAATACTCCGAATGGTCAGGGGTGGGAAGTGGGGTCCCCCAGGGTTCTGTGCTGGGACCAATCCTGTTTAGTTTGTTCATAAACAACCTGGAGGATGGTTAAACAGCTCAATCTCAGTATTTGCGGACGACACTAAGCTAAGCAGGGCAATAACTTCTCCGCAGGATGTGGAAACCTTGCAAGAAGATCTGAACAAATTAATGGGGTGGGCAACTACATGAGGTTTACTGTAGAAAAATGTAAAATAATGCATTTCGGTGGCAAAAATATGAATGCAATCTACTCACTAAGGGATGAATCTCTGGGGGAATCTAGGACGGAAAAGGACCTGGGGGTCCTAATAGATGATAAGCTCAGCAATGGTATGCAATGCGCCAAGGCAAACCGAATAGTGGCATGCATTAAAAAGGGGATTAACTCCAGGGATAAAGTGATAATTCTTCCACTCTACAAGACTTTGGTCCGGCCTTACCTGGAGTATGCTGTCCAGTTCTGGGCACCAGTCCTCAGGAAGGATGTACTGGAAATGGAACGAGTACAAAGAAGGGCAACAAAGCTAATAAAGGGTCTGGAGGATATTGGTTATGAAGAAAGGTTGTGAGCAATTTACAAATACCATACTGGTGACCCCACAATAGGGATAAAACTTTTTTGCGGAAGACACATGGCCACTCACTAAAATTAGAAGAAAAGCGCCCGAGTGTGAAAGAGGTCTAATACTGACATATAATCACACATATAGGTTGGACTTGTGTCCTTTTAAAACCTCCCCTACTATGTAAACTATGTAAGAGTAAAGACTCAACCTAGGACACACAAAAAACTCTTATGGTTTAGTAAGGTTTAATAAAAAAATGTTTAAAAAGATAACAAAAGATTTTGCACTCACATGTTACTGTGATATGCCCAGCACTAATGTGTCTACAGCATGTGCGGATGGATATATCGGCATTGCGGCGACGTGCGATTCACACCTCTTCTGGATATACCAAAAGGATGTCACATAGAGGACCCGGAAGTGAGGAGTCCGCGCTTCTACATACATTTCATCATACTGGCATCATTAGGAAGTGACGAACTGCCATTTCCTGTTTGCTTTTATAATGCACAAAAAGATGTGATTGGTTAAACATGGAGATTGAGGACAAAAAAGGAATCTACCTCCTTCCCGGATATCATCCGTCCATGCCACACACACCTGATAAACAATTACAACTAACAATAATTGCTATAGATTCATAAAAACTGCTAGTTAAAAATAAAACTAGTTTAAAATGACATAAATATCTAATATAACATATCCCCCATCACAAACCTAGTTTCCTAGATTGGGTATACCATGTGTGGACAAAGCACTCTCTGGCTCCCTCTAGTGGGGGAATAAAATACCATAGATTGGATTTCAAGTAGAAATGGTGATGGTATTACGGTACAATAGAGAAAAAAAAATTATATAAAAAGGGGATTGAAGGTGGGATCTAACCCCATGCAACCACATAGGGTAATGCTGCAAACCAAAAAGGAGAAAATTAGAGATGAGATTTATCATACATGGTAGGCCCATTACATACTGGCACATATTTGGCATTTCCACAAGCCCCCCCCCCCCTTTATTGCCCATTACGCCCCAACACGTTTAATAATCTGTGATAAAGCATTTAAGATCTATATCTAAGGTTAAACCCCCGGGGATATAGAGACTGGAGCCTATATATCCACCGGGTCTCCATTGGGGAGACTCCCTTGGTCATATCTTGACCCCTCCAATCGGGACGGACTTTGTCTATCCCCCAAAATCTAAGTAGAGAGGGGTCTGAAGTGGTTGGAGACGCTGTGCTTTTTAAACCCTTTTTTGATGTTATCTACATGTTCTCCAACCATTTTGGCCAAGGTCCTGGTAGTTCGACCTATATTTTGAAGATTGCAAGGGCACATGAGAAAATATGTAACATATCGACTGTCACAGGTGATGAGTTGTTTAATATCATATTCCCTGTGACCACCGAAAAAAATGAATCTGTTTTCCTGGTTCTATCCCTCACTGTTTTACATGCTTTGCACTTTCTACATTTATAAAAACCTGTGTGGTCCAAAAAAGTAAGGGTTTTTTTGGGGGGATGGGTGGCGTTTTTGGCCAACTTCACCCGAAGTCCCGGTGCTCTTCTGTGAAAAAAAAACACCCAATTGGGGTGATGGCAACTTCAGATCGAGATGTATACATTATGATCAGTTTCTTTAAAAAATGTAAGAATCCCCAGGGAGTTCCCTGACTTATATATTTCTAACTTCAGAAAATTTATGAACGACTTGTGCCAAGAGCTGGAGAATTTGATGCTGTACTTGTTCCCATTCATATATGTCAGGAACTCTTCTAGTCCCTGAGGGCATATCACCAACCCCCCCCCCCCCCCTCTTTATCTGCAGTTCTAATGACCATACCCTTATTTTGTTCTATTTGCTTGATGGCCTCTCTAACTTGTTTCATATTTCTTTTATTTTTAAATTTGATTTCTTGAATGTCCTCCTGTACCATATTTTTAAAAACTTCAATATACTGGTGGGAAGAACCTTTGAGGTTAAATGCTGATTTATTTCGTAGTCCTGTATGAGAGTAAGATTGAATAGCTGTATCAATTCTACTTGGATGCTCCTTAAAGAACCTTTTAACATTAAGCTTCCTAGCAATTTTTTTCAAATCAATAAACGTTTCAAACTTGTCCAGCTATTTAACAGGGGCAAGTTTCACACCTTCACTTAAGACTAGGAGCTCTTTCTGTGAGAAGGAGATCTCAGTAAGGTTGAATATGCCTTTCATTAGGTCTTTTTCTTTTTTTGACTATCCCCTCTGCACCCCCTCCCCCGTGGTCCTCCTTGTGGGTGGGTAGCAGGTTTGGGGTGTGCATGGCTCCCCCTCCAGTTGGGTTGTTGGTAACCCCCCCTTTGTTGGTAATCCCTTGGGGCAATTTTGAATGGTTCCTTACATTCTATTATAGGGACTTCCTCTTCCCCTTCCCCTCCCTCTAGTGTTTCCCCTAAAATTTCCTCTGGGTGGTCTAAACGGGTTGCAATGGGTACATCTTGCCATTTTCAACCCACTCATTATCATATATTATACAGGGCACAGCATAAATGAGTACACCTCTTTTGAAAAGTAAGATTTTAATCAAAATTTCAATGAACACAAGAAAAATTTCAAAATTTTGGCAAAACTGAGTTTTATAGGACATCTGTTTAGCTCTATTACATGAAAGTAGGGTAAATAATGTAACTTAGATTACAAAATCTTCAGTTTTACTTAAATTAGTTAATGCAAAAATGAATACACCCCACAACAAAAACTTCTACATCTAGTATTTTTTGTATGACCTCCATCATTTGTAAGCACAGCACCAAGTCTTCTAGGCATTGAATGAACTAGTTGGTGACATATTGCAACATCTATCTTTTCCCATCCGTCAAGAACGGCCTCTTTTAGAGCCTGGATGCTGGATGGAGAATGATTCTCAACTTGTCTCTTCAGAATGCCCCATAGGTGTTCGATTGAGTTCAGATCAGGGGACATACTTGGCCACAGAATCACTTTCAGTCTGTTCTTCTTCAGAAATGCAACAGTGGCCTTAGATGTGTGTTTTGGATCATTGTCATGTTTGAAAAGTGCACGACAACCAAGGGCACGGAGTGATGGTAGCATCTTCTCTTTCAATATAGAGCAGTACATCTGTGAATTCATGATACCATCAATAAAATGCAGCTTCCCCACACCAGCAACACTCATGCAGCCCCACAGAAGGACACAGCCACCACCATGTTTCACTGTAGGCACTATACTTTTTTTCTTTGTACTCCTTACTTTTGCGTTTCCATACAATTTTGAAGCCATCAGTTCCAAAAACATTTATTTTGGTATCATTACTCCAGAGTACAGAGTCGTTTTCTATTTCAGCATGTGCTCTTCCAAATTGTAGACACACTTTTTTGTGCATATGCTTTAGGAGAGGCTTCCATTGTGGATGACACCCATGAATTCCATTCCTGTGCAGTGTATGCCGTATTGTGTCACGGAAACAATCACCCCAGTTTGGCTTTTACTTCTTTAGATAACTGCAGTGAACTTGTATGGCAAATTTCTTCAACCTTCTGATCAGAAGACGCTCCTGTCGAGGTGTTAACTTCTGTGGACAGCCTGGACGTCTTTGTGAGATGGTTGCAGCTCCATCTTTGTTAAATTTTTGTAGCACTTTTGCAACAGTATTCTGACTGATAAGTAAAGCTTTGCTGATCTTCTTGTGGCCTTCACCTTTCTTGTGTATATAAATTATTTTCTTTCTCAGGCCTTGTGACATTTCTCTTCCATGTGGTACCATTGCTGACAGCATTACCGGGGAAGGGGTTTTCTTAAACTAACGCCCTTTTGTAATGAACTGTCTGCTGCACACCTGTTTAAAGTGGATGTAAACCCTCTCCTATACCCAGTGAAGTGAACAGCCACAGATGATGCACAGGGATGAAACAAATCTTCCTACATAAGTTTTACATGCATATCTGCTGTCTTCAGCTTGCTATATTCTTTAGAATTCTTACATTGTGTTAGAATTTTTACTTCCTCTTTCTGCAGTAGGAGTGGTGTCTGGGCTTACACTGTGTGACAGCTGATTGGAAGAAAGGCACATGCCCCCACTCCACACAGGCAGAAGAAGGAAGATACTTTCAGAGCTCTGCTGTGACAAGACAAGCTCTCTGCTAATCTATTTATAGCACCCACCCTGACAACACAATTCTCAGGCTGGTTTTATCTCCCGTCTCGGAGGACTTGTCAGAAGTTATGCTGATAACAGAGGAACGAAACAGCAGAAAGATATGGGACTTAGGGCTTTGGAGAGCGATAAGTAAACACTACAGATAATTGTGCCTAGGTCAAATTTCATAAATCAGGTTTACATCCACTTTAATGAATAATTAGACTCATCTGTAGGTAAATTCTTGTTAATTAGGATTTTGTTGTCTAAAATTTAGCTTTGCTCCTAAGACTTTCATTGGGGTGTATTCATTTTTGCAACAGGGTCTTGAATTAAGTTGTTAGGAAAAATATTTTTTTGTGTGTGCAAATTAACAACTATTGGTTGCAGTCAATGGCTTGCATTTGTGGGAGTATTTTGTGTCCCATAGAAAATGCTGATTCTGAAATATATTCTTTTATTTCTTTTTTGTACATCACACTAAGCAGGCTTTGGGACACAAAGCAGGCTAAATCATGACTACCTGGTTTATGCTCCACCTAATGATGAATAGACACTGGCAGAAACAGACAGGAAGTCCTCTCCTGTATAATCCCTCCCATACGGGAAGTACCTCAGTTTTTTTTTTTTTTTGCCAGTGTCTGTAAGGTGATGGTCACTGAGGTGCAGTTCTCTGCATAATGATACCATGTTCTCAACTTATTCCAGTCCAGTAAGGCCCAGGAGTTTGATAGCCAGACCCATTTCTACAGCTGGGAAGCTAAGATGGATAGTACCTTGTCTCTGCTTCAACAAAGTGGAAATTTTTGGGTGGAGATTGCATGTAATGTGGCTGCTTGCCACTAGACCTTGCAAATACCAAACCTTGCACAGTTTTGCACTAACCAAGGTGTACCGGTAGGGTGCTGTACAGGTCCAGGCCAGTCAACTCGGAAAAGTAAGGGGAATTGAGTCGCTAAGGGTCCAGAGTGACAGAGTCCATGATGGGTGAAGGCTGAATCCTTGTTCTAGTGGTGGGACCCTGCGGCCGGAAAAGCATGAGCGTCCAGCAGCATGGTGGTTCCCCGGGCTCCTGATATTTGCTGTTTTATCATCTATCAAGGCATTATCTGGAGAGGGTAGCCAGCTAGGTGCAGAACAGTTGCTTAACCATCATGCTTAGGAAGATGGCTTCCAGAAAACGAGAAGTGGAAAGCACAGCTGGGAAGAGGGCGCATGTGCACCATCGTCGGGTCCGGAGGACTCTAGTTGTAGTCTGGCTGCATTTGCATTTCCTGATAGACCAGAGGTGGCAGGTGCATTGGAGTCACTGTATCTGTCTGGTTTTGTGGCCACTGCAAGGGCATTGACCTTTGCTTATATCAATAAGGATGACTTGGCTGTGGCTTTGGAGGGCCTGGAGGGTAAAATTGCTGGTATGATTACACCTATAGCACAGGGTGGTAATAAGTAAGAGAGGGTCCCCTTCACCAGAACCCCTCCGGTGGTAGAATAGGAGCAGGTGGATATTCATGAGGAGGTGGTAGGGATAGAACTCGAGGAGGGTCAGACAATGGAGTCTACCTCTGAGGCCTCTGAGCCTGAGAGGACACCCTGCCTCCTGCTCTACCATTGCCAGGTGGATCAGACAACTTTTTTTTAGGGCCTATGCCCTTAAGCAAAGGGTTCATTTTTACCTATAACAGCTCATTCCACTAGGCCTGTTTGGGCTTTTCAGCATCAAGCATCTGGCCAAGGCCTGAACCTCTGTTTGGTAGAACCTGGGGAACTTTCCCCAGGTTCTACTAAACAGAGGTTCATGCCTTGGCTGGTGTGAGCTTTGGCCACAAGGTACTGCAAGCTGTCATCTGAGTTATTTAGGTTTCCCAACTCTTGTTTTTTTTTTTGTGAGTCTGTTAGCAGTTATGTTTGCTGTGTTGCCATCATGTTGTTGCTTGGGGCACTCCATGGTCTTTGAATACAAGTTCTGTGTTCCACACTATATAATAAGTGTAATGGGGATTTTGACATACCTGTAAAATTCCTTATTTTGAAATACAGTACAGAACACAGGCACCTTCCTTGCAGCCACCCATAATTGTTTTGTTTACATAAAAACGGATGTCTCATGAAGGTTATATGAGCATGCAGTAAGGGCGACCCTAGCAAAGTTTTTTTTTGGCCAGTATCCAGTCACCTGAAGGTAGCCTAAATCAAAATTGAGGTCTATGAATACAAGTCCTGTATCCTTTACTGTACTCCAGGATAAGGAACTTTATAGGTAGGTCAAAATTCCCATTTGACAGCTTATAATAAAAACGGTGAATAATAAAAAATTTAAACTCGCGCTGAATGGTGAAAAAACAGTGTAAAAGGAAACTAAAGCAGCTGCCACACACAAAGTGCTACTCACTAGAAATGTAAAATTATGAGAATGTGGCGCTCGCAGATGTTATCAAACATGTGTAACCAAGTGTAGATGAGTGCAGATGTGAATATACAAAGCAAAAAACATGTAAATAAAGTCCAGATAAATGTGCTGAATGTTCTGATCCGCAATGGGACAAAAAACTTTTGAAGTGCAATGGACCACAGATGCTCCAGGACTTTTCAGGTGCAGAAACGTCACCCCCACATGTGTCCCCACTCACCAAATGGCGATGACCCCCAGCTTTGCAGTCTGGGGGTCACTTTCAGGCTTATGTGATGGTATCCAGAGAAGCTCAGGAGTGCTGTTGTGCACATCAAATCAAAGGATTTCTTGTTGGAATTTCTCAGCAGAATCACCAGGCACCAAAAAAGGATTTAAAAAAATGGAACTAGTGAAAAGTACCGTTTGAAAAGCGATTTATTCCATATACAAATGGAATACATATATACATATACAAATACTTACAAAATAGTTGATAAAAACAAGCATGTAAAGGCATTAGAGATGGATCCGGACGCTGCTCACGGTGTGCGTTCCAGAAACCAGTAAGTGCGTTCCAAGGAGCAGGAAATGACGTCAGTGCCTCAGGAAATACATCAAGACGCCACATTTTCATAATTTTATAATGAAAACAGCATTTTAATTAAAGCAGTGTATTGCATTAAAACCTTACAGTGGGGCAAAAAAGTATTTAGTCAGCCACCAATTGTGCAAGTTCACCCACTTAAAAAGATGAGAGAGCCCTGTAATTGTTATCATAGGTATACCTCAACTATGAGAGACAAAATGTGGAAACAAACCCAGACAATCACATTGTCTGATTTTTGAAAGAATTTATTTGCAAATTATGGTGGAAAATAAGTATTTGGTCAATATCAAAAGTTCATCTCAATACTTTGTTATATATCCTTTGTTGGCAATGACAGAGGTCAAACGTTTTCTGTAAGTCTTCACAAGGTTGTCACACAACGTTGCTGGTATGTTGACCCATTCCTCCATGCAAATCTCCTCTAGAGCAGTGATGTTTTGGGGCTGTCGCTGGGCAACACGGACTTTCAACTCCCTCCAAAGGTTTTCTATGGGGTTGAGATCTGGAGACTGGCTAGGCCACTCTCGGACCTTGAAATGCTTCTTACGAAGCCACTTCTTCGTTGCCCGGGCGGTGTGTTTGGGATCATTGTCATGCTGAAAGACCCAGCCATGTTTCATCTTCAATGCCCTTGCTGATGGGAAGAGGTTTACACTCAAAATCTCACAATACATGGCCCCATTCATTCTTTCATGTACACTGATCAGTCTTCCTGTTCCCTTTGCAGAGAAACAGCCCCAAAGCATGATGTTGCCATCCCCATGCTTCACAGTAGGTATGGTGTTCTTTGGTTGCAACTCAGCATTCTCTCTCCTCCAAACACGATGAGTTGTGTTTCTTTTTTGTTTACAAAAGTTTATTTGGAAGACATATAATAAAACAGTTGCAGAGTATAACTATATGATTGTACAGGTGCGGTAAACATTTGTAGGATACACAAAGTTGGGTTGCGGTAATTAGTTAACAGGATACAGTAAAGGTATTGTAAAAAGATGTAAGAGATGCATAATACCAAGCTAATATAACAGGGTGGGTTACAATAGGTGATTGTTAGAGTATAGAGATTATGATCACGAAAAATAAAGACAAAAAAAATTCAATAGTATGGGAGATTATTTTTAGCAGGGTGGGAAGAATTATGAGGAGTGAAGGTCCGGTAGGGACCAGAACCTCCACTTCTCATTAAAGATGTGCATACTATCTGAGAGGGTATGATGTATTCTTTCCGTGAGTCTGAGTGATTCCATTCTGGACTCAACCTGGGGCCATGGTAGGTTCTGTGTTTTCCAGTTAAAGGCTGATGAGTTGTGTTTCTACCAAACAGTTCTACTTTGGTTTCATCTGACCATATGACATTCTCCTAATCCTCTTCTGGATGATCCAAATGCTCTCTAGCAAACCTCAGACGGGCCCGGACATGTACTGACTTAAGCAGGGGGACACGTCTGCCACTGCAGGATCTGTGTCCCTGGCGGCGTAGTGTGTTACTGATGGTAGCCTTTGTTACATTGGTCCCAGCTCTCTGCAGGTCGTTCACTAGGTCCCCCCGTGTGGTTCTAGGATTTTTTCTCACCGTTCTTGTGATCATTTTGAGCCCACGGGGTGAGATCTTGCGTGGAGACCCAGATCGAGATTATCAGTGGCCTTGTATGTCTTCCGTTTTCTAATTATTGCTCCCACAGTTGATTTCTTCACACCAAGCCACTTGCCTATTGCAGATTCAGTCTTCCCAGCCTGGTGCAGGTCTACAATTTTGTTTCTGGTGTCCTTCGACAGCTCTTTGGTCTTCATCATAGTGGAGTTTAGAGTGTGACTGTTTGAGGTTGTGGACAGGTGTCTTTTATACTGATAACAAGTTCAAACAGGTGCCATTAATACAGGTAATGAGTGGAGGACAGAGGAGCCTCTTAAAGAAGAAGATACAGGTCTGTGAGAGACAGAAATCTTGCTTGTTTGTAGGCAACCAAATACTTATTTTCCACCATAATTTGCAAATAAATTCTTTCAAAAATGTGATTGTCTGGATTTGTTTCCACATTTTGTCTCTCATAGTTGAGGTATACCTATGATGACAATTACAGGCCTCTCATCTTTTTAAGTGGGAGAACTTGCACAATTGGTGGCTGACTAAATACTTTTTTGCCCCACTGTATATGCTCCTAAAAAAAAATGTAAAAATGATTTGGTTATGCAATATAGTAATTAGAGTTCTAGCTCTATAATATATGGTCTTGCATCTAGGCATCAGTGACACAAGGATTAAACCTTTTAATGTTTATATTATTCGCTTTTCCCATTCTTTTCTTGAGTTTTTGCAGTATTGCTTACTTGCCTATTCTTCACAGGGAAGGAAATGGTGGATGGAAGCAGATGAACCCTGGCAGGCCTTGGCATGCTGCATGGAAATTGCAAAAGCTGTACGTTCCTCAGATCCTGCAAAATACATATCCCACATTCCTGTGCATCAGGTACATACATTAACTGCTAAACCTGCATTTATTACTATGTACAATTTGGAGGACTCTAGATTTGTTTAGACATGAACTAAAGTAACCCCCAAATCTCCCTCCACCCCTAAAGCATTACCCTTTTCTTTTAGCTTGTTCCTGTAGCAAGAAACCGCTTTTATTGCTCCTTTTGACAGTGAGTGTAATTCTTGTAGGGGCAGCTGCTGTAAAGAGGAATCAGCTGGGTGCCCTAGGTCAGTGCATATTGATGAAGGCAAACCTTCCTTTTTTACTTCCGAACTATATCTTCTAAAAGCCATTTTACTACACTAAGGCTGGCCATAGACGGAGCAAATTTTTTTCCTGCAACCTTCCCCCATCAACACAGACAGTGTTGACAGGGGGTATCCCTTCCGTGGAGCCATTGTGTTCTCCCGGTGTGGGAAGCCGTCCACCCCAGTAGAACACAGTGACTATTGCAACCGGCAGGCTGGTTGTACCCAAGTTGATCGATCAATCGACTTGAGTACATTCAGTCTGCCCATACATTGCCGGATCTCGGCTGGTTTCTGCTGAACCGGCCAAGATTCGGCCAAGAACCGGCCAAGAGTCTATGGCCGGCTATAGTGTGTGGGCACTCTGTTGGGAGTCGAGACTTGCATTGTTTTGTTGGGACTGCAAGAGATGGGGAAAGAGTTTTGCAGTCCAGAAGGAAAAAATTTTGGCAGAGCTGAGAATACTCTTTGGGATTTCAGTGCAGCTGGGGCAGAGTTCCTGGCCTACTACAGAATGTTTTGGAGTTTGAAGATGATGAAGCCTGGGACCCCCTTAAAAATGGAGTGGCACATAGGACATTGCCCTGAGCATTCACAGCTCCATCTAAAGTTTGTGTGTCTCATTACAACGAGCCTAGGCAGTGTCCCCCTCCTCCAAAGTAGAACACAAAGAAAATAATAAGAACTGTTTACTAAGCTACAAAACAACCATAAATCTTCTTTAGTAGACCCTGTCATTGGCTAAATCTTTAATAATAAGCAAATTGAGTGTTATTTTAAAGTGGTTCTTAAGTCAGAAGGTTTTTTATCTTAAAGTGGTTGTAAAGTCAGAAGGTTTCTTTACCCTAATGCATTCTATGCATTAAAGTGATACTAAAGGTTCCTTTTTTTTTTTTTTTAAATAACAAACATGTCATACTTTACCTCTACTGTGCAGCTCGTTTTGCACAAAGTGGTGCCTAACCTGCTCCTCTGGGGTCCCTCGGCGGCTCTCTCGGCTCCTCCCCGCATTAGATAACCCCCTGGAAGAAGTGCTCCCCCGGGGGGTTACCTTGCGGGCGCGCTCCCTAGTCCAGCATTCGGTGTCTGTAAAAGCTGAATGCAGGACTTAGTCCGGCCCCCCCGGCAGCCACATCATTGGATTTGATTGACAGCAGCAGGAGCCAATGGCTGCGCTGCTATCAATCTATGCACTCAACAGCTGAGAAACCCCTAGCTGAGAGACGGCGCATCCCCGTGGGACAAGTTCGAGGGTTCAGGTAAGTAAAACGGGGGGGGGCTGGGAGCCAGTCACTGCCAGGTGTTTTTTCACCTCAATGCAGACAAGAACCATACATTTACAACCCCTTTTAAGGTAAAAAAAAAAACCTGTGGGCAGCAGCCCCCTTCATCACCCCATCTAATACTTAAAAAAAAAAAAGCGTGTAGCACCAAAAGAAAAATAAACAGCAATGAAATGTGAATAATGTGTTATAAACGCACAGCACATTGAAATAGTCAAAGACAGCGCTAAAATGAAAAAAATGCTAAAGTGAAAAAAATAATAATATATAGATGTACAATCTTGAATGAAAAGCAACAATAAAAAAACTAGTATAGTGAAAAATATAGATCTAAAGACTGCTAGGTTTGACCGTGTTTGGGATCCTTGGGTTAAGGATCTCCAACTTCCAGCTGACTGAAAAATGGAGGTGGGCGTTCAGACAGTCCTTCTTTCGCCTTTTGCTTTGTCTCTTTCTTCTTACCCTCTTTCTCTTTTTTTTGTTCTGTTCCTTTCTTTGTCTTCTCTTCCTTCTAATTTCCCCTCCCCTCCCCCCTCCCCTCTAACCCCTTTTCTTGTATTCACACTTCTCTTTTCATTTAGTTGTGTTGCTTCCACTTGTAGTTGCACATTATGTATACTCACGGTCCATGCCGGCGGGTGGTGGCAAAGTACAGGTTCTAATGTTCCCCCTGGTGGGATTTTCTGAGTGGGATTGCCGTTTGCTCTATGAGAACCCTTTTTCTTTTATGTTGAAATTTTAATTTATATGGCACCCCTTTGTATTGGAAATAACTGCACATCACGGATCTTGTGGACAGATTACTGGGAGGGGCTAGGGAAGACCCGGCTGTCATGGTGCACGTTGGCACCAATGACAAAGTCAGAGGCAGATGGAGTGTCCTAAAGAACGATTTTAGGGACTTAGGAGCTAAATTGAGGAAAAGGACCTCCAAGGTAGTATTCTCAGGAATACTAACGGTACATCGAGCCACACCAGAAATGCAGAGGGAGATTAGGGAAGTAAACAAGTGGCTGAAGAGCTGGTGTAGTAAGGAGGGGTTTGAGTTCCTGGAGGACTGGGCCGACTTCTCAGTCGATAACCGGTCCTATAGAAGGGACGGACTGCACCTAAATGAGGAGGGTGCAGATCTGCTGGGAATGAAGATGGCCAAAAAGTTAGAGGGGTTTTTAAACTAGGCGATGGGGGGGAGGGTCCAGAGACAGAGATAGCCAGCGCGGAAGATATTCCAGAGTATTGGGGGCATTAGTGGTAGGTTAACCAAAGCACAAAAACACAAGGTGAGTATAGTAGCAAGTCCTAGTTGCAATCTCGAAACACCCAATACGAGGACAATATACGACCGGTCTAAACTATGTGGCATGTTCACCAATGCCAGGAGCATGGCGGACAAGATGGGTGAACTAGAGATACTGTTGTACAAGGAGGATTTGGATTTTGTGGGAATTTCAGAGACCTGCTTCAACAGCTCTCATGATTGGCTGGCAAACATTCAAGGGTATAACCTATACCGCAAGGATAGAGAGGGTAAAAAAGGGGGAGGGGTATGCCTATATATCAAGAATAATGTACAAGCGAATGTGAGAGATGACATCACTGAGGGAGCTAGAGAGGAGGTGGAATCCTTATGGGTAGAGCTCCAAAGGGATGAAGCTAAGGGGAAAATAATACTGGGAGTATGCTATAGGCCCCCTAACCTGAGGGAGGAAGTGGAGACGGATCTCCTATCACAGATTGGATTAGCAACGAGGATGGGAAGTGTTATAATGGGGGATTTTAATTATCCAGACATAGACTGGGCGGAGGGAACCGCACATTCATTTAAGGCTCACCAGTTCCTTAATGTCTTGCAGGACAATTTTATGGGTCAGATGGTAGACGCACCAACTAGAAATAAAACATTACTGGATCTACTGATTACCAACAATACAGACCTGATCACGGATGTGGAAATACGGGGCAATTTAGGTAACAGCGATCACAGGTCAATTTGTTTCAGTATAAATCACACAAATAGGAAACATGAAGGGAACACAAAGACACTGAATTTCAAAAGAGCCAACTTCCCTAAACTACAAACCTTGCTAAAAGGCATAAATTGGGATAAAATATTAGGAACAAAGAATACGGAGGAGAGATGGGTTTGCTTTAAGAGCATATTAAATAAGGGCATTAGCCAATGTATCCCATTGGGTAATAAATTTAAAAGCGCGAACAAAAATCCTGGATGGCTTAACTCCAATGTAAAAATGCATATAAAAGCAAAGGAGAAGGCCTTCAAAAAATACAAGGTTGAGGGATCATCCTCAGCATTCAGACTTTATAAAGAATGCAACAAGAAATGTAAGGGTGCAATTAGGACGGCTAAGATAGAACATGAAAGACACATAGCGGAGGAGAGCAAAAAAAATCCCAAGAAATTCTTTAAGTATGTAAACAGTAAAAAAGGGAGGACAGACCATATTGGCCCCATAAAGAATGAGGAAGGACATCTGGTTACAAAGGATGGGGAGATGGCGAAGGTATTGAATTTATTCTTCTCCTCAGTCTTCACGAGTGAATCGGGGGGGCTTCAGTAACCAAAACTGCAGTGTTTATCCTCATGACACAACACAGGAAGCACCTCCATGGTTAACAGAGGACAGAATTAAAATTAGACTTGAGAAACTTAACATTAATAAATCACCGGGACCAGATGGCTTGCATCCGAGGGTACTTGGGGAACTCAGTCAAGTGATTGCCAGACCGTTGTTCCTAATTTTTACAGACAGTCTGACTGGAATGGTACCAGCTGATTGGAGAAAAGCCAATATAGCACCAATATTTAAAAAGGGCCCAAAATACATCCCTGGGAATTACAGACCAGTTAGCCTAACATCAATAGTATGTAAACTCTTATAATAATAAGAACGATATCATTAGCAGTAATCAGCATGGATTCATGAAGAATCGTTCTTGCCAAACCAATCTATAAACCTTCTATGAGGAGGTGAGTTGCCATCTAGATAAAGGAAGGCCCGTAGACGTGGTGTATCTGGATTTTGCAAAAGCATTTGACACAGTTCCCCATAAACGTTTACTGTACAAAATAAGGTCCGTTGGCATGGACCATAGGGTGAGTACATGGATTGAAAACTGGCTACAAGGGCGAGTTCAGAGGGTGGTGATAAATGGGGAGTACTCAGAATGGTCAGGGGTGGGTAGTGGGGTTCCCCAGGGTTCTGTGCTGGGACCAATCCTATTTAATTTGTTTATAAACGACCTGGAGGATGGGATAAACAGTTCAATCTCTGTATTTGCAGACGATACTAAGCTAAGCAGGGCAATAACTTCTCCACAGGATGTGGAAACCTTGCAAAAAGACCTGAACAAATTAATGGGGTGGGCGACTACATGGCAAATGAGGTTCAATGTAGAAAAATGTAAAATAATGCATTTGGGTGGCAAAAATATGAATGCAATCTATACACTGGGGGGAGAACCTGTGGGGGAATCTAGGATGGAAAAGGACCTGGGGGTCCTAGTAGATGATAGGCTCAGCAATGGCATGCAATGCCAAGCTGCTGCTAATAAAGCAAACAGAATATTGGCATGCATTAAAAGGGGGATCAACGCAAGAGATAAAACGATAATTCTTCCACTCTACAAGGCTCTGGTCTGGCCGCACCTGGAGTATGCTGTCCAGTTCTGGGCACCAGTCCTCAGGAAGGATGTACTGGAAATGGAGCGAGTACAAAGAAGGGCAACAAAGCTAATAAAGGGTCTGGAGGATCTTAGTTATGAGGAAAGGTTGCAACATACAGGGATATATAATGTAATACTGACACATAATCACACACATAGGTTGGACTTGATGGACTTGTGTCTTTTTTCAACCTCACCTACTATGTAACTATGTAACTGGTGGTATAATATGTGATTTCTCTCTTATACCTGTTTTTAATGTTTTGAGAAGCTCAACCTGCGTTGTGGACCCTAATTTTGAAAAAAAATTCAATAAAATATTGAAACAGAAAATATAGATTTAAATGCACAGTCCCAATATAAACTTACTGATAAAAAGCACAAAGTTCAGTGCAAAGATATGCACAAAAAATTGGTGGTGACTTGAAAAAGTGAAAAGGTGATCCAGTACAGTGCTCCAGAATCATTCACCGCACCTCTGTGATATGGACACTCACCGGAAAAAGCTGGCTGCTATTACAGCAGCAAACACGCACTCAGTGTAGAGCCACCATTTGTTGTGGGGAAGGCTATTCAGCAACTCTTACCATCTAGATCAGGGATCCTTAAACTACGGCCCTCCGAACTACACATCCCATGAGGCATTATAAAACACTGACATTCACAGACATGACTAGGCATGATGGGAATTGTAGTTCCTGAACAACTGGAGGGCCATAGTTTGAAGACCCCTGATCTAGATGTAGCTGTGGTAAATAAAGCTCACCGGGAGCCAAATGAAGTCTCCATAGTGTAGTATTTATTGGATATGTATGTTAAAAGCCAAAATAAAATAAATCATAAAAACATACGACAATGGGTGCCACGGTCGACCCGGTATCTGACAGTGGCCTGACGTCAGCACTAGTGTATCCTACCAGACACGTTTCGTCCAATAGGATGTTATCAAGGGGTCCTCTAGTGTCGGATGTCAAACTAGTTTTTTTATAGCCTCAACACGGCTCAAATCATGGTGTCTCCTTAGAGAAATTGCAAACAGGAAGTAGTCCTTTGACCATTTTGCCGGTGAAAATCATGTAATGGACTGCATACTAACACATTATGGTAGACATACTTGTCAGCAGAGCCCTCCAGCGCTGCTCAGACTCTGCTCTGGGAGCTTCTCTCTTCAACCGGTTTTCCTTCTGGGTTCGCGCTGCCTGACCGTTTCAATGGCTCTACCGTGATGACGTCACTCTTGCACATGCCTGTGGGCGTGACGATCACAGCACGGAGCTCTCTGCATTGACGGCACACTCAGCGTGCCCTAAATGCAGAGTGAACTGCACATGCATTGTGACGTAATTGCCTCCTGTCTATGTGAATAGCAAGCTTAGGAGATATTCACTGTACCTACAGGTAAGCCGCCTTATAAGCTAACCTGTGGAAAGTAAGAAATTTCCCTCTTCTACCACTTTAACTCTCATTTTTCAAAATCTACATTCAAATCATAAAAACTGATATGAAGCTATGTTAATAACAATTTAGTTGAGGATATTTAACACCCTGCGAGTAGTCTGGTACTAAACACAGCTTAAGCCAGCCATAGATGGGGCGATTTTCTTTCCTGTAACCACAGTAAATGTTGATGGGGGACTCCCTCCCACAGAGTCATTGTCTCCTCCCAGCGGGACACAGTGATTACTGCTAGCGGCTATAATAGCCAGTAGCAATAATTGCATGTAAAATCCAACCAGCTGGTTGTACCCGCGTTGATCGATTGATCGACTTGGGTACATTCAGCCTGCCCATACATGGTTCATATCTCAGCCGGTCTCTGCTGGCTGACTTAAGCTATCATTTACAGGAGGCAGAAAAGACACCTTCCACCCCCTGTATGATCTGGACCTTTGAGGTTTATAAATCTTAGTATCAATGAAATCGCAATTGTACACTGTACAATATTATGTGGATGGTCAAATTGGAGCTTGCGGTACAATAAAAACATGACCACATTTAGAAAACTGACTGCATTAGAGGGCTTGCTTAATTTTTATAAAACATTTCATCACTCCTACCTCCCACACCATAACCCTTTTGCTTGGGTGAGGTGGATGCACTATACACTAGATTGAACTTATCTGCCTGAACCCAAAGACCAGAAAAGTACCTGCTCTTATTCACATAAATTTCTGCTGTTCCTGTCTTTTTTTTAATATAAAATATATAACGTTTTCTGTAAATATTTTGTTTGCACCAGCTTTTCTTTTATTAAACAATATTCTTAAATCCTTAAAGCTATTTTTTTTTAAATTAAAATAATAAACATTTTATACTTACCAGTCCCTTGGGGTCCCCATCTGGTGCTGTACGCTCCTCCTCTCCTGGGTGTGCAAGCCATGTGTTATGGGGACACGTGTGCGAACGCGCTACCGAGCCAAGCTATGTGCATCCATAGACACACACAGCGTGGTTGCCCCCCCCCCCCCCCTGCTCCCTCCTCACAGCAATTAACTGACAGCAGCAGGAGCCAGTGGAGTCTGCTGCTACCTGAAACTCCTGTGAAAAGAGAAAGAGGATAGAGAAGAGATGCAGCCGATAGAGGTGCACTGAATGTAAATTCGGTGCTGAAAGTGAAAATGCAGGATGCACTTTGCCAAAAACCGAAAATTACATTTTTTTTTTAAATACAGTGAGGCAAAAAAGTATTTAGTCAGCCACCAATTGTGCAAGTTCTCCCACTTAAAAAGATGAGAGAGGCCTGTAATTGTCATCATAGGTATAGCTCAACTATGAGAGACAAAATGTGGAAACAAATCCAGACAATCACATTGTCTGATTTTTGAAAGAATTTATTTGCAAATTATGGTGGAAAATAAGTATTTGGTCACCTACAAATAAGCTAGATTTATGGCTCTCACAGACCTGTATCTTCTTCTTTAAGAGGCTCCTCTGTCCTCCACTCATTACCTGTATTAATGGCACCTGTTTGAACTTGTTATCAGTATAAAAGACACCTGTCCACAACCTCAAACAGTCACACTCCAAACTCCACTATGGTGAAGACCAAAAAGCTGTCGAAGGACACCAGAAACAAAATTGTAGACCTGCACCAGGCTGGGAAGACTATGCAATAGGCAAGCAGCTTGGTGTGAATAAATCAACGTTGGGAGCAAGAATTAGGGTATGGAAAACATACAAGACCACTAATAATCTCCCTCTATCTGGGGCTCCACGCAAGATCTCACCCCGTGGGGTCAAAATGATCACAAGAACGGTGAGCAAAAATCCCAGAACCACACGGGGGGACCAAGTGAATAACCTGCAGAGAGCTGGGACCAATGTAAAAAAGGCTACCATCAGTAACACCCTACGCCGCCAGAGACCCAGATCCTGCAGTGCCAGACGTGTCTCCCTGCTTAAGCCAGTACATGTCCGGGCCCGTCTGAGGTTTGCTAGAGAGCATTTGGATGATCCAGAAGAGGATTGGGAGAATGTCATATGGTCAGATGAAACCAAAGTGGAACTGTTTGGCAGAAACACAACTCGTCGTGTTTAGAGGAGAGAGAATGCTGAGTTGCAACCAAAAAACACCCTACCTACTGTGAAGCATGGGGGTGGCAACATCATGCTTTGGGGCTGTTTCTCTGCAAAGGGAACAGGACGACTGATCAGTGTACATGAAAGAATGAATGGGGTCATGTATCGTGAGATTTTGAGTGCAAACCTCCTCCCATCCGCAAGGGCATTAAAGGTGAAATTTGGCTGGGTCTTTCAGCATGACAATGATCCCAAACACACTGCCCGGCCAACGAAGGAGTGGCTTCGTAAGAAGCATTTCAAGGTCCTGGAGTGGCCTAGCCAGTCTCCAGATCTCAATCCCATAGAAAACCTTTGGAGGGAGTTGAAAGTCCGTGTTGCCCAGCGACAGCCCCAAAACATCACTACTCTAGAGGAGATCTGCATGGAGGAATGGGCCAACATACCAGCAACAGTGTATGACAACCTTTTTAAGACTTACAGTAAACGTTTGACCTCTGTCATTGCCAACAAAGGATATATAACAAAGTATTGAGATGAACTTTTGATATTGACCAAATACCTTTTTTCCACCATAATTTGCAAATAAATTATTTCAAAAATCAGACAATGTGATTGTCTGGATTTGTTTCCACATTTTGTCTCTCATAGTTGAGGTATACCTATGATGACAATGACAGGCCTCTCTCATCTTTTTTTAAGTGGGAGAACTTATACCATTGGTGTCTGACTAAATACTTTTTTGCCCCACTGTATATATTTTTTATTTATAATTGTATTGTATTCAACTTTTTAAGTAATATCATGAATTTAAATAAATATGAATTTATTGACGGCCATTATCTGCATCTTTAGCACAAGAAAAGCTCAAGAAAAATGCATCCCTTTAAATTCTATGCATGTCTTCACACTGGTCCATTGCGCTTCGTTGTGTTGTTAAAAATCTTGCTTGCTGCATCTTTGGTCAGTTAACCTTTTCAGCCCCGGAAGGATTTACCCCTTCCTGACCAGAGCACTTTTTGCGATTCGGCACTGTGTCGTTTTAACTGACAAATTGCGCAGTCGTGCAACGTTGTACCCAAACAAAATTTACGTCCTTGTTTTACCCACAAATAGAGCTTTCTTTTGGTGGTATTTGATCACCTCTGCGGTTTTTATTTTTTGCACTATAAACAAAAAAAGAGGGAAAATTTTTTAAAAAACGCAGTTTTTTTATATACTTTTTGCTATAATAAATATCCCCCAAAAATATATAAATAAACTATTTTTTTTCTCAGTTTAGGCCGATATGTATTCTTCTACATATTTTTGGTAAAAAAAAATCGCAATATTGATTTGGTTTGTGCAAAAGTTATAGCGTCTACAAAATAGGTTATAGTTTTATGGTAACCACTAGGGGATGATGAAGGGGTTAAGTGTGTCCGTAGGGAGTGATTCTAACCGTGGGGGGGAGGGGCTACAACACACATGACAGCGATCACTGCTCTCGATGACAGAGAGCAGTAATCTCTGTCCTGTCACTAGGTAGAACGGGGAAATGCATTGTTTACAAAAGCATCTCCCTGTTCTAAAAAAAGTGAAGGTAAAGATGCAGATAGGGAATCCTCAGTGAGTCTTCACACCCAAGGTGTAATATCAGATGCGCTTACCGAATCCCAATGACTGCTGTTACGGCAGTCATAAACGGCACAGGGAATATAAAGGTCTCATCACAACCTCAGTATACGATGCCCGTGAGCGGCAGGTGATATCTCAGGAGTAAAAGACAAGAGGACAAGCCATAGCGTAATAAAGTCTGCACAGTCTATTTATTTAAAAGGAATTGCACTTACAGGACATCAGTGAATCAACAGCATGGATCGAAATGTCAGCCAAATCAGCGTCTCCGTCTACTGCCTCCGCTTCCTAGGTTTGTGTATGCCCAACACGAGAGCGGACAAAGGGGGAGGTGTTGTCATTCTCGATACGGCTCACTACCTAGATGAAATGAATAGACTCCTTTCTGACCGGGAAACCTACTTACCCTTAGCCGCCAACCCCACAACTAAATTTAAAAGAGAACTTCAGATTTTGGTTGACAAAGGTTTTGAGGGAGGTATTTTGAATAAAAAAGAAAGGGCATATCTGGTTCCCTCTGCTCCAAGGGTTCCGGTTATGTATTTTTTACCCAAGATACACAAAAGCCTCTCTAATCCTCCTGGCCGCCCGATCATTAGCGGCATAGATTCGATCACGGCCAGGATTGGGAGGTATGTAGATAATTTTTTACAACCCCTAGTGTCAGCTACCCCAGCATATTTGAGAGATACCACCCAGGTTATTAACCTCTTGGAAAATCTTGAGTGGAAGGAGAGCTACATCCTGGCTACGGCGGATGTAGCCTCTTTATATACTAATATCTCCCACCAACATGGGTTTGAGGCAGTGAATTATTACCTTGATCAAGAACCCTCCTTACCTCGGTCTCAAAAACAGTTTATTTTGTCACTTTTGAAATTTGCAACAGGCCATAATTATTTTTGGTTTGGGGGGCATTTCTATCTGCAAATTTGTGGCGTAGCCATGGGCGCCAAATTTGCGCCCAGTTTGGCCAACTTATTTATGGCCAGGTGGGAGATGGAGGTTATTGACAACAACCCCCCTGTGCAGCTACGTCTTTGGAAAAGGTACATAGACGATGTGCTGCTGGTGTGGGATGGGGATCAAACTTCATTGGAAAACTTTTTTCTGTCACTGAATCAGAATGATAGAAGTATATCCCTTCAGTCTGAAATCAGTGACACTGGAATCCACTTCCTCGACCTCAATATCTTAGTAAGGAATGGTCGCCTTGTTACTAATACGTACTTTAAGGCGACCGACAGAAATGCCTACATCCCGCTCTCTAGTTGTCATCACCCAGCTTGGCTGAGGGCTGTCCCTCGGGGACAATTTCAGCGGATTAGACGCAACTGCACTGAGGTTGTGGAGTATTACCAACAAGCCCAGGTACTCAAACAGCGTTTCCTAGATAAAGGTTACTCTAGGAGTGAGATAGATGCCACCATTTCCCAGGTTGCTGATATGGATAGGGCACTTATGTTACATAGGGAAATTGAACCCGGTTCTACATCTGACAATAGGTTCAGTTGGTCTTTGATCACGGGTTATTCCAACCAACATTTTTCTGTTAAGAAAATTATTCACAAGTATTGGAATATACTCAGGAATGATAAGGTCTTAGGACCTATCGTTCCTGAAAGACCTTTGGTGATATACAGGGGTGCACCTTCTTTACGACATCGTGTTGCTGGGAATGTGATAGATCCCCCCAAAACCATCTCTTTCTTTCATACTATGAAGGGCTTTTACCCTTGTCGAAAATGTAACATCTGCCAAATTAATAACTTTACTGGTAGGAAATGTGATACTTTTCAGTCCTCTGTCACGAATAAGATATATGACATTCAATCGTTCATTACATGTACTACCAAATATGTCGTCTATCTTATTCAGTGTCCATGTTCAAAACAGTACATAGGTCGAACTAAACGAGAACTGCATGTGCGGTTATCGGAGCATATAGCCAATATCAAACGGGGTTACCCCAAGCACAATCTCTCTAGGCATTATGCCAAGCACCATGACAAGAAATTGACGGGCACCCTGTTTTTGGCAATTGATAAATTAAGTCCTCATTGGAGAGGGACCAATAAAGTTAGATCCATATCTAGGCTTGAAACTAGGTGGATCTTCCATATGAGATCTTTTGTCCCCTTTGGGCTAAATGTGGACTGGGACATCAATTGTTTTATAAATAACTCTTGAGTACTGTTCCTCCTCTCCACCATTGTTTTTCCCAACTTTCTCTCCCTCTGTCCTCATATATACTTCCTGGTATGTTTTTTATACTATTAATATTTTATATTATTTTAACTAATTTTTATCATGTTGTGTTCAATGTAATAGATGTTTTAATACTGTTTATTGCACTACATGTATATTTTTATTTTGCTTCGTCTTCCGTCTGCTGAACCCCTTCATAGTTTTGTTGCCATTATCCGAGAACCTTTTCTATTGCCATGCTTTTTCACCACAAGATGGCGCTCTCTCTTTTCGATTCCTGATCTGCCTTCGCTCAGTTTCGTTTGCTGATGGCTGTTAATCAAAACAGCTGGGCAGTCTTCCAATGTTACACTCCCTTTGCCATTGGTTAAGATGGCGCCCGTAATGTATTTAATGCCCACACTTGGTGACGTTCGAGCTTGGCCAATCCCCAGACGACGTCCTATCGTGACGAAACGCGTAGGGAGGAGCCTGCGACGTCACCACGTCTGTTCTCGTGTTGGGCATACACAAACCTAGGAAGCGGAGGCAGTAGACGGAGACGCTGATTTGGCTGACATTTCGATCCATGCTGTTGATTCACTGATGTCCTGTAAGTGCAATTCCTTTTAAATAAATAGACTGTGCAGACTTTATTACGCTATGGCTTGTCCTCTTGTCTTTTACTCCTGAGATATCACCTGCCGCTCACGGGCATCGTATACTGAGGTTGTGGGGAGACCTTTATATTCCCTGTGCCGTTTATGACTGCCGTAACAGCAGTCATTGGGATTCGGTAAGCGCATCTGATATTACACCTTGGGTGTGAAGACTCACTGAGGATTCCCTATCTGCATCTTTACCTTCACTTTTTTTGGCACTTTTCCTTTCCATCACGGACTTTTTTTGTTGGTTATAATATATTTTTTTTGGACTTTTATTTAATATTTTTGGGATATTTTCACTGAATATGTTACCTCACTCACCTTGGGTAATTAATCACTACTAAATTCTAGATTATCAGTGTATGAATTTGTTTTACCAATGCGTTTATTCACTTTTTATTGATTGATTATTGGATAGCAGTGTTTTCATTTTGCCTCTATCCCCACGTCCATTCACCATATTATTCATTTATTTAGTGGTTTATTTTACCCTTTTGTATTTAATTATGAGTGTTTCTGTTCAATTATATTTTAGCGCCGCATCTCTTTTTTATTACCTTCTATGATGAGATTTGGAGACTAGATCTTGGTGCAGGCTGCTTCTGTGTCATACTATTTTTTGATTATTACCCTGAGCGCAGCTTTTACTTGGTTTTGTTCTATCCCTGTTCTACCTCTCCGTGACACGATTGCGGGCATCGAGTCCGCGGGACCCACGGTCACGGAGAACATGGTGGCAAGCGCACCCGCAGCGTCGCTTCTTGTAGGGGACGTACCTGTACGCCCTTTTACCCACCAGCACCATTCTGCCGTCGTATATCGGCGTGCGCTGGTTGGGAAGCAGTTAAAAAACCGCGCCATAAACACACCTCCCTGTTGAAATGCATTGAAAATGCATCAATAACGTACCTGTGTAATAAGACCCAAGGTAGAGTCAAAGCTGCGCTCAGATCTAAAATCACAAATAGACAGTTGTGGAGGAGAAAAAGCTGCCAGCACTTACAAAAGTCCCGTATCTGACCCCTAAAGTATGATAAACAGCAAAAGTGCAGCGCTATGTATATAAATGTGACATATAAAAAGATATAAATGAGAACCCACCAAGTGACATCATATCAATCAATCAGTGCATAAATGAGATCAATCAAGAAACAAAAGAAAAATTAAAACTTTTGTTCACAAAATGCATGTGAAAAAATGTATAAAAAACAATATATGTGATAGTCCAAAAAACATATTAAAGTCCACAAAAGGAGGAGAAAAAACCCCTCATCCAGGAGAGGTGTGATAAGAAGTAGATAATCCACCAAGGAGTGTGTGAGTAAAGTCTGCTTACCAGACAGCGATGACTGCTATTACAGCAGTCTCGCCCAGCATAGGGATTATGGTCTCCCAAAACCACAGGTACAGAGCGGGACCAGTAGCTTTAACACTCGACCATGACCGGAAATAGAAAGCAGAACACATCCATAGCGCAATAACGTATGATAAAAGGTTTTTAATAAGATAAAAGAATTGCACTTACATTTAAGCAGAAACAATATGGCATAAGAGGTATCAAACACAGCAGCGGTGTCTCTGTGTGCCGCGGTTCACTTCCTGTGCTGCAAAGCCCGTCCGAGAACGTGATGACGTCACCGTCGTAGGCTCCTCCCTACGCGTTTCGTCACGAATGGACGTCGTCTGGGGATTGGCCAATCCCCAGACGACGTCCATTCGTGATGAAACGCGTAGGGAGGAGCCTACGACGGTGACGTCATCACGTTCTCGGGCGGGCTTTGCAGCACAGGAAGTGAACCGCGGCACACAGAGACACCGCTGCTGTGTTTGATACCTCTTATGCCATATTGTTTCTGCTTAAATGTAAGTGCAATTCTTTTATCTTATTAAAAACCTTTTATCATACGTTATTGCGCTATGGATGTGTTCTGCTTTCTATTTCCGGTCATGGTCGAGTGTTAAAGCTACTGGTCCCGCTCTGTACCTGTGGTTTTGGGAGACCATAATCCCTATGCTGGGCGAGACTGCTGTAATAGCAGTCATCGCTGTCTGGTAAGCAGACTTTACTCACACACTCCTTGGTGGATTATCTACTTCTTATCACACCTCTCCTGGATGAGGGTTTTTTTCTCCTCCTTTTGTGGACTTTAATATGTTTTTTGGACTATCACATATATTGTTTTTTATACATTTTTTCACATGCATTTTGTGAACAAAAGTTTTAATTTTTCTTTTGTTTCTTGATTGATCTCATTTATGCACTGATTGATTGATATGATGTCACTTGGTGGGTTCTCATTTATATCTTTTTATATGTCACATTTATATACATAGCGCTGCACTTTTGCTGTTTATCAATAACGTACCTGTGTTACGTTTTTTTATGCTTTTTTTTGAGTCACATGACCTATGAAAAACCCACCATAAGCATAGTAAAATTGCAGCAAATTTGTATGCGTTTTCGGTGCCATTATTGGCACCTTTTTCTTTATCGGCAAAATACAGAAATCACTATTTTCGGGCACTGAAATTTTGGTGCATCTCTAGCAGCCGGGCACAAGGCTGGACTGGACATAGGTAAGTGTTTAGGGAAGGGGGGGTTACACAAGTGGTGAAACATTTTTTACCTTCATGCAGGGAATGCAGTAAGGCAAAAAAAAGGTTTTAACTTTAGAACCACTTTAAGCTTAATTTCCAGATGCTCTAAATAATAACGAAAAGAATCACAGCTTTTTTAAGAAGTAATTACAAAGATCTGTAATTATCCTGTCTGCAGCGACGTTGTGTATTTATGACATTTATTAAAAGTCAGGATTGTTAATGTAGGTATTTTGCTAAGCATGGGTTAACTGCTTAGTCAACCGACCCAAGGAGCACGCTGGATTTTCACCAGGATCAACGGGTATGTTTGTATACTTGCAGTGTTTTTTTAAAGGGATAAAACGTGGGAGATTAGCTGCATAGATTTTTAATTTGCCCAGACATATACTATAACAACTTTTGCATATAGTTACATAGTAGGTGAGGTTGAAAAAAGACACAAGTCCATCAAGTCCAACCTGTGTGTGTGATTATATGTCAGTATTACATTGTATATCCCTGTATGTTCGGGTCGTTCAGGTGCTTATCTAATAGTTTTTTGAAACTATCGATGCTTCCCGCTGACATCACTGCCTGTGGAAGGGAATTCCACATCCTTGCCGCTCTTACAGTAAAGGACCCTATACGTAGTTTAATGTTAAACCTCTTTTCCTCTAATTTTAATAAGTAGCCACGTGTCTTGTTTTATCCCTATTGTGGGGTCACCAGTATGGTATTTGTAAATTGAAATCATATCCCCTCTCAAGTGTCTCTTTTCCAGAGAGAATAAGTTCAGTGCTCGCAACCTTTCCTCATAACTAATATCCTCCAGACCCTTTATTAGCTTTGTTGCCCTTCTATGTACTCGCTCCATTTCCAGTACATCCTTCCTGAGGACTGGTGGCCAGAACTGGACACCATACTCTAGGTGCGGCCGGACCAGAGTCTTGTAGAGCAGGAGAATTATCATTTTATCTCTTGCGTTAATCCCTTTTTTAATGCATGCCAATATTCTGTTTGCTTTGTTAGCAGCAGCTTGGCATTGCATGCTATTGCTGAGCCTTTCATTTACTAGAACCCCCAGGTCCTTTTCCATCCTCGTGTATGCATGTAACTGGATTATATAATAACCCTGAAATGTGGTTTGCTCTTCTTGGTGCTGGATTCTTTCATTTTGTAGTCAGACATAAAGCAAGAGAGCAACCCAGCTTTTAATAACATTTGAATTGTAAGCTCTTTTATACTTTCATTACACATTTTTCAGTTTACATTTATGTTCACTCTTTAGAGGCTTGTAATAAAAGTTTCACTAATATGGAAGGTTGGTAATGTTTCAAGACATAGATCTGCTATAGTAAATTAGTGTCCTTTATTGCTTCTGTGTATGCTTCCACATTACATTGGCAGGATCGGATGAAATGTAACTCCTTCTGATGTTGCTAGTGCCACTTAATTGCAGGTGATCAGTACCTGTCCAACTGTGCTCATGCTGTGTTAGCCAGAAGTTTGTGTCTTTTTTTGTTTTTTGCAAATTCTTTATTTCCAGAAACAAGGAGGCATTTCATCGCATTTACATGGTAGATGAATGAGAGAGACAAAATGTTATGTACACCGCAGCACCATAAGTCATGTAAAATAGTTCATATTAAGCACACTAATGCATTGCATGTTCCCACCTGGTAATAGAACTGCACTAAACAGATCATGTTTCTAGAAGACCTTTCTAAAACACTGGTAATGCAAATACCATCCCTGCACAATAGTCTTTTAGTTAAACCAATAGAAGATTAAAAATATAAGACAAAAGGTTAAAAAGGGTAAGGTAAGTGTTGTGGAAAAGGGAGTAACAGGAAGGCAAGTAAGATTTTGGAGGCGCAGGGAAAAAGAGAAATAAATATAATTAGGGCAAAGGGTCTAGTTGTGGAATGCCAGATGGCCCTGGGGGTGGGGTACCTGTAATAAGTCAGGTGTAAGGGAAGCTCAACCACTTGAATCTCACTGTATTCTTAGAAGCATGTAAATTATGAAACCCATTTTTGTCAGTGTTTGGGGGGCTGTCAGGTTTTTCATAAATCAGATTTTATTAATTTTTTAAAACTATAAGCAAAGACATGGGCTGAATTCCTGTCTCCAGGGTGGGAATTCATATGCTGGCTGCATTTAGAAGGTATATCTATAAAGAGAAGAAAGAGGGAGAAGGTAAGCAGGTGGCTCATTACTCTACATCTATCAGTTTTCGGGTATGGTCGCGCACCCCTCACCAAAGCCCATGGAGTTTGTCATTGGACCAAAATATATGTAGCAGGGTTCCCTCAGCGTCTTTGCAGTAAGCATTTTATATCCAGATTGCTAAAATTTGCTGGCAATAGATGAACAGAGAGAAAAATACAGCATGTCTTCTTTGTTCAGGTGTAAGGAGGATGTTGATATCCTTTTTCCATTTCACTAGAAATGGGAGTGAAGGCCTCTTATGGTATATTGAGAAGTTCATAGCAAGGGGTACCAAATATCCCAATGAACAGCTGTCAGAGCACAATCGTTCAAAAGGAGTCAGCATGGCAGGTTTGTGCCTTCTAGAAAGTAGTGCCAACAGGAAGCGTAATACTTGAGCAGGTCTCCAATCATTTTTTGGTGGGTCTAGCATGGCTTTATGTTTTTAATTGGTTTAATATTGATGGACATAAAGTTCTTGAGGTGGTATTGGTTAGTGGTCACCAATTCTATAAAGCGTTTGTCTGCTAGACCTAGTGTAAAGGCTGGGTTTCCGATTACAGGTGTCATACAATGAAGACCATAGATGGATAGAGTATGGATTCAACACTTTTAGCTTCCAGCTATTGAATGCAAGAAAGGGATATAACTATGTTTTTAGGGGAATCCATTGTTTGTATGATGAATTTCTGCACCACTCCGTAAAAGTCAGCAGTTTATTTTAATGCTTTCTGTTGGTTTTCACTGTGATTTTACCTGGTATCTCTTTTTTTTGTATAGAATACCAAAGTAGATGTCTGTTCTGCTGAGATTTCCCTTCACTTCCTGTCCTGTAGACGCAACCAAAAATAGGATTTTCCTTTCTTGGGAGTGTTTGTCCCAACTGGATGTTTTTCCTTCTCTTGCTCTGTTGACAACCTAAAATTTTGGATTGTCCCTTAGTGACAATGACCAAAAGGACAAACCGATTTCGGGAAAAAAAATGTGAATGTCTAACCTCAATACCCACTCCATCCAAAACTAAAGAAAAAAGAAATGGCCTTTTGAATACACCTTATTTGGGATTGCAGGCAGTTTAACACTCTTTTAGCAAGACAAAGATGTGTTATTATTATTATTATACAGGATTTATATAGCGCCAACAGTTTACGCAGCGCTTTACAATATAAAAGGGAGACAATACAGTTATAATATAATAAAATACAAGAGGATTAAGAGGGCCCTGCTCAGAAGAGCTTACAATCTAATAGGGTGGGGCAGGTGGTACAAAAGGTTGTAACTGTGGGGAATGAGCTGTTGGAAGTGGTAGGAGATTAGTTGGAGATGTGATAGGCTTTTCTGAAGAGATGAGTTTTCAGGGATCGCCTGAAGGTAGCAAGAGTAGGGGATAGCCGGATAGATGGAGGTAGCGAGTTCCAGAGGATGGGAGAGGCTCTGCAGAAATCCTGGAGACGAGCATGGGAGGAGGAGATGAGAGAGCTTGAAAGCAAGAGGTCTTGAGAAGAGCGGAGAGGTCGATTTGGGTGATATTTGGAGACAAGATTGGTGATGTAGCTCAGGGCAGAGTTGTGAATGGCTTTGTATGTTGTGGTTAATATTTTGAATTTAATTCGCTGGGTGATTGGGAGCCAGTGTAGGGATTGGAGTAGAGAGTTGGCAGACACTGAGCTGTTGGTAAGGTGGATAAGTCTGGCAGCAGCATTCATGATAGACTAAAGAGGGGATAGCCTATGGAGAGGTAGGCCAATGAGAAGGGAGTTGCAATAGTCAAGGTGAGAGATAACAAGGGAGTGAATGAGGAGCTTGGTGGTTTCATTTGTTAAAAAGGGGCCAATTTTAGAGATGTTACGGATTTGAATTCTACAAACTTTTGACAACGATTGGATTTGAGGCTGAAATGACAAGTCAGAGTCTAGGATTACACCTAGTACCCTGGCGTGAGGGGAGGGACTGATGGTTGCATTGTTGATTTTGATGGAAAAGTCATGGAAGGGTGCAGGGGGGAATATTAATAGCTCAGTTTTAGAGATTTAGTTTAAGGAAGTGGTGCGACATCCATGCTGATATGTCAGTTAGTAATGCAAGACTGAAGGAGTGAGGTGAGGAGTAGACAGATAGATTTGGGTGTCATCAGCCTATAAGTGGTATTGGAAGCTGTGGGCGGTTATTAAGTGACCAAGGGAGGAGGTGTAGATAGAGAAGAGAAGGGGTCCAAGAACAGAACCTTGGGGGACCCCCACAGAAAGGGGAAATGGAGAGGAAGAGACAGAGTTGTAGGTGACACTGAAGGAGCGCTGTGATAAATAGGCAGAGAACCAGGATCGAGCAGAATCTCTGAGGCCAAGGGAATGTAGTTTATTGAGAAGGAGCGGGTGGTCAACAGTATCAAAGGCTGCAGAGAGGTCAAGTAGTAGGAGTATGGAGTACTGGCTGTTGGTTTTAGCATTTAGTAAATCGATAGTGAGTTTTAGTAAGGCAGTTTCCGTGGAGTGCTGCGAGCGAAAGTCAGACTGCAAGGGGTCAAGAAGGTTATTTTCACTGAGGTAGGAGCTAAGACGGTTGTAGACTAAGCATTCTAGAAGTTTGAATGGGAGCAATGAGATGGGTCTTAAGTTGTTCAGGTCGGTAGGGTCCAGTGAGGGCTTTTTAAGAATGGGAGTTATCTGCGCATGTTTTAGAGGGGAGGGGAAGATGCCACTAGAGAGGGAGAGATTGAAGATGTGGGTGAGGGAGCATAGGATAGAAGAGGGTGACCGTAGTAGTTGTGAGGGAACAGGATCCAAGGGACAATTGGTTAGGTGGGCATCCGAGAAAAGTTTTGTAACCTCTTCAGTAGTACCCAATTCAAAAGACGAGAGTGTTGAATGTGCTGCTAGGCAAGGTATGTTGGGTGGGGAAGACGTACGCACAGTGGAGGTGTCCTCACGAATTGCAGCGATCTTGTCTTTGAAGTGATTGGCAGTCTCTTGGGCAGTGAGTGAGTTAGTGGGTAGAGGGGGTGGGGGACGAAGCAGAGAGTTAAAGGTTGAGAAGAGCCGACTGGGACTGGATGACAAGAAATTAATTAGAGAGACAAAGTGGGCTTGTTTGGCAGCATGGAGGCAGGAATTGTATTTTAGAAGGGCAGATTTATATAGGGTGAAGTCTTGCAGGCATTTGGTTTTACGCCACAGTCGTTTAAGAGAATGGTAATTTCTCTTGAGATTTCTAGTGTTGTCAGTTTGCCAGGGTTGTAACGGTCAGGGCCTGATTCTGCGTGTGGTTAGAGGAGCAAGTGCGTCTAGTGATGATGAGAGTGAACTGTTGTAGACAGAGGTGGCCAGGTCAGGACAGGACAGGGGAGAGATTATGTCATATAGGTGGTCAGTAGCAGAATAGAGAAGAGAAGGCTTAAAGTGGCAAAAGTTTCTACAAGTAATTGTTTGCTGCTTGGAGGGAAGGGTGGTTGGAGGCAAGGATACAGTGAAAGTAATGAGGTTGTGATCAGAGAGAGGAAAGGGAGTGTTGGTGAGGTTGCCAGGGTTGCAGAGATGGAAGAATACAAGGTCAAGGGTATTACCATTGGAGTTAGTGGAAGTATGTGTCCATTGGGTTATGTCAAAAGATGAGGTTAAGTCGAAGTTTAGCTGTAGTTGGGGTGTTAACATTGACAGGAATGTTGAAGTCACCAAGAATAATGGTGGGTATTTCAGAGGAGAGAAAGTAGGGTAGCCAGGCAGCAAAGTCATCAAGAAAGCGCGATACCGGTCCTGGAGGCCGATAAATTGCTGCAATCCTCAGAGAAATGGGAGAAAACAGACGAATACACTGCATCTCGAAAGAAGAGAGGGAGGGACAGAAAGGACTTGGAAGGTGCTTTGTGGGGATAGAAGGAAGCCAACGTGTTATTTATTTAAATGTATTTTTCTTTCCAGGATGGTTCATGTAATGGACTCCAGCATTATGCTGCTCTTGGAAGGGATGAAATTGGGGCAAAATCTGTAAACCTGATGCCATGTGATACACCCCAAGATGTTTACAGTGAGGTCGCTCATCAGGTGAGACACCTACAATTGTTATCTTATTACGAAGGCTTTGCTGTGTTAGCAATTCTAGACTGAGTATGCCTTGTTGTCCATTGTATTTCCCCCAGGTGGAGGAATTCCGCAAAAGGGATGCCAAGAAAGGAATTAAAGTCGCTCAGGTTCTAGAAGGTTTTATTGGCCGTAAAGTGGTAAAACAGACCGTTATGACCGTAGTCTATGGTGTAACTAAATATGGCGGGCGTCTCCAGATTGAAAAAAGACTCCGTGAGATGGACTCTTTTCCTCAGGTGATTTAGTTGTATACATTCAAAAATGTACCATTTATTTTTCTTTGTAACATTAACTTGATTGTAAATGATAACTTTGTAAAGAAACCCATTCAGTTTTAAATAGAAATGAATGGCAAAACATTTGTGTATAGATATAAGAAGGGAAAAAAGTGTGTGTATATATATATATATATATATATATATATATAAAATTTTTTTTTTTTTTTTAAGTGATCGCATTCTCTCTGTTCCCTTTGTTCTCAGCTAAACGCATAAAAGCTGGGGGAGGAGAAGCAGCAGCACACTGCTTTCCCCAATGAAAGGCTGTGCGGGGGTGTGTGTCAGGATAAAATCTGATCATTGGAAGAGAGCAGGCTGAGTTCCCAGCATAGCTAGAGAACTAACCATGCTGTGTTCTCCTGTTTAGTGTGGTCAGTTTTTTATTAGGAAAGCCCTTAGGCACACCAGGGATTTCACACAAAGGAAGCAATACAAAGAGAACAGGATACTTTTTTTATACAAGTACATGGTACATCAGAAATATGAAATATTGGGTTTACATATTCTTCAATAGTGGAAGGATTTCTGTAGCTTTCTTTTCACTACACTGAATTTTGTGAACAATGTATGGTAATTTGTTCTTAATGGATTGTTATGTGAGTAAACATTTGATTTGAAATGACTCCTTGAAGTTTTCATACTCTTGGTCTCTTGTGTGCGTTTCTTCTCTCTCTTCACAGGAATACGTCTGGGATGCCTCTCATTATCTGGTCCAGCAAGTCTTCAGCGGTTTGAAAGAGATGTTTTCTGGCACAAGAGAGATTCAGGTAAATCTAGTTTATTTCATATGTTAATATTGTGCTTACCCGATCTGCCTTTCTTCAGAGCTTAATTTGTTTTCCTGATGTTTTTATATAGCTTAGAAGAAATTGCTAATTTGTTATACATTTTAAATAAGTAACCCCTTCTTTTCAATCAAAACTGAATTTCAGGTAGTCACAAATGAGGCCCTCTAGTCATTAATACATCACTAAATGTATACTAATAATATACAGCAGTGTGAATTTGACTTGGTTTTCGGTTCTTGCGATTGACTGCACAGTAGAGCTTAGACTGGGAGAGGGAGAAGCAAAACAAGGAGCCAATAATGAGATAGTGCTTATATGCTGATCCTCTTTTCACTGTCCATATATAGACTGAGAGGAGACCTGTAAGTGTTACCTAACTGCATATCCTACCAGACAGAGTAATCTCAGAACTATATGGACAGAAATACTAATGCTTTGTACGTAAAAGTACTCATTTACAATGGCAAAAAAAGTATATTTTTCTGCATAAATTTTCCGTAAAATGTCACAACAATAGACAAATACAGTGTGCCTAAGCTTATAAGAAACAAAAAATTCACATTGATTGTGTCTTTATTGAACACACCCAAATAAACATTCACAGTGCTGGAGGAAAAAGCAAAGCCTGGTACACAGTTTTTTCATTCAACCAAGGGGGCTAAACAACCCCCCCTTCAGCCCTTTTTTTAAGTGCAGATTTGTTACAAAGCAATCTTTTTAAATGGGGTTTTCACCATTCAACACTTGTATTTTTTGGGACAATGCCTCCTCAATTGCAGAAACGGCTAAATACTTTTATCTCTAGTTCTGGCAGTTTTTTTGCCTTACACTAAAATATTTTTCTTGTGCTTAGCACTGGCTAACAGAAAGTGCCCGTAGGATCTCAAAATCTGGAGCCACTGTGCAGTGGGTGACACCCTTGGGACTACCCATAATTCAGCCATATCATCGGACGAAGAGTGTTGCGGTAAGAATAATTTGAATTTTATATATATACTTACACACACTAACTTAATCAAGCATTTACATATTCGTAACGATGCAAGCAGAATTTATGTGATTTTGATGTCTTGAGCAACTATTTGTTGACTTTAATTTAACTGGACCTTGCTGTGTTTACTTTTTCACTTGTATTGCTTATATAGACAGTTGTACATATCTTTTTTTTTTTTTTTTTTTTTAGGCCTCATGCACACAGGGTGTTAGAAAAACGAGCTGCAAAACCACTACCAATGCAAGGAAAAAGCAGCTGTAAAAACACTCTTTTAGTAGCTGTTTGCATTGGCGTTAATGCGCGTTTAGCCATGTTAGCTTTTAGCAGAGTTTCTCTGCCTCTATTCAAAATCAATGGTTCCCTATGAGAGCCTTCTTAACTGATCCGACTTTCAGCTCATTGATTTGAATAAAAATCGCATCCAAGTTGGATCATGATGACCCGACTTGTAGTGCGACTTGTGCTCTGAGGATCTTGAAGGGAAACCCCACGCCAAGATGAAAAAAAAATGGCGTGGGGTCCCCCGAAGATCCATACCAAAAAATAACGGCGTACGGCCCCCCTTCCCCGAAACCACCAAACCAGACCCTTTGGTCTGGTATGGATTTTGAGGAAAACCTCCCCACGCTACTAAAAAAAAAAAAAAAAAAAAACGGCGTGGGGTCCCCCCCCAAAATCCATACCAGCCCCCTATCCGAGCATGCAGCCCAGCAGGTCAAGAAAAAGGGGGAACAAGCCGAGCTCCCCCCCCCCCCCAGACATTACTAGGCCACACGCTCTTACAGCTTAGTTCCACCCAAAAATGGAACTTCCGCTTCAAGCACTCCTCGCCCCCTGACATGCCACAATTGGGGGGGGGGGGGAGAGTGTGTATTTTCTTTAGTGTGACTTCCTGTCCCAATTACTCCTTCCTCTTCTTGGCCGCCTAGGCGACTCCTCCCCTCTTTCTAGGCAGCCTCTCCCTGCCAGCGATCTTCTGGGACACCTCACAGGTCCCAGAAGATTGCCTGGCCAATAGCAGAGCACAGCATGACTCGCGCATTCGCAGTGCGCGCCCGACTGTGAAGCCGTAAGCTGTCACTACTGTTGCTATGACCGCGTAGCTGCTGACTATTAATAAATGAAAAAAAATGGGTGGAACTCCGCTTTAACATGGGGAGGTGAGTGCTTTGGGGCAGGGGGGCTCTGCACCCCCCCCCAAAGCACCTTGTCCCCATGCTAAAGGGGACAAGGGCCTCTTCCCCACAACACTGTGTGGTGGTTGTGGGGGTCTGCGGGCAGGGGGGCTTGTCAGAATCTGGAAGCCCCCTTTAAGAAGGGGGCCCCCAGATCCCAGCCTTCCACCCTATGTGAAGGAGTATGGGGTATGTTGTACCCCTACTAATTCACCCAAAAAAGTATAAAAAATTAAAACGGTATACAGGTCCTTTATTAAAGTAGCTTTAACGTTTCTTCTCCCTCCTCCGCTGATGTCTTCCCCCTCTGGTTCTTCTCCCTCCTCCGCTAATGTCTTCTCCCTCTAGTTCTTCTCCCTCTACTGCCTTTTTCTTCTGGTTCTTCTGCCTCCGGTTCTTCCTCCTGACGCTAGCTCCCACTGTTGTGTTAGCTCCGGCATGTGCCATTACTTATATAGCCATGGGGCATGTCCATCCTGTGACGTCATCCGCAGACCCCTTCACCGCCCGGTGCTAGCAGCGGGAGTTAGCGTCGGGAGAAGACACGTTGGAGCTACTTTAATAAAGGACTTGGTCAAAAACGTGTACATAGTCGGGTTGAATAAAGACCATCTAGTTCAACCATAAAAATAAATAAATAAAACATATCATGCAATCCCTTATAACCAATCTTATACCCACAGTTGATCCAGAGGAAGGCGAAAAACCCTAGCAAAGCATGATCCAATTTGCTACAGCAGGGGAAAAAAAAAATCCTTCCTGATCCCCTGAGGGGCAATCGGATTTTCCCTGGATCAACTTTACCTATAAATGTTAGTACCCAATTATATTATGTACATTTGGAAAGAATCCAGGCTTTTCTTAAAGCAATCTACTGAGCTGGCCAGAACCGCCTCTGGAGGGAGTCCATTCCATATTTTCACAGCTCTTAACTGTGAAGAAGTTAAACTAACAGGTCTACAGTTACTTGGTAAAGACTTTGTTCCCTTTTTAAATATAGGCACCATATTGTCCCTATGCCAACCCAGTGGTACTATTCCAGGCATTAATGAGCCCTTAAAAATTAGGTACAATGGCTTTGAAATGACAGAGCTCAATTCTTTTAGGATCCGTTGGTGGATGGTATCTGGTCCAGGTGCTTTATCCACCTTTATTCTGTCTAAATATGTCTGGACCATATCACTTTTGAGCCATTGTGGATCATTTGGGGCTGTGTCAATACCATCCCCATTATGGACTTGAGCTCTCCCATGCTCCTTTGTATACACAGAACTTAATAAATGTGCCCTTTTTGTCCCCAGTCACCCACTCTATATTATTTTGTAAAGGGCCTACATGCTCAGACCTGGCCTTTTTACTAATAATATATTTGAAGCATTTTCTGGGGTTTGTCCTATCTTTTGCAATCTGTCGTTCGTTTTGAATTTTTGTGTCCTTGATTTCCGCTTTACATATTCTGTTATATTCTTTGTAACATTTAAACGATAATAGTGTTCCTTCATATTTCTATTTTTTAAAAGCTCTTTTCTTATTGTTTATTGCTTTTTTAACTTTGACCATGAGCCACATAGGTTTTATTTTTAGCCTTTTAAACTTCTTGCCCATGGAAATATACTTTGCAGTGAGTTCACAAACAGTCTTTTTGAAGAATTCCCATTTCTGTTCTGTGTTCATCAATGCCAATATTCCCTCCCAGTCTAAGTCTTGGAGAGCAGCCCTCATGCTTGAAAAATTTGCTCTCTTAAAGTTAAGTGATTTTATCTTTCCCGTATGTGTTTTTTGCTTGCAGCTAACATCATATGAAATCATGTTATGGTCACTGCTACCCAGATGTTCCTTTATATGAACATAAGCTCTGCATGGTTTGAGATTACCAGGTCCAACAGAGCATCATTCCTAGTTGGGGCCTCAATAAACTGGACCAAAAAATTGACCTGTAATAGGTTTATACATTTTTGCCCTTTAACTGTTCCAGTGGTGCCATTACTCCAGTCAATTTCCAGTTAGTTAATATCCCCCATTATTATCACCATCCCAGCCCTTGTAGCCCTTTTCATTTGTGCAAGGAGCTGAGTCTCCAGCTCCTCATTAACACTGGGTGGTCTATAACAAACTCCAATGATTAACTTTGAACTACACACATCTATATGCAGTTCCACCTATAATGCTTCAGCCACATTACACTCTCCAATTAGGTCTTCATTCACACTTGCTTTGAGATCACGTCTCACATATAGACAGACACCACCACCTTTCCTTTTTACCCCGTCTCTCCGAAAGAGTGCATAGCCAGGAATATTAATAGCCCAGTTGTGTGAGGAATGAAGCCAAGATTCAGCAATACTGATTACATAATAGCTCTCCTCGTGCACCAGAGCTTCCAACTCTCCTATTTTGCTTGGCTGACTTCTGGCATTGGTGAACAAACACTTTAATGCATTGTTACGTTTTGCTCTGTTTTTTTGCTTATCTTTTTTAGTAGTACAAATAGCACTATAATTTTCAATGGTTGTTTGCAACATGGGAACCTTCTTGTCACCTGCCATAACCCTCCCCATCTATCCCCATACTGTACTGTCTTTATTTTTGATACTTTTTTGGGTGAACGAGTAGGAGTACAATGTACCCCATACTCATTCACATAAGGTGGGGGGCCGGGATCTGGGCCCTCCCCCTTTCCTGACCTGCCAGGCTGCATGCTCGGATAAGGGTCTGGTATGGATTTTGGGGGGACCCCACTCCTTTTTTTTTTTTTTTTTCATTTTGCCACGGGGTTCCCCTTCAAGATCCTCCAGAGCACGAGTCACACCACAAGTCAGATCATAATGATCCGACTTTGATGTGACTTCTATTCAAATCAATGGGCTCTCATAGAGAATCATTGATTTTGGCATGTCAACATTTTTACTGCTGTAATGCTGGTCCTCAGAACGCACTGGCCCTGGGTTTTTTTTTTGCAGCTTAACGCCTATGCCACTTACAGCTACTAAAAGCCTATGTGTGCATGAGGCCATAGAATAACATAGAGAGGCGTTTTTAAACTGCACAAAAAAAAAATCTGACGCTGGTAAAAGAAGCTGTAAAAACGCCTGTGTGCATGAGGCCTTAAACCTATTTGAGCTTAAACATTTGCACACAATATAGAAGTGAATGACTATAAAACAATAACAATGAATATGTGAAGTCATCCGGATACAGATATACAAAATAAAAACAATGATTGTCTCTCCTGTAAGTTTTTTTCTTTCATACATGCATTATATGAATTAAAGGATAAGTTCACCTTTTGAGAACATGTTACATGTTCCACCCGTTTTTAGTTCCCACTGCTGCAGCCGCTATCCGCTGCTCTCTCTCCCTGTGACAGCAGTAGGGGGAGGAACTAGCTGTCACTTTTTGAAAACAGCATGGACGTGCGGGGCTCCGCCCACACAACTTTGTCATTCATTCACACAGCTCTGTGTATGAATGAACTACAAGTCCCTACATCCTTTGCGGCTGTCGGCTTGTAGTTCTCAATGAACTACCACGGCGCTGTTGAGCGCTGTGGTAATTCATTGAGTCTTCCTGTCAGCGTGAATCTGCCTAGCTGTACGGATCAGACAAATCACACTAACAGTCTGCAGGAGACCTGCATGGCATCAGTGATCTGCTAATCACTGTTGCAATGCTTTTTAGGCTCCTAAAAAAAACAAAACAAAAAAACCCCATAAATGCACTTTTTTTTTTTTACCTGTGCATTTATTTATTTAGTTTAAAGTGAACTTATTCTTTAATATCGTAAGGTAAGCATACAGTGGTTGTAGTAGTTGTGGTGCATAGACCAGGGAGGGTTATAACAAGCTTATGGTAAGGGTAGGGTTCTACATTAGTTCCCAGTGTTTAAGGAATTTGAAATGGACCTTCACACATTAGCTGCATTAGGCATCATTGCACTTTTCCCCCCTCTATAATCTAAAACATAAACAGAAAATTTTTTTTTTACTTGCCTAGCCTCAGCAAGAGTGGCATAACCTGTACCTGCTTACATTTCAATACATTGGCAGCAATGGTTTGAGAATAATTCATACCAGGTCCAGTAAAGCAGCATTCCTAGTAGGGAGGGAATACCGCACTCTAACCAAAAAAATGAAGCTAGAATAAAGCAGCAACTAAAATTGTGAGATACACACAAATAACAAAAGAAAAGAAAAAAATAGCTACGCTAACACTGAGAAAACCAGTGATGAACCAGTGTTTAATTACAATTAATGTGTGAACACAAATGTGACAAAAAATGTATATACTGAATAACAAAAGAATTAGTGAAAGTCCCAAAACATGAATAATAAAGTCCCAACTAGGGCTGCAACTAACGATTATTTTCATAATCGATTAATCGGCCGATTATTTTTTTGATTAATCGATTAATCGGATAAAATCATAAAAAAAATCGTAATGTGCCATTTTTTTTCTATTCCTCCCGGGGACACCAATGACGGGGCGCTATTCCTCCCGGGGACACCAATGACGGGGTGCTATTCCTCCCGGGGTCACCAATGACGGGGCACTATTCCTCCCAGGAACACCAATGATGGGGCACTATCCCCCCACCCCTCCCAGGAACACCAATGGGGCACTATTCCCCCCCCCCTCCCAGGAACACCAATGGGGCACTATCCCCCCCCTCCCAGGAACACCAATGGGGCACTATGTCTATTCTCCTCCCACCCAGGAAAACCAATGATGGGGAACTACTACTCCAGGCAGCCACCCCCCGGAACACCAATGATGGGGAATTATCCCCCCCCTCCCAGGAACACCAATGGGGCACTATCCCCCCCCCCCTTCCCAGGAACACCAATGGGGCACTATTCCCCCCCCCCAGGAACACCAATGGGGCACTATTCCCCCCCTCCCAGGAACACCAATGGGGCACTATCCCCCCCCCCCAGGAACACCAATGGGGCACTATTCCCCCCCTCCCAGGAACACCAATGGGGCACTATTCCCCCCCTCCCAGGAACACCAATGGGGCACTATTCCCCCCCCTCCCAGGAACACCAATGGGGCACTATTCCCCCCCCTCCCAGGAACACCAATGGGGCACTATTCCCCCCCCTCCCAGGAACACCAATGGGGCACTATTCCCCCCCTCCCAGGAACACCAATGGGGCACTATGTCTATTCCCCTCCCTCCCAGGAACACCAATGATGGGGCATTCCCCCCCCTTCCCAGTAATACTGTTAGGATGGTGCCGGGTCATAAAAATGTGCTGTTTTTACTGTGTTATTAGCTGCTACCTTTCACTATGAATGTGCAGCTCGGCTCTCCTCGCTTCTTGCCCTCGACTCTCTGTTCCCTCGAGGCAGCGGGCAGGGCTGAGATCAGTGGGGATGACGTCTGCAAAGAGGAGGAGGGGGAGAGGTGCGCCGCGGACGTGCCTGGTCACAAACGGCGGCGCCGAGGACACAGGAGGGAGGATTTTTTCTCTGTTCCCTCGAGGCAGCGGGCGGGGCTGAGAAGATCAGGGGGGGTGACGTCAGCAAGGAGGAGGAGAGGCGCGCCGTGGACGTGCAGCGGCGCAGACGTGCCTGGTCACAAATGGCGGCGCCGAGGACACAGGGAGGGAGGATTTAAAACGGACGGACAGACAGAAGGAAGGTGCGGACCAACTAATCGATAATGAAAATCGTTGACAACGATTTTCATTATCGATTATTATCGATAATATTGATTAATCGTTTCAGCCCTAGTCCCAACAATAAAAAATATATGTGTCAAATAATGTCCATAATACACTTGATGGTCGAACAAACAACTTCGATGAGTTGATAGATAAGTGCAATCTTCCACCACCAATAAGTGCCAAACACCATATAAATTGCGCGCTTACCGAAAGGCAAGCAACAAGAGCTATACACCCAGCCAGGGCCTCTGTCCAAGGAAGTCTGGGGCAAACAGCTCATAAGGCGTCAGACACAGGAGCAAACTGCAGCCACTAAACCGGTGATGAGGTTCAAAGGGGGCTCACAAATGGGCATCAGGTATTACCCAGAAATAATTATTTGACACATATATTCCTAGTAGGTGCCTCAATAAACTGGACCATAAAATTGTCTTGTAATAGGTTTATACATTTTTGTCCTTTAACTGTTCCTGCAGTGCTATTACTCCAGTCAAATTCCTGGATAGTTAAAATCCCCCATTATTATCACTGTGCCAACCCTTGCAGCCCTTTCTATCTGTGCAAGAAGCTGAGTCTCCACCTCCTCATTTTTTTTTTGGGTGGCCTATAACAAACTCCCAATGATTACGTTTACCCATATGCAATTCCACTCATAATGCTTCAACCTCATCACACACTCCACCAACTAGGTCCTCATTCACACTTGTTTTGAGTTCACTTCTCACATAGAGACAGACACCATCACCTTTCCATTTTACCCTGTTTCCCAGAAAGAGAGTATAGCCAGAAATGCAGTTCTCCAAGCTCCCCCTGTCTTTCCTGTGTTGCCAAGTGTAGCATGGTTAAGGTTCCTTGTAAGTTTGGGGCTGCATTTCTGCAAATGGAGTTGGAGATTTGGTCATGATCAGTGGTGGTCTCAATGCTGAGAAATACAGGCAAATACTTAACCATCTTGCCATACTATCAGGGAGGGGTGTGATTGGCCCCAAATCTATTCTGCAGCAGGACAAAGACTCAAAACAATACAGCCAGTGTCATTAAGAACTATCTTCAGCATAAAGAAGAACCAGGAGTTCTGAAAGTGATGGTTTAGCCCCCACAGAGCCCTGATCTCAACATCATCAAGTTTGTTTGGAATTACCTTAAGAGAGACAGATCTGAGGCAGCCTACATCCAAAGAAGATCTGTGGTTAGTTCTTCAATATGTTTGTAACAACCTACCTGCCAAGTTCCTTAAAAAACTATGCGTAAGTGTACCCTGAAGAATTGATGCTGTTATTGAAGGCATAGCTGTAGCGACCGAGATTGTGTGTAAATCTGACAAGCAGACTCCTGCCTATCAGGTGGAAGCATTCAGGCACTGCTGTCTGATTGCTTCCACTCTACCCCGGTAATGGGCGGGAAAGAATGTAATGGAATGCGACCAGATCTCCTCCGTAATGCTAAACTGATGACCTATAGGGGGCTTTTAGAGTGTCGCCTATGGAAAATATAGGATACTGAAGTTTGTCATTTCACGGCGCACGCAAATTTAAGGTTTAACATGTTGGGTATCTGCTTACTAAGTGCAACTTTGTCTTTTATATTTTACCAAAAAAGTGGGTAGTTTATTGTATTTATGTGTCCTAAAATTAACATGGAGGAGCTCAGCTATGAGGATAGATATGAGGAACTAAATTTATTCTCTCTCGAGAAGAGGAGATTAGGGGGGATATGATCAACATGTATAAATACATAAGTGGTCCATATAGTGAACTTGGTGTTGAGTTATTCACTTTAAGGTGATCACAAAGGATAAGGGGGCACTTTTTATGTCTGGAGGAAAAAAGATTTATTCTCCAAATGCGGAAAGGTTTCTTCACAGTAAGAGCTGTGAATATGTGGAATAGGCACCCTCAAGAGCTGGTTCTGGCCAGCTCAGTAGCTTGCTTTAAAAAAGGCCTGGATTCTTTCCTAAATATATATAATATAACTGGATACTAACATTTATAGGTAAAGTTGATCCAGGGAATATTCGATTGCCTCTCAGGGAATCAGGAAGGAATTTTTTTCCCTGATGGACCAAATTGGATCATGCTTTCCTCCTTTTATGGGTTGGACTGGATGGACTTGTGTCTTTTTTCAACCTGACTATGTAACTTTAGTGTATTTTTTTTCCTGAAATTTTGCTAGACATTTGCGGTAATATCGCACAAAAAATGGGAACTACCACGCTTTTTTTCTCTAGGGTGTCTGCTTTCAGAAAATATATAATGTTTTGAGGTTTTATGCAATTTTTCAGGGCTGAATTTTTTTTTTAAGCATGTGTGCAAACAATGCAAAATAGGCTCTGGCAGCGAAAGGGTTAAGCTGTCAGCTGGTGACGTGCTTGGGGAACACACCTCATCACAGAACCCTGTTTCAGTAAAAGGCTTCACGTACACTGACTTATTGTAAATGCTGTTTCTCCTAAAAGGAGAAAATCAGCGTTAAAAACTCACCTAAGCTGTATTTTTTTATTTTTTTTAAACCAGTTTAGGTGAGTTTAGCAGCATTTGGTATTTGGGAGTTTATTTCATTGGCCAGAATTTTTATTCATTAGGGCCATTGAGATGAATAAATGCTGAAGTGTTAAATTCGCCTAGCGCTTAGGTGCTTATAGACGCATTTAGCGTTTTAAATACTGGTAAACCATGTTCAAGCGGAAGACTACACGAATATATATGTTTTCGACCACTACACCAGCATATCTATTTTTTAGCTTTTTTATATATTACTTGATTTATATGTTAATCTCTTTATTTTTTGTACTTTGTATGTTTGTATCAATAAAACCGTTTTTTTACTACTCCGTTGCTGTTAAAGTCCCACCAACTATCTGAGGGGGTTATTTTATTTCCTTTTTTCTTTTTCTGGTTTGCAGAATTTTACTGAATTCCCTTGCTGGCCTATACCCAGTTTATAAAAGTCCTGAATTACTAATTAATAGCATTGCTGGCAACAAATGTCAAATATTCTAAACCTGATAGCAGTGTTGTGCAATGCTGTTTGTCAAGCTGTTCATAGAATTTTGGTTCTTATTTCTTTTCCAGTTCCAAAGTAATTTGCAGAAGCTACATGTGACAAACAGAAGCGATGTTGATGAGTAAGTGACGTTTTACTGTCATTTTTTTTTCCATCCAGTAGAATTTTCACATTGGTAATGAACTAAGCAGAAAAGCCAGGCAAGGAAAAGCATAAAATTCTCTTTATAGCCAACCACCACAGCTGTTTATACTCCCTTTAAATTTTCTCTCCTGCCATTCTGTTAGCTTCCAGGAATGAAAAGAAATACCTGATACTTCCAGGTACAAGGGAGCATGTGATTCTGTCCCCTCTAATCCATGTGAGTGCTGGTGCTTGGCAATTGGCCACTCATGCATCAGGGGCAAGGCATAGAAGAAAGAAGCTTACAAAGGGCAGCTTCTCCTGGTAGAAAACAAAGCAGTGAAGAAGATAACCGCTAATGGAATAAAGGTTGTTGCAGGGGCCAGATTAGTTACCAGCATTGCCTGTTTTCTCCTTGCAGTAGATCTTTCCCCTGTACTGACTTACTATGCATTATTCTGTACCGTCTCTGTGTGGGCAGGGTTTTTCTTCCTCATGTCACAGCCCCTATAGCAAGGAGAACACTGTGGATTTTAGTTAAGTACATCACTCATTTTCACTCTAAATCAACTAAGACTAGTGGTTAGAAGCAGCAGGGTCTTAGATCTCACATTGCAGCCTTAAAACTGTATATCTGCAGACACAAGAGTGCCTAGGCATCCTCACATACCATAAAGTGCACTACTATAGGTAAGCTGAATGTACAAACCTAGGACCCTGGTCTATAAATACTTAGCCTGTGTCTTGTACTGTACGATTAGGATAGATATATTTTTCAGATTACAGCTCAAGCACGATTTAGCATTTCTAAATGTTTCTTTGAGTATGTTTTTAAGGCTCAGTTGCACTTTAGACATTCGCCATTTTTTTATTGTAATTTCCATACTAGAATAATATACACATATGCCTAGTATGCTGCTTCATCCTTTACATTTTAACTGTTGATACAAGCATTTTCCTTCGTTTTCCATCCCCCTAGGACATGCTATGCTGTGCTGCAATGTTTCTCAACTCCAGTCCTCGAGTACCCTCAACAAGTCATGTTTTCAGGATTTCCCTCGGATGAAACAACTGTGGTAAATACTAAGGCAGTGAAACTGATCAAATCACCTGTGCAAAATGATAAAGAGCCTGAAAACATGACCTGTTGGGGGTACTTGGGGACTGGAGTTGAGAAATATTGCTGTGCTTGGGTGCATTCCCTTGATTATAATTGTGGTCATTAAGCGCTAATGTCTCTTCTCATTTTAGGAAGCCCGATACAATGAAGCAGAAGAATGCTTTCCCCCCAAACTTTATTCATTCTTTGGATTCTGCACACATGATGCTCACTGCTTTGCATTGCTATGCGTAAGTTGTGCTAATGAGATGTCCCTATGTCATTTAGGCATTTGATAGCAAACAAATTCTCCTGTATGTATTTGTGAGTTGCTGGAACCAAATCACTTTCATCCGCAATTATGTAAGGTCCTACCACAGAATTGTCCAATCCATTTCTGTATAATACTGTTAATTGCAGATAGTACTTAAAGAGGAATTAAACCCCGATGGGTTTTACTTCCTATTTTGCTCCCCGCAAGGACTACAAATTAAAAGCATAATGGGCTAGTATGCATTGCATACTAGCCCATTATATGATACTTAACTGCAAACGAAGCCCGTGCTGTCCCCTGTGTAGGTCACATCCATCTTCACCCCTCTTCCTTCCGGGGCCGTGGACTCTGGCTTTGTGACTGGCCGGAGTCGCCTGACGTCACTCCCGCACATCCGCCAGTCACGACACACGCTGGGGGAAGAAACAGCACAGTGGTCCGTTTCTTCACAATGCATGTGCCGATGACGATATTGGCGCACTGCAAGTGAAATATCTCCTAAATCTCCGATGCACGTTTAGGAGATATTTCCACTGCCTATAGGTAAGCTTTATTCTAGGCTTACCTATAGGTAAAAGTCACTTAAAAGGGTTTACAACCACTTTAAATTTGCACCAAGTGTAACATGCCCCAAATTCGGTCCTAGATGACCACTGTTGAAGTTTTTCAGCATTTGATGCAGAATTATTGGATACATGATCTAGTATTGGTATAATTATAGAGTCCCCTGTAATTTTGAACCTTTGTTGTAACTTGAAGGGCCCCCCTTCCTGTAGTTTCTAGTCACATCCGGTACTGTGATACATTGTTGAACTGTGAACTGGGCAGACTTTAGCCTGTCTGAAAGTGTAAACAACACCAGCACAAGGGTTCTGCAGCTGCTGATAAGATGGTACTGGGATTAGAAAGACCCTTTCACACTGTTCTTATACAGATAGCTCTAACGCAGTTGGGAAAACTAGATATCCCTTTACAGGTACTTAACCACTTGCCGACCGCCGCATGTACATATACGTCTCTACTTTGGGGGCGGATATCGTTGTTATGGCAGCAGCTAGCTGCCATAACCCCGGTATCCCCATTTTCGGCCGGCTACAAGATAAAAGTGGTCTCTGCGGCGGATTCGCCCGCGAGATCACTTTTATTGGTGGTGGGAGAGGGCCCCCCCCTCCCACCGCGATCCGGTGCCCTCCGCCGCTTACCGGTGCCCTCCGCCGCTTACCGGAGCCGCCGGCAGCGGCGGAGGCGATCACGTCCTTTCCCTAGCTGTGCATGGAGACTAGTGAGGGAAAGATGGCCCCCACCCGTCTCCATGACACTGCAGGGCGGAAGCGACGTCAAAACGTCACTTCCGCCCATACGTCTTAAAGGCACATTTTTTCAATGCCATTTTTTTCAAATTACTTTTTTTTTTTTAAATTGCATTTAAGTCCAAATATGGGATCTGAGGACTTTTTGACCCCAGATCTCATATTTAAGAGGACCTGTCATGTTTTTTCTATTACAAGGGAAGTTTATATTCCTTGTAATAGGAATAAAAGTGACACAATTTTTTTTTTTAAAACAGTGTAAAAATAAATAAGAAAAAAAAAAATTTAAAACGCCCCATCCTGACGAGCTCACGCGCAGAAGCGAACGCATACGTGAGTAGCGCCCGCATATGAAGCCGGTGGTCAAACCACACATGTGAGGTATTAGCGTGATCGTTATGCCCCGTACACACGGTCGGACTTTGTTCGGACATTCCGACAACAAAATCCTAGGATTTTTTCCGACGGATGTTGGCTCAAACTTGTCTTGCATACACACGGTCACACAAAGTTGACGGAAAATCCGATCGTTCTAAACGTGGTGACCTAAAACACGTACGTCGGGACTATAAACGGGGCAGTGGCCAATAGCTTTCATCTCTTTATTTATTCTGAGCATGCGTGGCACTTTGTCTGTCGGATTTGTGTACACACAATCGAAATTTCCGACAAGGGATTTTGTTGTCGGAAAATTTTATAGCCTGCTCTCAAACTTTGTGTGTCGGAAAATCCGATGGAAAATGTGTGATGGAGCCTACACACGGTCGGAATTTCCGACAACAAGGTCCTATCACACATTTTCCATCGGAAAATCCGACCGTGTGTACGGGGCATTAGAGTGAGAGCATGAATTCTAGCCCTAGACCTCCGCAAAACATGCAACCTGTAGAATTTTTTAAACGTCGCCTATGAAGATTTTTGAGGGTAAAAGTTTGACGCCATTTCACAAGCGGGCGCAATTTTGAAGCGTGACATGTTGGGTATAAATTTATTTGGCGTAACATTATCTTTCACAATATAAAAAAAAAAAGTGGGCTAACTTTGCTGTTTTATTTTTTTTCAAAAAAGTGAATTTTTTTCCAAAAGAAGAAAAGACTGTAAGACCGCCGCGCAAATACGGTGTGAAAAAAAGTATTGCAATGACCGCCATTTTATTCTCTAGGGTGTTAGAAAAAAATATATATAATGTTTGGGGGTTCTAAGTAATTTTCTAGCAAAAAAAAAACAGTTTTAACCCCTTCCCCCCGAGCGTACGCAGATGTGCAGCTGCAGGCATCATCCCGGTACCATTTTGTAGAGCGGGCGATCGGCTATCCATGTATAACAACCGATGCGGCTAAAAGCCGCCCCCCCTCCCGCCGCTCTTACGGGGCCTCCCGATCCACCGGGAGGCCCGATCACCGATCCCTCGCCTCCGGCGGCTGCTGACAGTCTGGAACAAAGCGGTGAGCGGCTTCGTTCCAGCCTTTTAATTGTAAAAGCGGAAGCGACATCATGACGTCACTTCCCGTTTACGCGGCTGCCAAAGGCGCCGGTTTTAAATAAATACACAGTATTCAGAATCGCCGTTTTCGGCGATCTGAATACTGTGAAGTGCAAAGGAGGGATCGGGGGTCTTTTAGACCCCCGATCCCTCCATAAAGAGTACCTGTCACCACCTATTACTGTCATAGGGGATTTTTACATTCCTTGTGACAGCAATAAAAGTGATTAAAATTTTTTTTTTTTTAAACACAATTTCGAAATATAAAAATAAAATAAGAATTTTTTTTTTAAAGCGCCCCCGTCCCTGCGAGCTCGCGCAGCAAAGAAAACGCATACGGAAGTCACACCCGCGTATGTAAACGGTGTTCAAATCACACATGTGAGGTATCGCCGCGATCGTCAGAGAGAGAGCAATAATTCTAGCACTAGACTTCCTCTGTAACTCTAACCTGTTAAAACTGTAAAAGAAATTTAAAGTGCTGCCTATGGAGATTTTTAGGTACCGTAGTTTGTCGCCATTCCACGAGTGCGTGCAATTATAAAGCGTGACATGTTTGGTATCTATTTACTCAGCGTAACATCATCTTTCACATTATACAAAAAAATTGGGCTAACTTTACTGTTTGATTTTTTAAAATTCATGAAAGTGTCCCTTTTCCCAAAAAGTTGCGTTTAAAACACCGCTGCACAATACCGTGTGATAAAAAATATTGCAACAATCACCATTTTATTCTCCTAGATTCTCTGCTAAAAAATATATATATAATGTTTGGGGGCTCTAAGTCATTTTCTAGTAAAAAATACGGATTTTAACTTGTAAACGCCAAATGTCAAAAATAGGCTTAGTCATGAAAGGGTTAAACATGTAAACACCTAAATTCCAAAACGAGGCTGGTCTTTAAGTGGTTAAGCTTCTACACCAGAGTGTGCAGACATGATCTGTGAGTACTTACTGTGGATGAGAGTTTGGGAAACGCTGTGCTAAACACATCTGCATCATAGGTACGTAGTCAGTCTGGCCTTAAAAAAACACGAATCCATCTAGTTCAACCAATAGAAGGAAATAATAACACACACACACACACACCTATATCTCGATATAGATATATATATACATACATACAGTTAGGGAAAAAGTATTTTATCCCCTGCTGATTTTATACATTTGCCCACTGACAAATCAATGATCAGTCAATAATATGAATGGAAGGTTAATTTTAACCGTGAGAGAGAATAGCAACAATAAAATCCAGAAAAACGCATTTCAAAAAAGTTATAAATTAATTTGCATTTTTTAATGAGTGAAATAAGTATTTGACCCTTTTGCAAAACATGACTTGGTACTTGGTGGCAAAACCCTTGTTGGCAATCACAGAGGTGAGACGTTTCTTGTAGTTGGCCACCAGGTTTACACACATCTCAGGAGGGATTTTGTCCCACTCCTCTTTGCAGATCCTTTCCAAGTCATTAAGGTTTCGAGGCTGATGTTTGGTAACTCAAATCTTCAGCTCCCTTCACATATTTTCTATGGGATTAAGGTCTGGAGACTGGCTAGGCCACTCCATGACCTTAATGTGCTTCTTCTTGGGCCACTCCTTTGTTGCCTTGGCCGTGTGTTTTTGGTCATTGTCATGCTGGAATACCCATCCATGACCCATTTTCAATGCCCTGGCTGAGGGAAGGAGGTACTCGCACAAGATTTGACGGTACATGGCCCCACCCATCGTCCCTTTGATGCAGTAAAGTTTTCCTGTCCCCTTAGCAGAAAAATACCCCCAAAGCATAATGTTTCCATCTCCATGCTTGACAGTGTGGATGGTGTTCTTGGGGTCATAGGCAGCATTCCTCCTCCTCCAAACATGGTGAGTTGAGTTAATGCCAAAGAGCTTGATTTTTGTCTCATCTGACCACAAACACTTTCACCCAGTTCCCTCTGAATCATTCAGATGCTCATTAGCAAACTTTAGATGGGCCTGTACATGTGCTTTCTTGAGCAGGGGGACCTGGCAGGCGCTGCAGGATTTCAGTCCTTCGTGGCGTTAGTGTGTTACCAATTGTTTTCTTGGTGACTATGGTCCCAGCTGCAAGATTCTCCTGTGTAGTTCTGGGCTGATTCCTCACTGTTCTCATGATCACTGAAACTCCACAAGGTGAGATCTTGCATGGAGCCCCAGATCGAGAGAGATTGACAGTTATTTTGTGTTTCTTCCATTTGCGAATAATCGCACCAACTGTTGTCGCCCTCTAAACAAGCTGCTTGGCGATGGTCTTGTAGCCTATTCCAGCCTTGTGTAGGTCTACAATCTTGTCCCTGACATCCTTGGACAGCTCTTTGGTCTTGGCCATAGTGGAGAGATTAGAATCTGATTGCTTCTGTGGACAGGTGTCTTTTATAAAGGTAACAAGCTGAGATTAGGAGCACTCCCTTTAAGGGAGTGCTCCTAATCTCAGCTAGTTACATGTATGGAAGACACCTGAGAGCTAGAAATCTTGCTGATTGATAAGGGATCAAATACTTATTTCACTCATTAAAATGCAAATCGATTTATATCTTTTTTGAATTGTGTTTTTTCTGGATTTTTGTTGTTGTTATTGGTCTCTCATTGTTAAAATAAACCTACCATTCAAATTATAGACTGATCATTTATTTGTCAGTGGGCAAACGACAAAATCAGCAGGGGATCAAATATATATATATAATATATAATATCTCCAATCCTATACCCACAGTTGATCCAGAGGAAGGCAAAAAAAAAAAAAAACGATAAAGCATGATCCAATTTGCTCCAGCAGGGGAAAAAATCCTTTCTGATCCCTCAAAGGCAATCGGATATTCCCTAGATCAACTTTACCTATAAATGTTAGTGCCCAGTTATATTATGTGTATCTAGGAAAGTATCCAGACCTTTCTTAAAATAATCTACTGAGCTGGCCAGAACCAGCTCTTGAGGAAGTCTATTCAACATTTTCACAGCTCTTACTGTGAAGAAGCTTTTCCATATTTGGAGATGAAATCTCTTTTTCTCTAGAGTCTAGACATAAAGAGTGTCCCCTTGTCCTCTGTGATGACCTTAAAGTGAATAACTCAACACCAAGTTCACTATATAGACCACTTATGTATTTATACATGTTGAGCATATCCCCCCTTAATATCCTCTTCTCAAGAGAGAATAAATTCAGTTCCTCTAATCTTTCCTCATAGCTGAGCTCCTCCATGCCTCTTATCAGTTTGGTTGCCCTTCTCTGCACTTTCTCCAGTTCCCCAATATAATTTTCATGAGCTGGTGCCCAAAACTGAACTGCATATTCCTACTAATGATTTGTACAGGGGCAAAATGATATATCTCTCTCTGGAGTCCATACCTCTCTTAAAGCGGAGTTTCACCAAAAAGTGAAACTTCCGCTTATCTGATCCCCCCCCCCCTTTCCGGTGCCACGTTTGGGACCTTTCGGGGCGGGGGGGGGTGACAACTACCCTGTCCCCACTTCTGTGGGACCTCGCCGCGGCAAGGTCCGTCACAATTTCAGCCCCGTCCCCCCCAAAGCCCCCCCGCTGCTGGGCCAGTAACAGAGCGTAGTGCACTATGCGCAGTAGGGACCCTTACCGGCAATGGTGGTGGCAACACCCGACAGCTGGGCTGCATCATCAGGTGTGCCGACATCGCTGGATTCCAGAACAGGTAAGTGTCCTAATATTAAAAGTTTGCAGCTACAGTTTGTGTAGCTGCTGACCTTTAATTTTTGGAGGGGGGAGACCAGACCACCACTTTAGTACAAGAAAGGATTTTGCTCGCTTTGGAAACCGCAGCTTGGCATTGCATGCCATTATTAAGCTTATTATCCACCAGAACACCCAGATCCTTCTCCACCATTGACTCCCCCAGCTGTTCTCCTCCTAATATATATGATGCATGCATATGCATAAAGTGCATAACTTTACATTTATCAACATTAAACCTCATTTGCCACATGGGCGCCCAATTAAACAGTGCATTGAGGTTCGGCTTGTAAGTTGGAGACATCCTGTAAGGACGTTATTCCACTGCACAGCTTGGTGTCATCTGCAAACACTGAAATGGTACTTTTAATCCCAGACCCTATATCATTTATAAATATATTAAAATGTAATGGTTCCAACACTGAACCATGGGGTACACTACTGATAACCTTGGACCATTCAGAGTAAGAATCATTAACCACTACTCTCTGAATGTGGTCCTTTAGCCAGTTTTTTATCCATTTTCAAACTGATCTTTCCAAGCCTGTAGACTTTACCTTACACATTGGCCGTGTGTGGAGAACGTTGTTAAAAGCTTTTGCAAAATCCAAGTATACCACGGTCCACCCTTCTGTCCAAGATTTTACTTGTCTGACAACTTCTGTCTTTCATGAATCCATGCTGTCTGTTACTTAGATGAGTTCTTGCTGGAAGAAAATATTCTATGTGGTCTTTTATTGAACTCTCCAGTATCTTCCCAGCTATAGACATTAAACTAATATGTCTAAAGTTACTTGGTAAAGACTTTGATCCCTTTTTAAATATAGGCACAGCATTGGCTCTACACCAATCCAGTGGTACTGTTGTAGTCATTAAATAGTCGCTAAAAATAAGAAACATTGGCTTTGAAATGACAGAGCTCAATTCTTTTAGGATCCATGGGTGGATGCCGTCTGGTCCAGGTGCTCTATCCACATTTATTCTGCCCAAATATTTCTGGACCATATCAATTTTGAGCCATAGTGGATCAGTTGGGGCTGTGCCAATACCACCCCCATTATGGACATGAGCTCCCCCATGCCTCTTTGTGTATACAGAGCTGAAGCAAGTATTTTATTACACTTGCCTTCTCTTTGTCCCCAGTCACCCACTCCAGATTATTTTCTAAAGGGCCTACATGCTCAGACCTGACCTTTTTACTATTAATATATTTAAATCAATTTTGGGGGTTTGTCCTACGATCTGTCGTTCGTTTTTGCGTCCTTTATTTCCTTTTTACATATTCTGTTATATTTATTGTAACATTTAAACAGTGATACTGTTCCTTCATTTTTATATTTTTTAAATGCTCTTTTCTTACTATTTATAGATTTTTTTTTAACTTTGGCTGTGAGCCATATAGGTTTTATTTTAAGCCTTTTAATCGTATCGCCCATGGCAATATACTTTGCGGTGAGTTCACATACAGTCTCTTTGAAGAATTCCCATTCCTGTTCTGTGTTCATCTATGCCAATATTCCCTCTCAGTCTAAGTCTTGGAGAGCAGCTCTCATCCTTGGAAAATTACTTAGAACCCCCAAACATTATATATTTTTTTCAGACACCCTAGAGAATAAAATGGCGGTCGTTGCAATACTTTGTCACACCGTATTTGCACAGTGGTCTTACAATCGCAATTTTTTTGGAAGGTCAGCCCAATATTTTTTTATATTGTGAAAGATAATGTTACGCCAAGTTAATTGATACCCAACATGTCATGCTTCAAAATTGCGCCCGCTCATGGAATGGTGACAAACTTTTACCCTTAAAAATATCCATAGGCGACGTTTAAAAACTTCTACAGGTTACATGTTTAGAATTACAGAAGAGGTCTAGTGCTAGAATTATTGCTCTTGTTCGAACGATCGCGGCAATACCTCACATGTGTGGTTTGAACACCGTTTTCCTATGCGGGCACGACTTACGTATGCGTTCACTTCTGCGCGCGAGATCGGCGGGACGGGGTGCTTTAAATGTTTTATTTTTTTTCTTATTTATTTTACTTTTTATTTTTAATGTAAACATCCCTTGTAATAGAAAAAAAGGATGACAGGACCTCCTTAAATGTGCGATCTGGGATCAAAAAGACCTTAGATCTAACATTTACACTAAAAGGCAAAATAAAAAAATTTCCTCTTTAAGACCATTGGGCGGAGCCGAGCGGGCGCCATCTTTTCCTCACTCGGCTCCATGCGTGTCAGGGGGAAGGAAGCGTTTGTCTCCACCACTACCGACGGCTCTGGTAAGCGGTGGAGATGACCGAAACACGACGGGAGGGGGTCCTCTCCTGCCTCCGATAAGTGATCTTGCGGCGAATCTGCCACTGAGACCACTTTTATCTAAAAGAGCGCCGCTCACAGTTTTTGAAAATTCCGGGGCTATGGCAGCTATCTGCTGCCATATCAATGATATTTAGCATCAAAGTACCGATGTACAATGACAACGATTTGCGTTAAGTGGTTAAAATTAAGTGTTTTTATATTTCCCGTATGTGTTTTTGCTTACAACTAACATTAATTAAAACTGTGTTATGGTCACTGCTACCCAGATATTCCTTTTATATGAACATTAGTAATAACTCTGCATGGTTTGAGATTACCAGGCCAAACAGATCATTCCTAGTTGGTTAGTTCCTAGTTTTTGCCCTTTATTTGTTCCAGTAGTGCTATTACTCCAGTCAATTTCCGGGTAGTTAAAATCCCCCATTATTATCACTGTCCCAGCCCTTCCAGCTCTTTCCATCTGTGCAAGGAGCTGAATCTCCACCTCCTCAATAACACTGGGTGGCCTATAACAAATTCCAATGATTAACTTTGAATTATGCACATCTATATGCAGTTCCACCTATAATGCCAGATCACACTCTCCATCAACTAGGTCCTCTTTCACACTCGCTTTGAGATCACTTTTTACATAGAAACAGACACTGCCACCTTTCCTTTGTACTCTGTCTCTCCGAAAGAGTGCATAGCCAGGAATATTAATAGCCCAGTTATGTGTGAAATAAAGCCAAGATTCAGCAATACCGATGAAGTCATAATTCTCGTGCACCAGAGCTTCCAACTCACCTATATCATGTACTTTCTTTTTTAGTAATTTATATAGAACATACAATGCTAGCATTATTGAAGAAATAACGTTTAGTCTGACCATACTGACCACTTTTCCTACTACCATTTTTTCGGCAGACGTGGACTTACCTTTGTGTCTGTTCATGACTGTTTCTGGACCCATGCGGATACTGTGGACATAATGAACAAGGTGAGAAGAAGTTTTTTAATCACCATGTTTAAAACCTACTATACTTCTGTGCAACTCGTACATACATGTGCATGACAAATTATGAAATATTTTTATATACATACACATTGGTTTTTAACCATAAAGGCAAATTGTGGAAGAGTAGTAACATTATCAGAAAATTCTTTCATGTAGTAGTTACAACTTGTGTTTAATCAGACTGAAAACAAAATATTTTGTGTCACTGTCCTACCACAGGCATGTCAATAAGGACTTCGTATGGGAGCAAGAGGATCCGCCAGGAAAATTAGCATTTTTTTATCCTTTAGATTGTAACCTCCATGCGCAGAGCCCTCCTATTCCCTCTGTATTGAACTGTATTGTATTTGTACTGTCCCCCCTCTACACTGTAAAGCGCTGCTTAAACCAGTGCTTCTCAACTCCAGTCTTCAAGGCGTGGTCATGTGTTCAGGATTTCCCTCAGATGAAATGGCTGTGGTCATTTCTAAGGCAGTGAAACTGATCAAATCATCTGTGCAAAATAACGGAAAGCCTGAAAACATGACCTGTGTTGGGGTGCCTTGAGGGCGAGAGTTGAAAAACACTGGCATAAATGATAATAATAATCAACCCTAGAGGGACACAGCTCTAAATTCTATATGTGGGTTATACTGCCACCTACAGGAGAATTAGGACACTAAACAATTGTTCATCGAGTCTGCAATAGGCTAAAACCCCCAGCCTTACCAGGCATGCCTACTTTAGTTTGGTGTCCTCAGAAAGAAGAACGTGTTTCTTCAGCTTTTTGGATTGAAGACTTTTTCTTCTAAATTTTGTTTTTAGTCAGGTAGCTGCTGGTTGATTCATGCTGGATGAATCAAATCTTGATGTCTTTTTAGTCACCTAAGGAGCACAGGTCTTCCCAATTCACGAAAATATTGGGCATTTCTCTGCGACAGCCCTGCACAACCCAGTAGAAGAAAACCTGCTACGAGTGTTACGGCAGATATCAAAATCTGTGTATTCACAGCACTGGTCTTTTCCAGGGCTCCTAAAAGCCAAAAACATTTAGGTGTTCCCTGATCTTCTATTTAATAACTTATGAGGACTAAAAATATCCTTAACAGACATTAACATATCAGAAGCATCTCTCTGTCCTTTGCTCATTTGTGGAGGGCTTTAAAAAAAAATGGGCTTAATCCGCTGTGGTGAATTCCCCTTTCTCATGCTTTAACCACTTGCTTACTGGGCACTTAAACCCCCTCCTGTCCGGAACCAATTTTCAGCTTTCAGCGCTGAAACACTTTGACTGACAATTGCGCGGTCATACAACACTGTACCCAAATGAAATATTTATCATTTTTTCCCCACAAATAGAGCTTTCTTTTGGTGGTATTTGATCACCTCTGCGGTTTTTATTATTTGTTAAAAAAAATGTAAAAAGCCCGAATTTAAAAAAAAAAAGATTTTTTTTTAATATTTTGTTATAAAAATTTTAAAACCGGTAATTTTTCTCCTTCATTGATGTACGCTGATGAGGCGGCAGTGATGGGCACTGATGGGTGGCAGTGATGGGCACTGATCGTTTACACTGATAGGCAGCACTGGTGGGCATTGATAGGTGGCACTTGTGGGCTTTGAGGGCACTGTCAGGTGGCAATGGCAGGTGGCACAGATGAGGCATAATTGCCTCTTCCTTTTCGGGACCGATGTCCCTTGCAGATGAGCCGGTGATCGGCTTTTTTTTGGCTGTCCGCGTGAGGAGAAAAAAAAAAAGACTACCGAGCTTTTGTTTACATCATGTGATCAGTTGTCATTGGCTGACAGCTGATCACATGGTAAGAGGCCGGGACCGGCCCCTTACTCGGATCAGCGATGACACGAGTCTCAGTGACTCGGTGATCACAGCGCACTCTGCGCGCATGCACAGGGGAGGCCGTCATACGACGGCCTGCCAGAAATTCAGGTCCGCGCTGTGGCCGTCAATCGGCTATAGCGCGGACGTCAAGTGGTTAACAAGCCGAGGAACATTCCAGTGTCTCAGATTAGTCGCAGTCTCCACACCAGGAGTTGATCTCAGAGAATGCCCTTGCACACCTGCCTAATATAGAAGATGCTACTGTCTTGTCATCCCAGATGACCTAGTTTGGTCTGAACTACAGTGAGTCGTATCCCTAAACCTTCAGAGGAGTTGGTACTTCTGAAATGGAAGGGGCTTTATATGATACAAAGCTTTAGTCTCAATTGATCTTGGGGGTGACGTGGGCTGGGACCTAAATAGGTCTAAGTTACATCAGAGTGAATGATTGAATGAATGTGTGTGTGAATGTCTTTGTATTGTTAGGGGTACCTTTTGGCTCTATTCTAACCCCGGATGGAGGGGGGGGGGGAGAGGTTTCCCAGGGCCCTGGGAGAGTATATGAGCCTACTAAGCCACATCGCTGATTTTATTGGGTCGGTATGACCCCCAAATATATTTGTTATAGGCATGTGTAATTGGTCCCCTGTTAACCCCCCCCTTTTTTTTTCTTTTCATGTATTCACTTACTACCCTGTGATTGTTATGTTTTAATTGCAAAACTTATAAATAAACTTTCAAAAAAAAAAAAAAAATAGAAGATGCATTGGTACATACGGTAGTTACATAGTAGGTGAGTAGGTAAGTCCAACTTATGTGTGTGATTATATGTCTATAGTCTAGGCCTCATTCACACCATGTGCAGAGACGTCAGTTTTTCTGCATGCGTTCTGCAAGGGCTAAAAGAACAAAATTGTTCTCTGTCCTGTTCACACCACACTTTTATCACGTGCAGATTTTTTCTACACGGGAATCTGCAACATGTATGCAGTTTTCTGCACTGAAAAAAAACTGACATCAATACTGTGGTGTGAAGAGGGCACTTAAAAGATGCGCATGAAAACTGATGTCAACGTGTATAAAAACGTACTCAAACGTGCTTGAAAACTGATGAGAATTTGTCTCTGCAAGTGAAATCTACGTGTTTTTTCCATCAGTTTTTAGAGTACAGAGCCCAAGAGTCGAACTAAACCCACCAATTTAACGGTCATCTAAAACAGTTGATAACTGTTAGTTACTTCTGTGCTTATGTCAAATCTCAGCCTACCTGTCAGGCCATAAAATGGCTGGCGTCATAGTTGATCACGTGTGCAGCACCATGGCAACTGCAAATCCGAGGCAAAGATGGCAGCTTTGCTAAGTATAAAGGACAGGAGGGTTTAGGTGCTTTAGGTTTCTGCTTTAGGTTTCTCTGTGATGCTATGTAGGATTCAAGCTGCTTGGTTTCTTGCATCAGTTTGCACAGGGTCCTATGAATAAAGTACTGGTTTGCAGATCAGACTTTTAAAAAGGTTTTAAAAGGGTGGTAATAACCTATTTTTTGAATGGTCTGCAGTTATCAGTGGGGTAACCCAGGGCTCTGTCCTGGGAAGAATTATGTTTAACTTATTATTAAATGATCTAGAGGTTGTAATAAATAGTTTAATCTCAGTGTTTGCTTGTGATGCAAAGTTAAGCAGGATAATAACTTCACAACAGGATATTGAAACTCTATAGGAAGACCTTAATAAATTGGAGGAGTGGGCATACACATGGCAAATGAAGTTCAATGTAGGGGAATGTAAAGTAATGCACTTGGGGGTTAAAAATATGAATGCAAGTTGCACGCTAGGGGGAGAACTTCTGGTGGAATCAAGGATGGTAGGGATGGGGGGCGTGGCCAATGACCGGGACGTGAGGAACGCAAATTGCTTAAACTTCATCCACACTACACAAATCCTCCACTGATCCTGCAGACCCGATCGCTCTTCCAGGGCCCCTTCTGTCTCATCAGCCTCTCGGGACCCCAGAGCCCACCAGGCGATGGTCAAATATGGCCCTGCCATGGAGGACACACCGGGGTTCACGCTGCCGATACCGCCATGCCTGCAGCACCAAATTGGCGCCGGCCAGCCTCCTGCACAGAGACACAGCTAGCCATCCTCTTCTTCCTCCTCGGCGCAGCAGCTCCCAGGGAAGAGTCACAACTCCTCCCAGTTTCTAGCCCTGACTATCCCCTCCTATTCTTCCCTCCTGAGGACACTAAATACTGACACAGGCCCTGCAGAGCCAACCCTGGCACAGATCATGGAGGCTATTCAGCACAGCCATGCTTCCCTCACCACGCAAATAGACTCCATTAAAACAGACTTGTCCTTCCTGAAACATGATGTACACAATCTCCGTCATAGAAAGTGACCAATGCTGAACAACGCATAGGAGAATTGGACCTACAGGCCTCTGTTAGGGAGCTGCGTAAAGCTCAGGATTACACTGCTGATAAGATAACAGACATGGAGGATCGCCTGAGGTGTAATGTGCATTTCCTGGGGTTCCCGGAGGGTTCAGAGGGCAGGGCTCCTGAGGCTTTCATGGAGCGATGGCTGACATCCACTTTTGGCACCTCCACCTTTTCACCCCTGTTCCCCATCGAGCGAGCGCATAGAGTCCCCCCTGCGTCCCCTGCCCTCTGACGCCCCACCACATGCTATGCTTATTAAATTACTGTACTTCAGAGACAGGGAGGCGGTTCTCAGGGCTGCCCGACAAAAAGGCCGTGTATCCTTTAACGGTAATGGAATCACCATTTTTCCGGATTTCTCAGTAGCAGAACAAAAACAGAAGGCTTCTTTCCTGGCCATCAAAAGAAGGTTAAGGGATCTCCAATTGCCTTACAGCATGCTGTATCCTGCACGGCTGTGGCTCATTAATCAGGGCAAGGCCTACTTTTTCGCAGATCCATTGGGTGGATACCCTGGGGCCTCCAGATCCACGACACCAGAACCGATCTTCTCGCTGAATGTAAATATCCTGCACAAAGTCTCCCACCTCTTGTTTGAACCCCCCCCCCCACTTAGTTGATGTTAACGGAGGGAAAAGGACACCAAAATTGCTTCCAGTCATCTTTTTAATTCCTACCCATAAGAAGCTAGGGACATTTTCCAAGACTTTGCTGTATGTCGCCTAGACATCATTTATCCTGGATGACTGTTACCACCATATCCCTGATTTTATTCTCCTGCTAATTTTGGAATAATCTTTCCAGGATCCGGGTTACTTACCATATTTTTTTTTCGTGGGGACACAGATGGAAGCCCATTTCTGCAGACTTCTTTCCACTTCTAATAGTTTGTTGGTTGTGGGACTATACCATGGCCCCCCTGCTTTGCAGTTTTGGGAACAAAGCTCTCAAGTGTTTGGGTTTGGGAGTCGGGAGGGTTTGGGTGGTTTTGAATGTTTTGGGATTCCTCTTTTTATTCTGTTCTTTTATCTTGTTCTCTTTTTATATGCTCACTGGCCTGGTCGGCCTTCTTGGCATCCAGTTAATATTTGCAAAGGACACACTGCTCCCTCTCATGCATAAGCTATCCATGTTACCTTATACTTCTCAGGGTGTACAGATCTCCACACTATGGTTGATTCTGGTGCACTGTGAGAACTGTGCATCAATGACTATGTTTACTACTTGCTTATGGCTAAATTATGCTTAATTTTTCAGAATGTTAGGGGCCAATCTGATTATCACGGTACACTGTCACGTATTGATTTATGTCTAGTCTCGTCAGATATGCTTAGTATGGTGACTGAGGTTAAATATCTCCCTAAAGCGGTGTCCGATCACTCACCTTTGATGATTGACCTCGCTCTGGGAGCACCTTCCTCTTATCGGCTATGATGATTGAGCCCACTATGGCTGGCAGACCAGGCTGTTGTGGATCAGGGCCTGGCTGAAATGAAATACTATACTGGTGCAACGCTAAAGGATGGAAAAGGATCTGGAGGTCCTGGTTGTTGATAGACTCAACAATATCATGCAATGCCAAGCTGTAGCAAGCAAGGTCAGCAGAATATGAGCTTGCATAATAAAAGTATTTACTCAAGAGATAAAACTGTAATTCTACCAGTTTACAAAACTCTGGTTCAGCCACATCACGAGTATGCTGCCCAGTTCTGATCACCAGTCCTCAGGAAGGATGTACCAAAGAAGTGGGGCAGAGTTCGCCCGCTTCAGGGTTTTTTAGGCCCCAAGTCTCCACGTGCAGATATAATTCCTGCAAAGGTTTGGGTGACGTCTGAACTACCCAAAGTCCCCCCCTATCCCCGTCCAGGAAATTGAATGACCTGGGTCTGACTCTGAATTTTAATGTTGATGAGGGCGGTCCTTCTTCTGGTCAAACTTCTTCTCTCCCGACTTGCATTCTGGGTCTGGTGGTGTCCACCTTCAAGGCAGTTCTGTTTTTCACAGTCCTGTTTGCGCCTCCTTCAGTAGGAACAGGGACTTACCGAGGTTCGTGATGAGGTCACGGGTTCCTCTGGTGGTAGACTCCGCAGTCGTCCTAGTGGCACTGTGGGGTCAATACCTTCCTCTTCTTAAGCTTCTTCCGCGGTTCCTGTGAAGAATTGAGGGCAAATTCCAGTAATTCTGGTGGCCATAAACGTCCCTTGGGGACTACCTCTCAGAGAGGACCAGTTGTCCCAAGGGTTGAGCTTCCATCCTGCTTTGGTTGCTGGTTTTGATGGCTTTGACGTTGGCTTTTGATGCCGGAAATAAACAATAGAAACACTCAGGAAAAAAACAGCCACAACCAGAAGCACTGAATGGAAATTCCTATTTGAAAAGAAGTGAATGAGCACTAAGTCACTAAAAACAGTTTTTGATGGTACCAATGTGGTTAAAAATCACAAAAATGTTTTAGATCGATATAAATTGGTAAAAACCAACATGCAAAGCTCTCCTCAAACAGATGGAAATGACACTGTGAAAGTAGACAAAGAAAAAAATCTTGCGAGCCACAACAATCCTATGCTCAATGAATCAGCAGCAAATAGAAAAGTCATACACCACAGGTATAACACAGAGGAATATCCAGCAGCAGACGCAGCTCACGTACTCATAAACGTGCATAAACCATAATGTGAAAGAAATTGCGTTGCGCTAGATAAATATACTGCAGAGGAAAGATCCTAAAAACTTAAATTATCATCCATTATACATAAATTTGCTGAAAAAAATTATATTAAATAAACCAAAAAACTCCTGTGAAAATAAATATATATAGTATCACTTCTGTGCAATGTGCATATGTATGCACCTATAAACAATCAATAAAAGTGCATATAGTGCAAAAAAAATATATATACAATAGTGCATAAAAATTCAACGGTGACTGCAGACAAAAAGCATGTAATACTTCAATATACGTGCAGCATGCAAAAACGCAGAAAAAAAGGGGTATATAAAAGATCTTATATAAGTGTCCCAAAATTGTAGCTAAAGAGTGTTTCCGTGTCCATAAATCTCCATAGGGTTTCCAGGTGATCCAATGTGCCAAATTCAAGTGCTCTGAATAATAATGTTGTGCCACAGTGCCCCCCCACAGTGGTTGCGCTCACCTCAGAGCGTGTGACACAGCTGTTACTATATATATTTATTTTCACAGGAGTTTTTTGGTTTATTTAATATAATTTTTTTCAGCAAATTTATGTATAATGGATGATAATTTAAGTTTTTAGGATCTTTCCTCTGCAGTATATTTATCTAGCGCAACGCAATTTCTTTCACATTATGGACACTGTGAAAGTACCTTGGCAAGCGATGGAGTGTGAACCAGCGCTATGATGGTCACGCTAAGCTCCTCATCTGCAATGAGCGAGACCCACTATGAGGGGGGAAATGGGTGTAGAGCCGAGTAGATGGAACCGACCTTTGAGCACCAATGATGGTCGACGGCACAGGCTTAGGACACAAGCGTGTGGATGAAGCACAAGCCGAGGGAGAGGATGAAGGGGGTGGTTGCTGTTGTCCTGACAACGTGTTTTGGGTCATGGCCCTTTTTCAGCACCTCCCCTGCTAATTGGCCAGGGCTGTATCTAAATCCATGCTTTCACCTGCTGGGTTTCCTCCCAATGTCCAATATGATTCATTATTATTGGATCAGTGTGAAATCTCCAAGACAGCATGAATCCACATCAGAGCACACTGAGCAGACCTCACTCATCAATCACTGCACTCTGCTAAGCAGACAGCACCTAAATTTGCCCGTTTGCTTCTCTGGTAGGCTGCTGTTTAAGAGGGGCTGCTCCCTCTTGAGGGGTGTTTTTCTTTACATTTTTATTTCAGATTGGGCTTCTGTGTCCTGGTTGAGCTCCTGTGACCCAGTTAGGGCTCTTGTGTTTAGCCTTGGGTTATTTTCCCCACCCCTCATTTTTCTTTTGGCACTGCTTTTGGATGTCCCTATAGTCAAGATCAATTTTTTTAGTCACGGATCGGTGTTGCAGCAGTTGAGCTATACTATTTAAAGTGATAGCGCGAGAGCCACATATACCAGATTAATGGAGCACTGTGTCCATCGATGAACTAAAGAGAAAATAGGATTTTTGTATATACCGTAAGCAATTTTTCGTGGGCAATTTGTCAGGGCAATGGCTGGTGTTGGTGCTTCAATCATCCCGGCACCATGGTTGGTATGGTGTCAGGATGATAGAAACGCATTATTTCTATTATTACATTGTAATATAAAATGAAATAGTTAACTCACCATAATGCAGAATCAGTGGGAGCCTTGAGCGTGTCACTTGGCACCATCGCTTGTCACTTGCCATGTCACCTGCCACTAGATGGGGATGCTACTTGCCACTATGCCTGACACCAAATGAGGATGTCACTTGCCACGCTGCCTGCCACCAGATGGAGATGTGACTTGCCACGCGGCCTGCTACCAAATGGGAATGTCACTTGCTACGCTGCCTGCTATCAGATGGGGATGTCACTTGCCACGCTGCCTGCCACCAGATGGAGATGTCATTTGCCACGCTACCTGCTACCAGATGGGAATGTCACTTGCCACGCTGCCTGCTACCAGATGAGGATGTCACTTGCCACACTGCCTGCCACCAGATGGGGATGTCACTTGCCACGCTGCCTGCCACCAGATGGGGATGTCACTTGCCATTATGCCTGCTTCCAGATGGAGATGTCAGTTGACACTATGCCTGCCACTAGATGGAGATGTCACTTGGCATGCTGCCTGCTACCAGATGGGAATGTCACTTGCCATGCTGCCTGCCACCAGATGGGGATGTCACTTGCCACTATGCCTGCCACCAGGTGGGGATATCACCTGCCACTATGCCTGCCACCAGATGGGGATGTCACTTGCCACTATGCCAGCCACCAGATGGGGATGTCACTTGCCACTATGCCAGCCACCAGATGGGGATGTCACTTGCCACTATGCCTGCCACCAGATGGAGATGTCACTTGCCACGCTGCCTGCTAGCATCATGGGGATTGCCACAGTTATCTGGCTGCCACCCAAAAAATAGCAGTTTGTCATCAATTCATTTACATGTAAAATCAAGCCCCCCCCCCCCCCCCCAGCATTGCAGAGTACTTGCAGCCAGGTACAATGCTGCAGGTTAACTAGCTGCAGGTGAAACACAGACACATGCGAGGGAGAGATGAGAGATGACTTCATTCTCTCTCTTCTGGGTCGTGGCTGCTCCTCTGTGTAGAGCAGCCTTCGCGGCCCTGTAAGTAAGGGCGGAACAGCGGTGCGGGCAAAGAGAGATGATGTAATCTCTTTCCCCCGCCGCACTGCTGACATTTATTGTCTCCTCCGGGGTCCGGCAGCAGAGGCGACACGTTGGAGACCTTTGGTTTAGACAGCTCTGTGACTTCCCTAAAAGTTCTTGGCCAACAAGTTTTTGCCCTTGTTTTGTTTGGGTGTCCTTGTCCATCCTTCATTTAGGACTGCATTTGGATGTCTCATGGTTTATGTCTCTCAATGGTAGGGACATGGTCCCCTTTTTTTGTTGTTCTGCTACTGCATGCTTGGTAGGGGTGTGGTTGTAGCTTATTGTGGATTGGCCCCCTGAACTGTGTTTAGTGCCCAGATCCTCTTGTAGGTGGCAGTGTAACTGATGGTATGAAATCCTAACGCTCTATCCCTCAATGAAAATCAAAGAAATTGGTTTTTATGGGTCCTATTTTTCAGGAAGAGAAGTCAGCAGTTTGTTCTACATGGTTTTCTCATAACAAGTTTTCTTAAAGTAGTACTAAGCCCAAAACAAATGTAATATATCTCAACTTGCCAATATTTAGATGTGGTTGCATCGGTTTTCTTTTTTTTCCCTTTACTTTATCTGGTGATCCAGACTATAACACACTTTCTGTCTTACGGTGTCTGCATTCTGGATGAAGTAGTAAAGTAGACACCTTTTGGACCGCAGTATTGTCAGTCTGGGTAGAGGGTAGTTTTAGGTGGACTAGCAGATTTAGATGGACTTGACTAACAAATTGAAGCTCAACTCCAGATAATATTTTACAAGCAATTACAGCAACTGTTTTTGGGATAAAGGTTTTACATAAATTAATAACTAATCGTAAGCACCCCTGTCATTGTTAAATGGTTTGTCTTAATCCCCTTTCTGCAACTTACTTGGCACATGCCCACAATTCACTTAATGCGAGTGGGCGGCAGCTGCAGACACCACAACGTACTAGTACGTTGTGTCCCGCAAATCGGCGCAGTTCCATAACCACAGTGTTTGGCGGACACAGCGGATCATGGTGCTCAGTACCAATCCTAGCGATTACATGAGTACAATGTAAGCAAAATTGTCATGAATGGTTTCCATTCATGACAGCATGCTTACTGTTGCAATGTGTGATTGACCCACAGCTATTGCACGGTACCTGGCACTTTGTACCATGTGGTTGGCTGTAGCCAATTACAGCATCACTAAAGTAGGCAAGATGTCATGAATGAAAGCCATTCATGACAGTAAAACTGTTGCTTATAACAGTAGCCATCACTGCTAAAAGCAATAATAGTGTTCAAATCCCTGATTCCCAGTTTAAAAAAAATTAAATGATTTTTTTATTTAACATGCTGTCACCAGTCAGTATCCCTGATCATGCCATCAGTCATATGATGACTTTGAACTGCACTGGTGACCCTATGTAAAAAAAAAAGAGAAATAAAGAAAAAACAATTGTATTTAATTTCTTCATATGACAAAAAAATTACTACTTCAAAAAACTTGCCATGCCTCTTAATAAATACCTCAAACTGTCTACTTTCCAAAAAGGGGTCATTTGGAGGTAGTTGTATTGTCCTAGCAGTTTAGGGCGTCAAGAAATGAGGCCATCAGTACATCAGGATTTAATCAATTTTCATATTCACTGTACCTACAGGTAGTATATGAAATGTATATCTCCTAAACTTGCACGGCACATGTCATCTACCCGTTCTGTCCCTTCAGAGCTCCGTGCCACGGTCCGGGACTCTCACGCGCATGCACGGGAGTGACATCATTACGGCGAGGTCAATCTGATGGCCGGAGGATGCAAACCTGGAAGGGAGATTGGGTGAAGATGGATGCGCCTGTCAGCTGTGACAGCGCAGCGCTGGAGGGCCTCGTTCTAGGTATTTCATAATGTGCTAGTATGCCATGCATACTAGCATATTATGCCTTTACCTTGCAGGGTTTAAAAGAAAAAAAAAAAAAGGTGCGGTTTGCTGCCACTTTAACTATTTTGGAGTTGCTGGGATTTTTTAGTTACAGCCTCTGGCCATACACCATTTGAAATTTGACTTCAGAATTGTTCGGTCGACTTGTTGTCAAAGAAACCTTAGTAATCTGACATCTAAACAGCCCAAGTATCCAATCAGATGCAGGCACTGTTCAGGTATTCTGACAGCTGGCAGTGCTGTAGTCCAGGGGGAATTCATCCTTCCGCTCTTGGTGTGGATTGAGGAATCCATAAGATTGGAAATTTATACAGGTATGGGCAACGTTATAAGGGCCTACAGAGCAACAGAAATACAGCTACATTCTTGGTAGAAATAACAAGTTAAATTATTACCTAACTACATAAAACTGTGCTTGCCTCACTTTCCCTTCCACTAAAAAAAGAAAAAACTGAAAACATTTGGCAATGGTGTGAAGACCTACGTAGATTTCAAAGGGATGCATTTTTCTTTAACTTTTCTTGCCCTAAAGGTGCTGATAATGGCTGACAATAAATTCATATTCATTTAGGTTCATGATATTAATTAAAAAGTAGAATATAATACAATTATATATAAAACTGTATATATATTTTTAAAAACTGTCATTTTCAGTTTTCAGCCAAGTACATCCTGCATTTTACGTTTCGGCACCAAAATTTCAATTCGGTGCACCTCTAGTATTTATCAGTTTATATTTAATAAAATGATTGCATTTTCATGTTCTGTGTACTGTGGGAACCAGATGCAGTGAATGCAGGGTCCTGGGTTTTGTAACACTTTAAGGCTTGTAATATTCCACTCAGCAGAAACCTAACTGTGGCATTACTCCATAGGTTTGTCGGGAACAGTTTGTGTCTCTACACAGTCAGCCAATTCTACAGGACCTTTCGAAATTCTTGATACAGAAATACTGCAGTCGGTGAGTACAAGGTTGCTGTGGGCAGAGATCAGAGATAGAGATCAGTATAATGGAAGATTGCTATATCAGTTGTGGATATTATGGAAGACATTCTATGGTCATGTCTGCATTTTAAAGGAGCACTCCAAGATCAAAATCATTTAAAGTGGGGTTCCACCCAAAAAAAAAACTACATGAAAAATCCTAAAAAAAAAATACAAAAAAACATTTGGATTTTTTTTTTACTTACCTCTAAATGCCTGTTGCTAGGGGGTCCCTCGTAGTCTGCCTCTTTCAGTGCCTGGGCTGGTGACATCACTTCCCCCTCGGCACAGGAAGGGCTCGGCTCTGCTCCCTCCCTCCTGTCAATCATCCGGGACCCATTACAGGTCCCAGGTGACTGAGCGGCCAATCACGGCGCGCGGCACCACTCGCGCATGCGCAGTAGGTGCCAGGCTGTGAAGCCACAGCCCGGCGCCCACAGTTGCAATGCCGGCACCGCTGAACGGAGGGGGAGACGAGCGGGGCTTCGATCCCCCGCATCGCTGGACCCTGGGACAGGTAAGTGTCCAATTAAAAGTCAGCAGCTGCAGTATTTGTAGCTGCTGACTTTTAAATTTTTTTTTTTTGACTGGAACTCCTCTTTAAGTGTATGTATACTCAGGAACAAAAATGTAGTTTCTTGTTCATTGGGGGAGATGGAAATTCTTTCACTTTTATATTTCTGCCTGTCAAATGATCGGACACTGGCAAACTAAACTTGATTATCCCAAGATAACCTCATTACTACCAGAATAGATGCCTTCTCTTTAGCTGTGCAATGTGGAAGACTAACCTAGGTTTGCTAACGCCTTTTTTTTTTTTTTACTATTCTTATATTCACCATTTTTCTTTTTCAGTGAAGACTTTGTCTACATTGTTGCTGGGGCTTGTCTCTTCCATTGCAGCTGTCCAGTGCAGCCATCCTCAGCCTGGCTTTTGATGTGCCACCTCTGGACACCGCCAGACTGGACATTGCGGGGATAGCTTGAAAGTGACCTTCTGCACTGGCTTCTGTGTATGGCACTTTCCAGACTCCATTCTTGTAAATGTAGCCACAGAGCACTTTTCAGGCCTAGAGTCGCTGGCGTTGCTTTGCTTGGCCTGATTCTGAGGACTTGCTTAAAATTTCCAGTTTCCTGTTGGTTTTGCGGCGCAAGAGGTTAATGTTGTGCTGGCATCACCCGCTGGGTGGAGTATCACGTGAGCGCCACACTTTCTTGCTTTCATCAAGTTAGCACCTCGCTGCTGCTGCTTTCACGTGGAACTTTGATCTCTTCCTTCTGCCCACCTACAGTCATTTTGCTCATTCCAGCCATCTGACCCTCTTAAGCAACCAGCTATCTAAGTTTTGTGAGTACCTGAGGCCTCCCTCTTATCCTGAGCTGTATGTTGTCTTTCTGCCATATGTCTGGGAGTACATGCGGGTGCCCACTGCTCACACTCTACTCATGGCTCTGGGGCTGCATCACTTTTACTAATAATGCTAACTTCTGCAGTCTGAAATCCTATTGCCCTCTGCTCCTAGATTCTATTCTATCATTGGAGTCCTCTTTAGATCTGTTGCGTTATGACCCCACCCAAGTATTTGCAGACTATGACTGCAGAGGCCACAAGCACGCTTCTGCATCCCCTTATGCAGATTTTGTAGCTTATTTACCTGTTGACTTGGCAGATTCTGAGCCGTCAGCTACTGAGACTCTAGTCTTTGACTGATAAGCCTCCCTAAGGAGAGTTGCAGTCCATTGTAATTACTTCCAGATTAAAAGAGGCTGTTTTATTTCTCATAGTTCAGATGGATCGTGCACCTTAAGAAACTGGTGCTGAATCCATCTGAACTACGGGACTGCCTCAGAGTGTTTCCTCCACACTAGAGATCCTTGATTCAGGGTCATCAAGGAGTCGTCTGATTTTGCAAATGTCTTGGGCCTCATGGTAGCCTCCTCTGAGGCAGTCCTATTTTACTCCATACCTCCACAGCACAACATTCTGTTGTTGGGGAACAAGTCAATCAAGTCCCATGAAAAACAAATTCATTTGGCACCAAGGACCAGGTTCTCCCAGGCAGCTTAGGATTCTGAAATTAGAGAAATCCTTTCTTCTCATAGTTAAATAGTAACATCTTCTGTACGTTTCTCATAATGGATGCCAGCCTGTTGGGAGGAGTCCTGGGCACCCTTTTAGTCATCGGTGGAGCCTCATCACCCTGTTAACATCCTTGATCCTGGGCTATTTCTGCATTGTTGAACCATCCTGTTGGTAGGTCATCCAGTCCAGATTGTAAGACAACGCCATGACAGTGGGGAGAAACCAGAATCCTCAACGTAGCAAGAGAGGTAGACCAGATCCTATCCTTGGCAGAACTTCATTTTTCCACCTTGTCTGCCATGTAAAGCCCAGGAGTAATCAATTGGCAGGAAGACTTTCTCAGCTGACAGCTACATAGGTTGAAAAAAGTCCATCCAGTCCAACCCATAAAAGGGGTGAAAAAAAAGCTCTTGGACCTAAGGGAGTGGTACCTATGCCTAAAGTTGTTCCATGCCCTGTCTCACATGAAAGGGGGTGCCACCAAACTGGCAAGACTCCTGGCTGATGCTCTGTGAGTTCTACCAAGGATATTTTTTCTCAAATACTGATTTAGCATTCTGCTTCATGATCACTGGGTTTAACTGCATGGCTGTTAAAGCTCAGGTTTTACGAAATTGGCATCTTGGAATCTGTATTTTCTATGATGCTAAAGGCTAGGAAGGCTACCCTACCTCCCACAAGGTCTATCTGTGGATCTACTTACCGTAAAATCCCTTTCTCTGAAGTTCGTTGACGGACACAACACTTTAATCTTGACCTTAGGGTTATATCGCCACCTTTAGGAGAGGACTAGGCAGAAAACAAAAAAACGAGCACAGTACCGCCCAGGGGGCGGTCCCACTGGCCATAACCCCTCACTCTGCTCCCAGCAGCTCAGTTCGTCAAAAAGCAGGAAAAACATAAATAGGAGGGGTGGGTGCTGTGTCCATCAATGAACTTCAGAGAAAGGGATTTTACGGTAAGTACAAAAATCCCATTTTCTCTTTCGTTCATTGACGGACACAGCACTTTAATCTTGACCTTAGGGACGTCCCCAAGCAGTGCCAAAGATGAGGGGTGGGAACACAGAGAAAATAAACGCCCACAACAAAAAGAACTCCCCATCAGAGGAGCCGCAACCTCAGATGGCCACCTGTAAAACCTTGCGGCTGAAGTATGCACCTGAAAATGCGCCCACATCGACCTTGTAAAAGTGTGTAATGACGACCAGGTAGCCGCCTTACACACTTGTGAAATGGACGCTTGATGCCGGAAAGCCCAGGAAGCACCAATTGCCCTTGTAGAAAGCGCTGTGATGGGAAAGGGAGGCGCCCGCCCCCTTATGGCATAAGCCTGAACAATCTGTCTGATCCACCGAGAAATGGTGGCTGACGAGACCGCCAGGCCCTTCTTCGGACCAGCCACCGAGACAGAGAGTCCAACCTCCGGAAAGGAGCCGAAGCAGACAGATACACCCGCAGAGCCCGGACCACATCCAAAGAATGTAGAGCGACCTCCTTGGGATGCGACGGCCGAGGACATTAGGACGGAAGCACAATGTCCTCATTTAGATGAAAGGCCGAAACAACCTTCGGAAGAAAAGAGGGCTGCGGACGCAGTACCGCCTTATCCTTGTGGAGGATCAAATAGGGAGACTTGCATGACAAGGCTGCCAGCACAGAAACCCGCCTTGCACATGTAATAGCCACTAGAAAGACTACTCTGAGGGAGCGTCAATAAAGGGATCTCCCTAATGTTTTCAAACGGTGGTTTCTGAAGCACTCAGAGCACCAAATTCAGATCCCACGGGGGCAGCGGCGGGCGTACCGGAGGGGCCACATGCCAAACCCCCTGAACAAACGTACGCACCAATGAGTGAGTCGCTAAGGCTTGCTGAAAAAAGACAGCCAAAGCTGATATCTGCCCCTTAATGGTGCTTAACGCAAGCTTCTGATCCACTCCTCGCTGCAGAAACAGCAGGAATCTGGAAACCGAATATGAAAGCTGATGCCACCCCACCTCCTCACACAGGGAGATTCAGTAGGCCTTCCAGGTGCAATGATAAATCTTCCGGGAAGAAGACATTTGCGCCCTTAGCATAGTGGAAGTTGCCGAAGCCGACAGCCCTTGGTCCCTCAGCACCTGGCTTTCAACAGCAATGCCATTAAAGTCAGCGACGGTAAAGCAGGGTGGAGAAGCGGACCTTGAGACAGAAGGTCCTCCTGCACCGGCAGCCGCCAAGGAACATCTGCCACCATTCGTACTATGGCGTCGTACCAAGGATGTCGAGGCCAGTCTGGGGCAATCAGAATCACCGAAATCCCCTCGACCTCCACCGCCGTGGCGTTGTCCGACTGGATCCTGACAGGACGACCCTGCAGCCTCTGCGACCATGTGGAGAGGCACCGCCTGATCGCCTGCAGCTCCAGCACATTGATCGGCAGGCGGGATTCTTCCTGTGACCAGTGACCCTGGGCCGACTGGATACCCCAAATCCCCCCCAGCCGGTCAGGCTGGCGTCCGTCGTGATCACCGTCCAATGAAGAGGAAGGAACGATTTCCCGGACCAAAGGGCCGGGGACCTCAGCCACCAGAGAAGCGAAGCCCTGGCTAGCTGGCCCACCCGGATTTGACCAGGGATGTCGGAGACTTGTCCCATTTGGACAGGATCTCTTTCTGCAAGACTCGAGTGTGGAATTGAGCATATGGTACCGCCTCGAAAGTGGCTACCATGAGGCCCAGAACTCGCATGCAAAAACACAGCAACGACCACCTGCGGGACATCGGTAACCGCACCGCGGATTGGAGAGTCTGCAGCTTGCTTGAAGGAAGAAAGACTCTCACCTTTTGAGGAGTCCAGAATCAACCCCAAGTACTCCAGGCGCTGGGTCGGCAGCAACACTGACTTCTGGAGATTCAACACCCAGCCAAACTCCTGAAGAGTCTGCATGGTGATCGCCACATCCTCCCTTAGTTCTGAGGCAGAAGCTGCTCTCAGGAGGAGGTCCTCCCAGATAACCCACTATCGCGATCCCTTGTTGTCTCAGCAATGCCAGATTCGGAGCCAGCACCTTGGTGAAGACCCATGGTGCCGATGCTAAGCCAAAGGGAAGAGCTACAAATTGGTAGTGCTCGTCCCCGACCGCAAATCACAGAAACCTCTGGTGTCTGACGCATATGGGGACATGCAAGTATGCGTCCTTGATGTCCAAAGATGCCAGGAAAAACCCCTGATGAAGTGCAGCGACCACGGAACAAACCGATTCCATCCTGAACCTCCGAACCTTCACAAAACAATTGAGGGCCTTGGGATCCAGGACTGGACAGACCCCTTCCTCCTTCGGGATTACAAACCGATTGGAGTAGAATCCCTGAAACCTTTCCGACGTCGGTACAGGCACTATCACCCCACGCAGTAGTAAGTCCTGCACTGCCCCAAACAGGGCCTCCCGATGAGCCGGAAGGAGATGAAGATTGGAGGGAAAAAACCTGTCTGGCGGACAAGAAAGAAACTCTATCTTGTAGCCTGACAAGACTAGCTCGCAGACTCACTGGTCGGAAAGAAGAGAAGTCCACCGGTCTGCAAACTCCTGAAGGCGACCCCCCCACCCGAGAGTCGGGCAGGGGCAAACCTTCATGCGGAAGCTGATTTTGTTCGCAGGCTTGTTCGGCTTGCGATACCAGGGAAGCGTTTGTCCCTCCGCAGGCACCTTGTCGGACTGGGAAAGCTTACCCGCCGACACGGGCGGACGAAAAAGCCACTTCTGAGCGGAAAAAGAGGGCCCCTGCCTACAGCGTGGCTCCTTACCCTTTCTTGACCGTGGAAGCAAAGTACTCTTTCCCCCAGTAACATTTTTAATGTCATCCAGCGAGGCACCAAACAGCCTCCCACCTTGGAAGGGCAACTCCGCCAGCGCTTTCTTAGATGTCTGGTCCGCAGACCAACACTTGAGCCAAATCAACCGACGCAGCACTACTGCTGATACCGAGGCTCTAGAAAGCAAAGGGGTCTGCTTGTCCCACACAGACTGGGGAAACCTGCTCCTTCCCCAACTTGCGGTGCAACAACTTAGCCCATTCAGTAAGTGTTTGTGACACCAGAGCCGTGGCTAACACCAGCCGAAGCGCCGACCCCACCACCATAAACATGGACTGGGCAACCGCCTCGGCCCTTCTGTCAGCAGTGTCCATGAAAGAGGGGGACCCTTCCACCGGAATCGTGGTCACCTTATTTAACCTAGATACTGGGGGGTCAACGACCGGAGATGTCCATTTTTTCAGAAAACTCTCCTCCAAAGGGGTAACGCACCGCCATTCATCTCGGAACTGAAAAGGCACACTGCGGGCGTTCCTACTCCTTGTAAATAAACTTATCAAAATAAGTTAGGTAGGGAAACACCTTAGCGGTGCGGACCGGCTTGTGGGACCCAAAAGGGACCGACACATCTGCAGATGCCCCAGCCGTATCCTCTATCTTTAAGGTATCCCGCACCGTCGTAATAAGTGCTCCCACTCTCGCTTTTTCCTGCGCTGAAACGGACGCGGAGGCTTCCTCCTCACTGTCCGAAGGGTCATGGTCCGCAACCTCTGAAGTGTCAGAACGGGGGCCGCCTGCCACAGCGGGCCCCGAGTCTGAATCAGCTTTCCCCGGATGACGGGGGGCGTTTTTTACCCACCTTGCGCCCGCACGCCGCCACCATGGACACAAATGATTCCGGGACCGCCGACAGCGTCCATGGGCACCACAGGTGCAGGGGAGCCGGTTGCTATCACAGGGGTATCTGGGGAAGAAGTGTCAGCATCCGACGCCATGTCTGACCCACTCTCGCCTGTCACCCAGGACTTAAGGGAAAAACAAGGGGAACAAACGAACAACAGCACAACCCCTTGCCAGGCCCAGAGACAGTCCGGAGGACTCCCAGGCCAGATAAGTGCTCCGCACCCCCTACGCCCAGCCACGCAGCGCCCCCTTTGGATGGGAAGGAGGGAAAGAGGCAGGGAGAGAGGAAAGAGAGAGACCCCCTAATCGACCCCCCAAAGAGTGCCTAGCTGCTCCATCCTGCCTAAACAGGTGGAACCATACTTACCCCTCCTGCAGGGACTGCTGGACACACTCCACGGACAAATCCATCTCCCGCATAGTAGAGATTGGCTGTCGGCCATGGCAACACTGTGAGCCCCGGAGCATATCACTCACGGCTGCCCCGGACCAGAATGGGGCCTGTTGCAGCCGACCCAGCGCGGAGCTAAAGTCTGCACGCACTCGATGGCTGGGCTGGGGAGACTACCAGGATCTATATTATCCAGCCTGTCAACCCAGCCTGGCTGTTGATTGTAGATCACAGGGAGAAAAAACAAAACCAGCTAAAAATTTTCAGACCACTGGTCCCCACAGGGAGCCAGGTCCTTCTCCTAGACTAGGCAGAAAAAAACTGAGCTGCTGGGAGCAGAGTGAGGGGTTATAGCCAGTAGTACCGCCCCCTGGGCAGTATTGTGCTTGTTTTTTTGTTGTGTTCTGCCTAGTCCTCTCCTAAAGGTGGCGATATAACCCTAAGGTCAAGATTTAAGTGCTGTGTCCGTCAATGAACGAAAGAGAAATCGCTCCAACAGTTGTCTTCTAACCAAGCTTCTTGGTGATGGTCTTGTAGCCCATTCCAGCATTGGGCAAGACTACAATCTTGACATCCTTTGACAGCTCTTTTTGGTCTTGCCCATGATGGTGAGGTTTGAATGGAAGAAAGATTCTGTGGACAGGTGTCTTTTATACACATAATAAGTTGTTGTTACAAGCACCTTCTTAAATTGACAGGACTAATGTTTACCATATGAGCACATACTGTAGCCAGTCTGTGGGAGCCAGAATTATTGTTGGTTGGTAGGGGTTTAAATACTTATTTTACTCACTGAACTGTTACTCAATTTATAACATTTGGATCGTGTTTTTCTGGATTTTTGTTTGATATTCTGTCTCTATCATTTAAAACACAAAGTAATGAAGAGTCTATAATTGTCTTGTGTGTAAGTGGGCAAACTCACAAAATCTGCAGGGGATCAAATAATTATTCTCTCCACTGTAAGTTGGTTTCAGACTTTCACCTTTAACCCCAGGGTATTGTACTTCCTTGCGTCCAACACAAGTCCCTCAGTAGATTTCTCTCCATTGCCTGGATGTAGTTAGAGCTGTTATGGGCTATCAGCTAAAGCATTTAAAAGAAAGAGGCTCCCTGTTTGTCTTTTCAGATGGACCCATTTTCACCCTGGTTTCTAAGTGGATCTGTTAACGGTTGTTCAAGTTTATTGTCTCAAAGATGGGTCCCCTACCTCTTTCCCAAAAGCTTACTCCACTTGGGTTCTAAGCACTTCTTAGGCATTTCAGCATCAGGCCTCACTTTCCCAGACTTGTAAGGTTGTTACCTTGTCTTTTTTCATATGTTCTACCATGTGCATGTTTCAGCCTCTTCTGATACCAGCTTTAGACCTAAAGTCTTGCAGGCTTCCATTTGAACTGCAGTCTAAGTTGTTTTTGTTGTTATTGTTGGACTTAGCCTATGTTGTTAAACCCTTAGGCCCCATTCACACTTTTGCGACTTGTCATGCGACTTTGGACCCCAAAGTCCACGACAGGTCCAACCGCATGTTTCCCAATGAGTACCGTTCTAATCTGTGCAACTTAAAAGTAGTTCCTGCATTACTTTGGTCCAGCTTTCATGCAACTTGAGGGCCAAAGACTTCAATGTAAACCCTCAAAAGTCGCGCCTGCATGATACACTGTACATGCGACTTGTGTAAAGAATGCCAGGAATTAAAGAAAAGTGTGGAGTCGTTCCCCCCCTCATCCATACCAGGTCCTTGATGGGGACAAGGGCCTCTTCCCCACAACCCTGGCTGGTGGTTGTGGGGGTCTGGGGGCTTATCAGAATCTGGAAGGGGGCCCTCCCCTCCCCCATGCCAGATCCCCCCCCCATGTCAATGAGTAGCAGCGTTTTTGTTTTTTACACATTTTGGCGTGGTGTTCCCCTTAAAATCCATACCAGATCTGAAGGGTGGGCGCCACACCGTTTTTCATTGCTGGCATTCATTTGTTGACATTCAGCTGTCAGTGAGGAAGCTGTTAAGGATGCGGCAGCCGGCTTCCCAGCCCACTCCTTAATAACCAGCTATTCTTCACACACAATTCAAATCGGTCGGTCAATTTTTGAACGATTCCAAATTCAAATCTTTCTGAAAATTTGGAATTTGTTAGAAAATAAACTAAACACAACAAATGTTTCCGTTATGCACATGTCTAAGGACTTTGTAGAGCACAAACTAAATTATCACATTGGTCGAAGTCGTAACAAAGTCACAGTCATCCAAAGTTGCAGGGTAAAGTGGCAATGGAAATTGCACGATTTTTAGGTTGCACAAGTGTGAATGGGCTGCTCTGGGACATCCCAGTTGACTTGCAGAATATTACTATCGTAAACATAGGGAGCTTTCTAAATAAGCCTCCATAGGGTACATTTGCATTTTAATGCATTAAAGACCCTGCACCCCCTGCTTATTTAATTTAGAGATAAGCCTGAGGGTATTGATCAGGAGGGCAGCACTACACATTGAACCATTGTAGCACTGTAAAGCAGGAAGCAGAGCGTGATTATGTTACAAGTAAATATAACTGCCCCATGCACATATGTTTATCAACGATAGCATTGTTATTAATACATTAGCATGCACTAAGAAGCTTTACATCAAGCTGATCACTTTTACACATGTAGCTAAAAAACTTTGTAAGAGCTCTATTCTTCTTCCAGAGAGTGCATAAACTTTGGTAGCTATTGTTTCACTTTATACATCTAGATAGTTCAATGATAAGCCTCCCAGGGTTGGACTGCAGGAGGCCCCATTCACACCTGGAAGCTCAAAGCTCCAAAATGCTGGAGGAGAAAAAATTTGAATTCTCTATGAAGATGGTTCATTACAAGTCGACCTGATGCCCAAAAAAGTTCTGCAGCTTTTTTTTGTAGCTCGATTAGAGCAGATTGGTGTGTTTTTTTTTTTTAACTTTTTTTTTTTTGTTCCCTAGTAATGCATGAAAACGCTTAATTTGCACATTTTATCATGTTTTGTCGCACCTTTGAGCGACAATAATAATTAATAAATAAAATGCATAAAAAAAGTTCAAAAACTAATAAATAATAAATAAAAGTGAATGTAAAGCACAGCAACAAATGATGAAACTGATATTTTCTCTATCGGCTAATAAAAGAAAAACTCTCAAAAGCGCTTTAAAAATGCTGTACAAAAACGCCCATACAAATGCCTGAAAAAAAAACTCTCAAAAACACGACGTCCAGGTGTGAATGCAGCCTAGGTGAAACCAGGTTGCTTTTTATTCTCAAACCGTGTAGTCTCAGAGGAAAGGATTTTATGGTAAGTACAAAAATATATATATTTTTTTTATTTTCTCTTTAGAAGGCTAATCCTTTCTTTGAGTAGATTGGTTGGTGGGGCAGTGGAAAAAAAATCAATTTAAAAAATGGTTAGATTAACTGTTGTTTACTTATTGTGTTCTCTTACTTCAGTGATTGGATGTTAAAGTGGGAGTAAACTCCCATGCATGAATTTTACCTATAGGTAAGCCTATAATAAGGCTTACCTATAGGTACTGTAAATATCTCCTAAACGTGTGCCGTTTAGGAGATATTTAGTGTACATGCAGCTGGTGACGCCACCGGCGCATGCTCTCTGAAGGAACGGCCACCCGTGCCGTTACTTCAGAGTCTTGTGCCGTAAATGGTGGCTCCTATGCACAAGAGTGTTGTCATCGTGGCCGGCCACTCACGCTGCTGGAAGGCTTCGTTTTCAGGTAAAGTATCACATAATGTGCAAGTATGCTATGCATTCTAGCACATTACGACATTGCCATTCAGGTTTAAAAAAAAAACACCCAGCGGTTTACTACCGCTTTAAGTCAACAGACCACATTTTCTTTAACACTTGCAGTACTAGTGAAAGATGTGTACTCGCATGTTTTTCATTCTGCTCTTTAAAACTATTTCCCTCTTTCTTACTATAACTGATCTAATTATTGTAACAATCAGGAACTTTTTGGAGTGTCGAGCTGCTGCTATCCCTCTCCCCCAGCCACAAAACCTGGCCAGTTCAGCAGGGACCGGCTGAATTTTTTTTTTTTTTTTTTTTAATATCTTTATTTATTCAAACAGTTTTCAATTTTAACATTACAACACATATCATAATAAAAACAGTCATACTAAAAACATATATACACCATAGATAGTGATTATTTACTATGCTCTAATCCATCCCTAATCGCCTTTACTCAGACATCAAACATCCTGCCAGTTGATCCCATCCAATCACTCATACTAGACCATTCATACCTAACCCACAAACCAAAAAAAAAATAAATAAAAAAAGGGCATATATTCCCATATCCCTAAGGGTACTCAACCTCCTATGGATCACATAGTAAATCTGCCGAGGCGCTATATGTTTCCCACCTCTTCCAAATATCCGTTGTCCGTTTAATCTGCTTATTGGATCCTTCCTCTCTCACCTTTCTTTCTTCCAGGGTCCGCATCTCCGTTATCTCACACTCCCACTCTACCAAAGAGGGTGGATCTGTACATTTCCATTTTCTGGCTATACACGTACGGGCAGCCGTTAGGAAATATTTTAATGGGCCTTTCTTTATACTTTTCATTGATCCGGGGATCATGGATAATACTGCCATTTGTATATCTGGATATATTTCCCTCGCTGTCATGGCCCTAAAAATTTCGAAAATTTTCTGCCAGAATGGAAGGATTTTAGAGCAATAGTACCAGATATGGGACATTGTACCACGTCTTTCCTGACACCTCCAACATACTTCTTTATTCATAGGGCTTATCCTATAGAGGTCTACAGGGCACTTATACCATCTAGCTAAAATCTTATAGTTTCTTTCTTGATGTTTAGTTGAAACAGAGAGTTTGTGCGTGACTGCTAAGGCTTTTACCCATTCCTTCCTGGGGATCTCCTTCCCCAGTTCCTCTTCCCACTTCTTAATATATGGTAACTCCAACTCCTGGCCGTCCTCAATTAAAATTTTATATACTTTCGAAAGCACGTGCAAGGGTCTTTCAGCTTGAGTAAAGATTTCTTCTAGCGCCGTTAGAGGTCTGGTTATTTCTGCTTCTTTGAACAGGGATATGACATACTTTTGGAATAAGCCATACTGCAACCAATCTTTTCTATGTTCCTCCCTCATGGACTCTAGAGGAAGGACCTTATTTCCCACCAATGTTTCTATTACCCTTGTATCCTCATGACTGTACCACTTAAGGAATGATTTTACCCCGAATGCCAGCGGGAATTCTGGGTTGTCAAAGAGAGGGGTCATGGGTCCTCTAAAAGTAGAGACGCGCCCCATTTTAATCAGAATGTCCCATGCTTTCATTGTTGAGGTCACTAAGAAGGGTGTATAGCCATACGGTGAGCTATATGTCCTTTTGATCCATGGCAGAGATTTTAGTTTCAACCCTGTGATCTTTTCCTCGAGTCCCACCCACTGTTTTTTGTTCCTGTTATGGAACCAGTCAACTAGCCTGGTGACCATTACCGCCTTAAGATATACTGCTATGTCAGGGAGGGATAGGCCCCCATTTGCTTTAGTCTTATTTAGCACTTTTCTACTAATTCTGGGGGTCTTACCTGCCCATACAAATTGTCCAATAATCCTGGAAACCTTTTTCACAAAACCCAATGCAGGAAACACGGGGATCGTTTGTAATATATACAGTATTTTTGGGAGTATGTCCATTTTTATGACGTTTACCCTACCCAACCATGAGAAGGTACCCCTATTATATTGCTGGAGAGTTTTTGTTATTTTTTGCAACATCGGGACATAGTTATACTCTTCTAATTTCTTTAAATCCGTAGGGATATAAGTGCCCAGGTATTTAATAGCATTTTCCTGCCATCTAAAGGGGAAGTCCTTCTTGAGTAATTCCACCATACTTCTAGATATATTGATATTCATTGCCTCAGATTTATTATAGTTAACTTTAAAATTACTCAAGATGCCAAAACGTTTAAATTCCCTTATCAGGTTTGGTAGTGTTATCAACGGGTTTGTGACATACAACAAGATGTCGTCTGCATAGACAGACAGCTTGTATTCTGTACCCCCCACTCTTATACCTTGTATATCTTTATTCGCCCTAATAGCATTTAATAAGTGTTCCATAATTAATATATATAGTATTGGGGACAGTGGGCAGCCTTGTCTGGTTCCATTTGCTATTGTTATTTCTCCGGACAGGTTACTATTCGCCCGGATCTTGGCCGTTGGATGTTGATACAGGGTCATTATCTTGTCTATCATTACAGTTCCCAGCCCCCATTGTATAAGGGTCTCTTTGAGAAAGCTCCATCCCACCCTGTCAAAAGCTTTTTCAGCGTCTATTGCTAACAAGCAGGATGGGATGGAGCCCTTCTGTACATATTCCATTAGAGTAAGCGTTTTCAGGGTATTGTCCCTGGCTTCTCTCCCTTTAACGAATCCCACCTGGTCCAGATGGATATAACGAGGTATTATAGGGGTAAGTCTATTGGCGATAATTTTGGAGTATATTCTGAGATCAAGGTTTGTCAGAGATATCGGCCTATAATTCCCACATAGGGTATGGTCTTTATCCATTTTTGGTACGAGGGTAATATAAGCCTGCATACTCTGAGAACCAAAAGGTGTTGTCGTGGAAACTGCGTTAAATGTCTGTTTCATTATAGGCATAAGTTCCGTTTTGAATGTCTTTTAGAACCTAGGGGTGAATCCGTCCGGTCCTGGGCTTTTCCCAGGTACTAATGAGTCGATTACTCTTTGAATTTCTTCCACAGAGAAATCACACTCAAGCTGGCTTGACTCTGAAGAAGTTAACGTCGGGATTGCGGTTTCTTTAATGTACTGTTGTATTTTTTGCTGGGCCATCTCAGGGTTGTCATACATCTTCCCCTTAGGAATATTATACAGCTCTGTAAAAAATATTTGGAATTCTTTTAGAATCCCTTTTGGATCATATCTCATGTCTCCATCCCCTGACTTTATCTTAGCAATGGGTAGTGTAGTGCTTCTATTTTTTAGGGCCCTTGCCAATAGTTTACCTGGCTTGTTGCCCTGCTGATAAAATAGGGCTCGATTTTTATCTCTAACATATAGCGTCTTTTCATTCAATAATATTTGCAATTCTGCTTTTAATTCTGTTACTATCAATAGTGTTTCCCTCGTTAGGCTCTGTTTATGTTGAGTTTCTGCCGTCTCTATTTCTTTAAATAATTGAGTAATTCTACAGCTTTTCTGTTTTTTCAATCTAGACCCATGTTTTATAAATAAGCCTCGTAGCACACATTTCAGTGCTTCCCATTGTGTAGGCAATGATGTAATATCTCCAATATGATCAGCAGCAAAGTCCGTTATCGCTTTTCTTATTTCTAATACACATATCTCGTCATAAAGTAAATTATCGTTAAGACGCCATTTACCCCTACTATTCTCCCCCGTATGTAAGCCTACTTTTAGAAACACGGGTGCGTGATCGGACCATATTGAGTTGCCTATTTCTGCCGCGAGGATGGCATTTATCCCTCTTTGATTTATTAAGAAAAAATCTATACGGTGATATGATCCATGCACCTTAGAGTAAAATGTAAAGTTCTTCTCGGTTGGGTGTAGTAAATGCCAGATATCCACCAATTGACGTTTAGCCATTAAGTCCTTAAATTTCCTCTTGTCTTTACTACACTGCACTATCGTTGGTGCTGTGGTGTCAATCCCTCCATCCATAACGAAGTTGAAATCACCCCCGATTATTATTATACCTTCTGCTTTATCCAACAGTTGATTAATCAGTTGTAAGCCTACTTTGATCTGATTTTGGTTAGGTAGGTATATGTTTATCAAGGTGTATTTTTGGCCATATATATTAAGCTTAAGTAGTATTGCTCTTCCATCCCTATTGCGCCATTCCTCTAGCACTTGAATTGGAATTGTTCTATGGATTGCGATAGATACCCCTCTCGATTTAGAATACCCATAGGAATCATGGAACCAAGTGGTGTAATATTTATTTCGTAGGTTAGGAATATGGTCCGACCGGAAATGCGTCTCCTGAAAGAAAATAATCCCCACCTTCTGTTTGTGAAGCGAATATAGCACCTGTGATCTTTTTGATGTCGAGTTGAGACCCCTAATATTATAGGAACATATATTCATTACTAATCAAGGCTTACGGAAGCTGAACCCACAATGGGGAAAAAAAAAAAAAAAAAAATTCAAAAATTAACCCCCCCAAAATACTATCCTACCCGCCCCCACCCAACACACACACACCAATTCGTACCTACTTGACTATAAACAGTCTATCTTACTTTAACGTAAGTTCCCTATACTAGGGAGAGCGGAGCGTACCCTCGAATTTCCGCCCACCAGTCGGTGGCTACACGCTGACTTTTTGTGTATTATAAACCTATTTAATTCCTTAGATTTCCCCTTGTCTGGTTGGTTCCGATGGTTACGGGGGAGAACAAACTTTCATAGAGGATAATGAACTTCCCCGATAATATATCTATGTCACTCTATACCATCTTAAAAAATATATAAACTGTCTTAATGGCCTAAATAAGCCATGCCTATATAAAGGGGGGGAGACAGAGAAAAAAAAAATAAAAAAAAAAAAAAAAAAAAAAAAGGGGGGGGAGGGGGGGGGAACCTCCACCTCCCCCCTACCTATACCCTAGCATCTATCGCATAGTATTTAGTACAGTGCTTATCTCTATACAAAAACAAACCATTACATCTTACTTTGGACCAATATTGGTGCTCAAAGTTGTAACCAAAACCTATGCGTTTCTATATACAAATCGAGACAAAAAGAAAAAAAAAAAAAAAAAAAAGGGGGGGGGGAGGGGGGATCCCCCTGCTTACCCCCTCTCACATGCATACCTCCTTCAGTGCAACAACTAAGATTATGCATAATGTATCAAAACACAAAATATCGTCATCATCAATGTTACTATTAAATATTAAAACCTTCATCTGTGAGAAACCTAACATCAAGACTCTGATATATCCTCTTGTATTGTTATGCGAAAAAAAAAAAAAAAAAACCCCAGCCCAACCCCCCCATCACCCATACCCTTTACCCTCACACATTCCCGTCATCTTTAATATAGTGGTAAAACATATGCATAAACTCTTAATAAAATATTCAATATAGACCACTAGTGGCCACAACAACTATGGTGAAAATCTTTGTGCTCATGTATATTCATAAAAAAAAAAATAAATAAAAAAAAAAAAAAAAAAATCCACCCCAACCCCCCCCCACACCCGAACCCCCCACCCTCGCACATACCTAACATCTTTAATATAATGGTAAAGAAAAATGCAAAAACTAATAATCAAGTATTCAATATGGGCCACACGTGGCCAAAACAGATGTGGTAAAAATCTAAGTGCTCATATATATTCGTGTAAAAAAAAAAAAAAAAAAACATTTCTTTCCCTTTTTCCTCCTTTCCTTCCCTTTTTCTTCCCCTTCCCCGCTCCCCCCGACAAATAATGCTAGGGACTCAACCTCCCCCTACCACCCTCCTCAACCAAAAAAAAAACAAAAAAGAAAAAACCTCTCCCCCCGGCTTTAACTAGACATTTTTATATATGGGATAGGCCAGTCCGGTAATTCTATCTCTGGCAAACCGAAGGTTGACACAAACTGCGGTAAGTCCTCTAGGTCTCTAAATACAGCAATATGTCCATCTTTCTGTGCTTGTAGTTGGAATGGGAATTTCCATCTATATTGGAGATTACTCTTCTTTAGTTGTTCCACTAGGGGTTTTAACACCCTTCTACGATCTAAAGTAAATTTGGACAGATCCTGAAAGAATTGTATTGGGGCCCCTTCAAATAGGACAATATTCTTTAAACGTGCAGCATGCATAATCCTGTCTTTTATATGCGCATAGTGCATCTTGCAGATGACATCCCGTGTCTTGTTAGGATCCAATCTTCTTATTCCTGCTGTTCTATGGGCCCGATCAATTATCAGTTCCTTTACTTCTATCCCCGGAATTAACTCTTGGAAAATCTTTTGTAGGGTATTTATTAGCTCTTTAGCCCCCACTTCCTCCTTTAATCCTCTTATTCTAATATTAGATCTCCTACTTCTATTTTCTTGCTCGTCGATGCTGTTAATTAGGTGATGAATTTGCCTTTCTTGTTTATGCATATTTGCTTTTAGTTTCATAGTTTCCTGCTCGACATTCGAGAGCTTAGTGTCTAACGTGGCTGTTTTTTCTTGTGTGTTTTTAATAGACACCTTAAGCTCAAGCACCTCTTTTTTGTATAGATTCTCCAGTCTGAACACATATTGGTCCATATCTTCCCTAGTTGGCAGGGATTGGATATATTTTCTCATGTCCCAATTCTCTTTTTCCACCTCCTTTGGATCACTACCCGAGCCAGTGGTATCTATTAGTGAGCTACTTCTGGGGTGTTGGGGTTGAATTTCCCCTGAAGATCTGGATCCCCCCGAGATTTCTGCTATATCTGAAATGTCCTGTGGTGTTTGTAGGGCTTGTATTACGCGGGGAGATTGTAGCTGTAATTGTTGAAATATCTCCTTGATATCTGCCGTTTGTGTGGTTTGTGACCCAGTGGGGTTTTTACTTTTGTTTTCTTCCTTATTCTTCTGGGGTTGCGGTGTTTTATTTCCCTTTTTAGGCGCCATAGTTATGTAGCTTTTACTAATTTTTACACACTCCCTCCCTTTGCGTTACACCTTCCAACCGCCTCCACTATCAGGACTTATATGTGGACCGGGGGTTAAAGAATCCTTTTCTGCTCTTTAATATATGTTATAGGGGAGTGATATCAAATGTTGCCACTATCTTGGATTATTTATTTTTTCATCACTTCTCTTCCAGGTCGGCTTTCGGTTTATAGTGTAATTTAATTATATGTGTTGCTTATCTTCCTTTGGCCATTAGTTTGAGCACAACTCTCACAAGCCACACAGACAAGTCCATATAATCAGCTAGCATATAGTTACAGGCAGAGTATCCAACCAGAATTGAGAGTCTTTTAAACCATGCAGGTTACCACAAACTTCCTATATATCAGCTGTAAGTAACGTGTATAATATATCCATGCATATATCCATACAGCTTCCAATTCTGGCTCATTTATTCATCTTACCAGTTCCCCGTACTGATAATCTTGTCTGGTAATATTCTCCTTGTCTTACTTGGCAAGATGTTGAGATCTCCTATTCCTCCTGGATCAACGCCGGCCTGAGCCCCGGAACCATCCCGCGCTCCCGCCACCGAGCCGTCGCTGCCGGATCCGCCGTCTGCGTGTGCAGACCCGTCAGCAACCCGTGTGGCTGTGCGCCTTCCCGCAGTCCAGTCTCCGGTCCCCTACTCGGCACTCCACAGGTAGGGCTTGACTCCGCAATCCTCCCTACGATGTCCGTAATTAATGGGACAGACTGCAGCTATGTGTCAGCTCCCCGCAGTCCGCCAGCTCACAGCATCCCCGGTCTCAACAGCATGTCAGCGTGTCTGCCCGTCTGGTTTAGTGAGCGGCCATCTTGGGTAGCAGCTCCTCCCGGACCAGCTGAATTTTAATCAATCTCTGGCACAAATAGGCTTATTGGAATTTTGTTTGATCAGTACATTCTGACATCAAAAGAGTCCCCGCTAGGGTACAAAAGCTCAATGGGGAGACTCTTTCTCTCCCCCCTCCCCATTGTTTGTGTGGATGGTGGATTCCGTGCTGATCGAAAAAAATTATCAGCGTATGCCCAGCTTAAAGGCTGGCATTATTCAGGCTTTACAGTGAGGGAAAAAAACATTCGATCCCCTGCTGATTTTGTACATTTGCCCACTGACAAAGAAATGATCAGTCTGTAATTTTATTGGTATGTTTACTTTAACAGTGAGAGACAGAATAATAACAAAAATATCCAGAAAAATGCATTTAAAAAAAGTTATAAACTGATTTGCATTTTAATTAGTGAAATAAGTATTTGATCCCTTCGCAAAGCATGACTTAGTACTTGGCAAAACCTTTGTTGGCAATCACAGAGGTCAGACGTTTCTTGTGGAGGAGTTGGAGACATGTGACGCGACTTGCATGCTGGGACGCGGTGGCCATTTTGTGGGTTGGAAACGCTGGACGATTCCTACAATGCCTATATTAACCTGCTGAAATGTAAGTGCAAAACTTTTTATCAAACAAACATTTGGATGTCTGCATTATGAGGAGTCTTTTTTTCTCTTAACTGGGTATTGAGACTGGGAAGGAGATTGTCCTTGTTAACATCAACCTATGGGTAAGAGGCAGTGTGTTTTGGTGATGGTGGAGGTCTCTTCACTTATTTGATACCTCAAGACACATCCCTTTGGCTTATTTTGTACTTTTTAAAAGTGGATTACATTTATATGTTTTTGCCAGTTGAGTCTGTGCCGGTCATATTGGACTTTTTTTAAGCACTTCACCATTTTCTATATATTTTGTTTGTGTTTTGTCCATGCATATTGTGATAGCTGCTGTTTAATACTAATTTTAATTTAAGATATTATATGCTCCCAGCGCAACAAAATTTGGTGTTTCTTGTAGTTGGCTACCAGGTTTGCACATATCTCAGGAGGGATTTTGTCCCTCTTCTCTTTAAAGATCCTCTCCAAGTCATTAAAGTATCGAGGCTATTTGGTGAATCGAACCTTCAGCTCCCCAAATATTTTCAATGGGATCAAGGGCTGGAGACTGGCTAGACCACTCCAAGACCTTAATGTGCTTCTTCTTGAGCCACCCCTTTGTTCCCTTGGCCGTGTGTTTTGGGTCATTGTCATGCTTGAAGACCCTTTTTCAATGCCCTGGCTGAAGGAAGGAGGTTCTTACCCAAGATTTGACGGTACATGGCCCCCCTCCATCGTCCCTTTGATGCAATGAAGTTGTCCTGTCCCCTTAGCAGAAAAACGCCCCCAAAGCATAATGATTCCACCTCCATGTTTGATGGTGGGGATGGTATTCTTGGGGTCATAGGCAGCACTGCTAGTCCTCCAAACGCGTTGAGTTGATGACCACAATACTTTCACCCATTGCTTCTTTGAATCATTAAGATGTTCATTAGCAAACTTCAGATGCGCCTGTATGTGTGCTTTCTTGAGCAGGGGGACCTTGTGTGTGCGCTGCAGGATTTCAGTCCTTCATGGCATAGTGTGTTACCAATTTGTTTTCTTGGTAACCTATGGTCCCAGCTGCCTTGAGATCATTGACCAGATTCTCCTGTGTAGTTCTGGTCTGATTCCTCACCGCTCTCGTGATCATTGAAACTCCAGGAGGTGAGATCTTGCATGGAACCCCAGACTGAGGGAGATTGACAGTTATTTTGTGATTCTTCCATTTGCAAATAATCGCACCAACTTGTCACCCTTTCACCAAGCTGCTTGACGATGGTGTTGTAGGTCTACAATCTTGTCCCTGACATCCTTAGACAGCTCTTTAGTCTTGGCCATGGTGGAGAGATTGGAATCTGATTGATTGCTTGCTTCTGTGGACAGGTGTCTTTTATACTGGTAACAAGCTGAGATTAGGAGCACTCCCTTTAAGGGAGTGCTCCTAATCTCAGCTTGTTACCGGTATAGAAGACACCTGGGAGCCAGAAATCTTGCTGACTGATAGGAAATCAAATACTTATTTTACTTATTAAAATGCAAATCGAGTTATAACTTTTTTGAAATGCGTTTTTCTGGATATTTTTGTTGTTATTCTGTCTCTCGCTGTTAAATGATCAGTCTATAATTTTAATGGTGGGTTTATTTTGTCAGTGGGCAAACATACAAAATCAGCAGGGGATCAAATAAATACGGTTTTTCCCTCATTGTACATAGCCATGACCGCTCCAGCTGAATAGGAAGTAATGTGTTTTTTGTTTACCATTTCAGTTGTATGTGCACAGATAGTACTGTCAGAAGAAGGTGAGCTGTAACTGCAAGACAGCATAGTAAGGGGACCCAAAGCTCAGAAAATGTCAGATCCTTCAAAAACGGTGATAAGCTATTGTTTTGAAGAACAGAATGACAAAAATGTCACTGCATACATAAATTACTACTACAAGGGGATGTTACATAGTTAGTCAGGTTGAAAAAAGACACAAGTCCATCCAGTTCAACCTTAAAAACAATAAATAAATAAAATAAAAAATATCGTACAATCCAATATACCCAATTTTATACCCTCAGTTGATCCAGAGGAAGGCAAAAAAACCCAGCAGAGCATACTCCAATTTGCTACAGCAGGGGCAAAAATTCCTTCCTGATCCCCCAAGAGGCAATCGGATTTTCCCTGGATCAACTTTACCTATAAATGTTAGTACACAGTTATATTACGTACATTTAGGAAAGTATCCAGGCCTTTCTTAAAGCAATCTACTGAGCTGGCCAGAACCACCTCTGGCGGGGAGTCTATTCCACATTTTCAGCTCTTACTGTGAAGAAACCTTTCCGTATTTGGAGAGGAAATGTTGCGTCTGGCAACAGGGTCACTTTAAATACTTCCCACCCAGCCGCCTCAGTTATACTGCGGCAGGTTGGCTCCCCTGGGCGAACCGTCTTAGCTATATGTCGGCTCGCTTTCAGACCACTAGGGGGCACGCACCGCCAATGCGTGTGCCCTGCGGTCGCAATGACCGTTGGGCACCCGCAATCGCTCCACACAGAGACAGAATGGAGATCTGTCAATGTAAACACAGATCTCTGTGCTGTCAGGGGAAAGGAGACTGATCTGTTGTTCATACTAAGTATGAACAACGATCGGTCTCCTCACCCAGGCAGTCCCATCCCCCCAGTTAGAATTACTCCCTAGGACGCAGTTAACCCTTCTTTGCCAGTGTCATACAGTAATCGGTGCATTTTTTATAGCACTGATCATTGTATAAATGTCAGTGCTCCGAAAAGTGTCCGATCTGTCCCCCACAATGTCGCAGTCCTGATAAAAATCACAGATAACCACCATTACTAGTAAAAAGAAAAAATTAATACTAAAAATGCCATAAATATAGCCCCTATTTTGTAGACGCTATAACTTTTGCGCAAACCAATCAATATACCCTTATTGCGATTATTTTTTATTTTTACTAAAAAATATTTAGAAGTATATATATTGGCCTAAACGGAGGAAGAAATGTTGTTTTTAAAAAAAAAAAATGGGGGATATTTATTATAGCAAAATGTAAAAAATATTGTGGTTTTTTTTTTTCCAATTTTTAAAAATTTTTTTCAAAATTGTCGCTCTTTCTTTGTTTATAGTGCAAAAAAAAACAAAAAACGCAGAGGTAATTCCCACCAAAAGAAAGCTCTATTTGTGGGGAAAAGGACATCGATTTTGTTTTTGTACAAAGTTGCATGCCCGTGCAATTGTCAGTTAAAACGACGCAGTGCCGAATCGCGAAAAAATGGCCTGGTTATTAAGGGGGCAAATCTTCCAGGGCTGAAGTGGTTAAACATGATATTTGCCCCCCTCACATTACAATAATAAAAAAAAAAAAAGAATAGGATCAGCATTCAAACTGCATTTACATGGTTACCCTAGCAACAGCTTTCTGACTATGTTGTGCCATTCAGTTCACAGCGCATGTCCCCAGACAGTATGAAGATGAAGGCTCATTTCAGCATGTTACCAGTGACAGGTAAGAAGGAATAAGCAGCACTTTCTTCCTTGTGTCCTGTGTTGGCTATCTGTGTGTTCTGTATTCATTATCCCCTTTTCTCCCATTGTAGGTAAATTTAACCTGCAGAATGTAAAGGATTCTACGTATTTCTTCAGTTAACCTCACTGCTGGATACACAGGTCTTGCAGTATATTGCACTGTTCATTCTCCACCAGTTCTGATTGGATGTTACTTGTTATTTCATGGCAATGAATTAATGTCTATCCTTCCTGTGGAAGCTGCATAGGTATTCAATAGATTCGCCTTCATGAAGGAACCTCTTGTATTTTTGTAGAGGTTCCAGTGTATTAATAAAACTTTTTTTATTTATATATATATATATATATATATATATATATATATATATATATATATATATATATATATATATATATATATATATATATATAGAAGTAATTTAGATTTTTTTATTAACAATAACATGACACTTTAGGCCTCATTTACACAGCGTACAAAAATGCAGGTACAACCAATTTTTCTTTACGGATCTAAACGCAGCTCCATTGTTTTCAATGGAGACCTTCACACGGGTGTGTAAACGTACACATACGACATGCAAGAACATGACAATTTTTACGCATTAAAAACAAATCTATTTACTGGTCATTTTGTTACTTGCCCTAATGATCAGTGAAATGTTTACAGCTAGCTGTGTTATGACCAAGTAAATGAGGCCTCAGGGTCGGTTCACACTGCAGTAACGCCAGACATCGCATGTGATTCGCAGCGCATTGCTGTGCAGATCACATGCGATGTCTGTGCGATGCAAATTTCAGCCGTACAAACTGGCTGAATTCACATCGCATTCGGACCAAACCCGTGCAGGACCCTTTTTTTTTTTTTTGTCTGCACCAGATCGCATGGACACCCATTCGATCCGATTCCTGTCTGAATTGACAGTTCGCACTGCGATCAGATGTGGGATTATCATTAACTTTGTATTGACACCCGCAGCAGTTCGCATAGGGCAGTGTGAACTGCGGGCGACCACTGCAGTGGATTTGCAGGGTTTTTCCTGCTTCGCACCACAGTGTGAACTGAGCCTAAATCCGTGCAAGGCAGTAAGCCTAAATAATGAAGGAAAGAAAGTGCATATTGCTGTGCTCCTACTGCTTTGTTTACAATCAGAAATTATTATTTCCATTCACCAAAGGCTTAAAGGCACAAATTGGATGAATTTACTGCACTCACATTTTAAGGAGTTTTGGATTACTCAAGTCAGTTCAATATTATTGCACAGCTAGCATTCTTTTAAATACTTCCATCTTTAAGCTGGGATTTTCAGTGACGTGTATGTTGAGTAGAACAGCAGTCTGTGGTAATTAAAGTATTCCTGACAAAATGTTTTTTGTGTTTTTTAAAAGCTAAACTCCCGAATTTTAAATATACTCCAGAATAGTAAAAATACCTGAATGATTCTTAGCCAATCAGGGCTTTCTCTGCCTCTCATAATGCTCACAGGAGGGCACAGTAGAGGAATGAAATAATCAGTGCTATCTCATTATCCTAAGTTTTTCCTAACTGTATGGGGTCACGCTCAAGCTGGAGCAGTGTGCCAGGGGTTTGTAAATCACAAAGGTGGCTTAACAGATTTATAAATACTGTGTTGGGGGGGAAAAAGTTCAGATATGCATTTCAACTGTATATTTATCTTTTTACTCAAAGTTTAATATGAAATTAAACAATAGCTTACCCTGTGTTCTCGTCTCCATCTTGTTTCCTTTTATTGGCCTTTCCTTTATTCTTTTTTACCTTGTTTATGCCAGTTTCAGCATGCATAGGCAATTCTTGCTGCCCAAGCAATTCCCTAAGCAGCACCAATGTGTCAACCAATGAATTTGTGCACTGCAGGGTAGTTGTAGCATAGTGCCAGTTTTGAAAAGTGGCTCCCTGCATAGGGTGTAGTGTGGTCACTATTGATAGTGGCATGAGGAAGCCTGTGCCAGCTGCAGAGGTGTGAGATCTATACACTACAAAAGCTCTAAAGATATCCCATCCATGCCCCTCTAAAGATAATAACCTGGTTAAACAGTCAAAACAACACACAATTCAGAAGTATCTGTTTATTGCACACACAAAGAAGCTGGAATCATTTGCTTAGTAAAGTGCAGCTTCTGCAGAGACACAAGACCCTGCACTTTCGGTCCCCCCCCTTGTCTCCGAAATACATTCATCAGTGACACTGCCAGCCACAGACGGAGCAGAGGGGGCAACATCTATTCTGAAGAATAGAAACTTTGTCTTCTTAGGTCTGGGGTACACCCCCCCTTATTGGGATTGATTAAAAACTGTCTCATATTTTTATCTTGAAGGGACAGTCCCATTTAAAAACCATAGCATATAACTCTGCTCTGCTTTTTTTTCACAAGAATTACATGCTTTTGAAAATAATGCATAATTTAGAGACAAAATGGAATGTTGTAGTACACTTTTTTCCAATGTCGACACAAACTGCCACAATGGTAATTTCTGTATTCCATCACTATTTAAAGCCACAACCCCAAGGACAACAGGATGGGTACTTATTGCCTATAAAGCTAAATTCCTGTGGGAGAAATTAGTCTAGATGGGACTGCCCCTTTCTAGGCATTTCATCAAAGAAGCACTCCAGTGCTCTATGGACTTGTTCCCAGTGCACAGTTTACCAGTGGTGCAGCTGCATATAGAAACAATTTAGTCCCTAGACATTGAATATATTTACCTAGCTAAGGCTACACCAAAGATAAAGCAGCAGAGGTGAATAAACTCAAAATGTGCTTTGCCGCAGCATTCCTCCATCGCTGTAAGTGAAAATTCCTGACTTGTGGCGTTTAAGAATCTGCATCTACCCTGGATAAACACTCAAAACCCCACTCCTGCTATACAGGATGTATAGTGTACAGATTATACAGGCTTATATATATATATATATATATATTAATATACAGCTGTGATATACACAATATGGCTTTCTAAAATACAATCCATGGAATGGACAACAGCAGTGAGATACTGAAAAAAAAAATACATGGTTCATAAATAAAACACACAGAGGTCCTTTGGTGCGAGAGATCAAGCAGATCTATGGCCACTGGAGTGCCCAGGAGAGCTGGAAGGCTACTTGGCACCACCATTTAACCAGGAGTGATTTGTAGCAGCTGCAATTACATTACTGGCTAGCAGTGCCTTTTTTTTTATGGCTCTTGCAGTTTGCTTATATTTGTGTCAATGGTTGCAGCCATATTTATTGTACTGTTTAACCCTTTGAACAGGTAATCATTGGTATTCAACTTTTGAAAGTGGCTGCATTATTGCTGTAAGGATACACTTATTTTCACAACAGCCACCTGCAGTATTACTCCTGTCAATACCATTATTGGTATGTATTTTGTTACTGGGCCTTGTAGTGCCTAATCCTAATTGCTATATTCAGTTGGTTATTTGCTCACTGAAAGGAAAAGGGGCACACGTGGTGACATCACACAAAAATGTGCCTCCTAAATAAAATATGATTACAAACTAAAACTAGATGTATGCATGGTTATATAAATATAGGTGCTTATCGTGACAGCCATAGGTGACATTGTCACTGGGTTGTTGAAGTCCTGGTAAGGACCAGTAGCTGGGACAAACTGCCCGCAGTTTGCATAAGGAAATTGGCGTAATATGTTGGGCATAAGTAACAATCTTGTAGCTTTTTCAGTTTGTCATTTCAGAGTCAAGATCTACCAGCTAAGAGTTTTTGATATGTTTACATATCATTTAAATAACTCAGTAGTAAATACCAGCAGTCTTTCTTGCTGACAAGAGACCAGCCGCCTTAGACCAACACAAGATTTGCACTTAATTTTAATGTAGAGCTCTAGGTAGACCTCTAGCAATGAACAAAACCACATTTTCCTACGCTTGTAAACAATGGAGGAGTCATGTGGCAGAGTGCTTTCTGAAGTGGCATTTACTGATCCAACTACTAGTTCTTTGTAACTTCCACATATTAATACCTCCACTCCCAAACATAGTTAAGGCTACTATTCGTAAAACAAGTAGATGTATTAATAAAGTGGCACAGGGATGGATAGGAGGGCACATTATATTTTCTCTCTTAATAGCAACTGTGCACCATCCATTACCTACCCATTTGGATGAGGGGATGTGTACACCCAGTCACAAATTTGCAGACAGCCGTCCCCTGATGGGATCAGTATCTGGGGCACTAACAACAGAATCTTTCCTTCCTCCTAACGATGTTCCCACAGCAGAGTCCGATACACCACCAACTGTACCAGAAGAGGACAACTGATGGGAGAGGGCAAGTCTTGCAGGGGCAGGTACTCTTGGACCAGCCTGTGGTCCCAAACCTCCTTTGGCCACCGGAGAGGTTAAGCTGCCAGTCGTAGCAGGAGGAGCTGGTGGACTGCGGAGCTGTGATGCCCCTTGAGGCAGTGAGGGCTGTGAGGCGGAAAGGGGACGAGACTCACGCGTAAGTGTGCCAGAGTGCAAAGAATGAGTGCTCTTGTGAACAGACAGCCGCTGTGGGGAGCCAGAACCCCCAGATTGGGTAAGAGAAAGTTGTGAGCCTGCCTGATGCCTGGTTGGGTAGGCAAAGTTCTGAGACACTCGCGGTGATTGGTTAGGGGGACTAGGCATAGCAGTTGATGGCCGACGTGGGCCCTGCTGGGGGGGTGGGTGATGCTGCAAGAGCTGCAGGGATGGCTGGAAAAGAGCTGGGGACATAGAAAAAGCTCCAGGCCCTCCTTGGGCATATTGGAGTCGCCTCATAATACGCGGGGAACCCACTAATGGGCTGGCCATTGGGGGACAAAAGCTCATGGCCACAGCTTGCTGCAAAGTTGCTATAGCAGATGGGACTTGTGGTTGAGGAGAGGGAGGATTGCATGTCGCATACATCCCACCGCTTAGTTGGTGTTGATGGAGCTCAGCTTGCTGCACCATTTCCCGATCATACTTGACAATCTCTTGTATTATTTCATTCTCCTGGTTGTTGAAGACACCTGAGTTCAAGTCATGCTGAACTTTATGCATGAGGATAGAATTCTTCTTCCCTGTGAGATAGAACAAGTTAACAAAATTAATATCCTTTAGTTGACGTTTCAACAAACCCTATCCCATTAAAGTCTTTGTTCCAAAAATACATACAGTTAGTTCTAGAACTTTTCATGAGTGTTTTCTTTAAAATTTATGTGTGAATGCAATCATTAAAGTATAACTATAGGCATATATTTTTTAAATTTTGGATAGATTAAGGGAAGATTATAATCCCACTCAGATTTGATTTTTATTGCCATCTGTGTCCCATTGGGGAGATTTATTTTCACTTCCTCTCCGATAACCAAAATAGGTGGTGAGGAAATCCCTTCACATTATGGGAATTCCTTGGGGCTCACCAGAACTAGTGTACCCATTGGAAGATTTCTCCTCTATTACTGTTCTGAGGACAACCCAAAATTTGGGATTTTCATTTACTTTCATTGATAATGGTAAACCAAACAAATAGAGAGAGGGACACAGACAGCAATAAAAAAAGCTCATAGGTGCTCTAATCCATCTCCACTGTGTCCAAAATGAAAAAAATGGTTGCCTTTACTTATACTTTAACTTTCACAATTTTTTCAAGAAGCATAAAAGTCTTAAAGTGGTTCTAAAGGCAGGACATTAAGGCATGCAAAAGCTGTCCCAGTATTTATATTGCGCCTTACAATTACCTGAGTCCTATCTCGATTTAGCACCGTATCCATTGGCTCCTGCTGCTGTCAAACAAATCCTGGGAGGAGGGGCACAGGGCCAAGCTGTGCATCTTTGCACTCACATAACCCGGCTCAAGAGCGAGCCTGCACATGCGCACCCCCCCCCCCCATAGGCAGTAGATTGCTATGGTGACACACAGAGAAGAGAAGGACCCTAGAGCACCAGTGAGGGACCCCAGGAGGAGGTTTGGGCCTGCTTTGTGCAATAACAATGCACAGAGCAGGTAAGTATAACATGTTTGTTATTTTTGGGAAAAATAACCCTTACAACCATATTATTCACTCTGTTACTGTATGGTTTAAAAAAGAAAAAAAAAAAGTATTCCTGCTCCTGAGGTCCCCCATGTGTTTTAGAACTTAGGCAAACATTCATATGGTCTCTGACTGCCAGGAACTTTTTGCTATAACTTATGGTGTGAAACACAAACTCTTGTTTTCTATGAGACTGACACTGGTAAACTTCTAGAGGGCTCAGGCGATCAGCAAGGCATAATTAGGAAGCAGAGTCTGCATATGTAATGAGCAAATATAGCGCTCCCACATACAAATATAAGTGCACCTATATTTTTTTTACATTAAGGCCCCTTACACACAGGTGTTCCGATCAGGTCTGCCTGTTAGTTTTTCAGGTGAACTTGATCAGAAGGTCCATTTATCCCTGTGGATAGGGGGGTGTAACCAGATTTGTGTCCGTTCACACCAGCCTACCCCTTGCTCCACAAAAAACACTTCCGTTTAAGCAGAGCAGATCAGAGGTAATTAAGTGAAAACGGACAGCAGAGTCCATTTACTCCCAGCTGCCCCTACAGCAGAGTGGGCTTGCTCCATGTCCACTATGCAGAAACTAAGCGGACATGGACCTGTCATTCGCTTGCTCTGCTAAGATCAGCAGGGAATCTAACTAGGGTTGTCCCGATACCGATACTAGTATCGGTATCGGCACCGATACCGAGCATTTGCCCAAGTACTTGTACTCGGGCAAATGCTCCCGATGCTTCCCCCCGATACCTGGAAGACAGCTGTGATCGGCGCGTGGGGGAGTTACAAGATTCTCCCCCAGCGGCTTTCACCAGCTTTAGTGACATACAGCAGTGATCGCTCACAGCTGACTGTCACTGCACCCTCCTCCGTGCCCCCTCCGTTCCTCTCCGCTGTCCCCTGCATTCCTCTCTCCTTATCTGTCCCCCTCCGTACTCCCCCTTCGTTCCTCTCTCCTTATCTGTCCCCCTCCGTTCCTCTCTCCTTATCTGTCTCCTGCATTTCTCTCCTTATCTGTCCCCCTCAGTTCTCCCCCTCCGTTCCTCTCTCCTTATCTGTCTCCTGCATTTCTCTCCTTATCTGTCCCCTCCGTTCTCCCCCTCAGTTCCTCCGTCCTCCCCCTCCTTCCTTTGTGTATGGATAGAGTCAGCTGACTCTGTCCATTCACATAACTGAAACATTGTAATCTCCTGTGATTACGATGTGTCAGTTTATAAATGGAGAGAAGCTGCTGTCTTCTCTCCATTCATTCTCAGTGCAGCTGACGCTGCAGAGAAAGGGACTGGGGAATCTCTATCCTCTGTCTCTTTCTCTGTCTCAAGGGGGAGATATTAGAGGTATGTTAAGACCCCTGATATCTCACCAAAGCTCCCCAAAAGGGCTCATTAAAAAAAACAAAAAAAAAACAAAACAATAAAGAATAAAAAAATATTATTGTAAAAAATAAAAATTGTAAAAAAAACAAAAAACACACATACAACGTTCACCCCCCCCCAAAAAAAATAGCAAAAAAAACCTGTCACGTGACATTAAAAAAAATATCGGTGAGTACTTGAAAAAAAAAAGTATCGGTACTTGTACTCGGTCCTAAAAAAGTGGTATCGGGACAACCCTAAATCTAACTGATCCCCTGCTGATCAGAACAGAATCTGCCTGTGTGAAAAGGGCCCAATATGAAGATCTTTTAGATGTAAATATATAAAATGTAAAAACAAAAAAAAAAGAATATTTTAAGCTAAACTGCAATTGTGAAGTTCTGTTGAAATGAGGAGCTGTTAAAATTAACCACCCTGCATTTCTGAACGCCACTGTATAACTTGCAGTCAGGTGGCGGATCTGCTTGGTGATCGCTGTGTAGTGAGTGGTCACTGGATGACTGGGTATGCAGAGAGACTGTACCCAGTCTATCCGAGCAGCTGTGTACCATGTTATCCCTGTGATTGGTCATCGCATGGTATTGTTTACTGTGCGGATCTCTCTTCTTCCTCTTACAAGTGGAGAGATCAGAATGAATGGATCAGTGGCTGCAGCTGCTGATCAATTTATTGTTGCTGTGACACAGGGATCAGAGTTTTTTTTTTTTTTTTTTTAAACCCAAACACCCCTAGGGACCTGTATATTAACCCCTTACCTTCCTTATCCTGTACATCTAAACATTATTGTATCTAGTGCACAAATCTCAAGCTTTGCATATAATTTCCTCAGTACCCATATGTTTCTTTATTTCCAAAAAATTTCTGGCAGAAAGTGAGATTTTCTTGTGTCTACTTTCCAAAAAAAGGGGGTAATTTCAGAGGTTTCCATACTGATCTGGCTTTTTTTTTTTTATTTCTTGAAAATGTTTAGCTTTTTTTTATAGTAAAAATAAAAAAAAAAACATCAGTTAATAAATACCACAAAAAGAAAGCTCTGTCTTTAAAATTATATAACATTCATTTGGATGCATTGTTTCATGGCAGAGTAATTGTCTGTCAAACTATCACAGAGCTGAAAATTGGCCTGCTATTGGAGGAGTATGACAGACACACAAATGATTAAGCAACAGTTTATGAAATCTGTTTACTTTGCTTGCAATGGAAGAGCATCAATTCTGCACTCCAGTACCCAACACCACTCTCATACTGTCTGTGCTGGCCCCCTCTGCTAGATCATAATTATTAGCACAGTTTACACAAAGCAATACTGGAAAAGCTACCCAGCAACTATGCCTAGTGCTGGCCATACATGTAGCAATCAATTCTAAAAACCTTACATTTAGAGCCGGTTCACATTAGAAGCGGCACGACTTGCAGGTCGCCTCACCGAGGCGACCTGCACACGACTGCCGCGGCGACTTGCAAGACGACTTCTGTATAGAAGTCTATGCAAGTCGCCCCCAAAGTAGTACAGGAACCTTTCTTCTAAGTCGGAGCGACTTGCGTCGCTCCGATTAGAACGGTTCCATTGTACAGAACGGGAGGCGACTTGTCAGGCGGCTAGGTCTCCTGACAAGTCGCCCCCGTGTGAACCGGCTCTTACAGGGAATAGGACGCACAAGTTACTTATCGTAAATTATTTTCAGAAACAAGCAATCTACCACTAATGAGTTTGACTGAAACCACAATCTGGTCAGTTGTGAAGCTGAAACCAGGCAATAAATTGACAGATTTTTCTATTCCAGATACAATCTTTTAAGAAAAAACTATTAAAAACTGTCAATTTCATCAAAAGCGATCATATTTCTTCATCGCTCATTGAGAGGGACATCGGAATTCAGAAACAGGTGTTTGGGACACTGGCAAACTGAAAAAAAAGTTGTAAGCCAGTCCCTTTATGGACTTTTCTCTACCCAGCATGATAGCATCCTACGAGGTTGGGTGGTTCTAAATTAGTCTCCCCCCCCCCCTTCAAAAACTTCAAGGATAATTTTACCTTTAAAAAAAAAAAGGTAAATGTATCCTTGAAGTCTTCGAAGGGGAAAAAAGTAATTTCACATCTTTTTGCAGGTAAAAAAAAAAAACATTAATTTATTATTTTTTTATTGGGAGCGTGGAAAGCATTACACCCACAATCAGCAGATCGTGGGTGCAATGCAGGGCTCTTGCAGACTCTCTGTACAAGCTGCCTGGCTGTACATCATACAGCCAAGCAGTTAAACACTTAGGCTTAATGTACACGGGATGTTTTTACAACCTCTCCTGAATGATTTAACTTGACAGATAGTAACCCATTTTGCAGCGTTTAGGTTTAGAAGCGCTTGAAAAAAAATATTCAGTTTTTTTCCCCCCAAAATAGCCAAAAATGAAAATGAAATGCGGCTTAACACTGCATTTATGCCTCTAAACTCAGCGTCTGAACTCATTTTTTTTGCTTTTCAAAAAAGGCCTCTAAACTTAACTGCCTAAAAACTACATTAAATGACCGTGTGTACATGTACACATAAGATAACATTGGATGAGATCAGGGGCAGCTGAAAAAAGCAGCCAACTGCCTCTGAATGTCCGTTTATCAGCAGTAGTGTACATGAAGCTTAAAAGGGAATATCAATGAACTCATTCATTGAGAACTACAAGCTGACAGCCGCAAAGGCAGTCAGACCTTTTAGTTTTCTATCCATAGAAGTCTGTGAATGAATGACGCAGCCAGGTGGGCAGAGCCATGCACAGCTACATTCTATGCAGATCGTGACAGAGTGGGGGAGAAGATCCCCCACTTCCTGTCACAACAGGGGGGCGCGGGGGCCAGTGGATTTGTAACCTGTTACACCCATTTTCAGAGTATGACGTTACAAAAGGTGAACTTATCCTTTCAATCAAGATTCCTATACCACTGCTTGAGCAGGTCTCTACATAGCAGCTATCCAGGTCAGAGTTTCATCCGCACTAGCTTTGGAGGTGACAACCTGGCCCCACTGGACTGGGCTTGCAGGGCACTGGACTCTGCATTTGGCGCTTTTTGCACAAGCATTTTTTACCACAGTAAAAGGTTCAGGCTGAGGGATTGTGAACTGAGGTCATTTGCGTTTTGCATGTGCTTAACACTCCACCTCCATTCAGTCTAGAGGAATCCACATCCCACTGCTTCTACTTGTAAAAGGATCATGTGGATCTCTGGTATTGTTCCACTGCCCTCCAAGGATGACTGGGTCACCTCTGGCTGCCTGAAACTCTCATTAGCACCAGCTGCTTGGGTCTGTGAGTACTCAAGTTTGGTTAACGCTATACAGTGCAACATTCCCAAAGACACACAGAGGACATTCCCACTGCCACATGTGAATTCAGCCCATACTCTGCTTGTGGTTTTGGAGACTTTTACCCTGCATCCGCAAAAGAAACCAAAGCCTGTATTTTGGAACCTCAGTTTTTATATGATCTTTATCATCAGAATATCCTGCAGCTCCCTCAACTAGGACAAGTCCTCCCCCATGCTCATACTGGGTTTTCTGTTTGTGCCTAGTTACTGGAGCAATCTGCCCACAGAGGCTCTAAAGGCCCATACACACAATACGAAAATCGGAAGTAAAAAATTTTGTTCGACAAACGATCTGCAGATTTTTGGATCATTGGTATGGTGCTTTTGACAGCCGATTCCGGTTTTTCGTACAACAAAAGCTGGATGTGCAGACTATAATATTTTTGTCATACGTGAACTCAACATCCAATTTTCATTCATTAGTACGGTTTTCGTCCGGAAAAAAAAAAATCGTAAGAGCAAGACTACGCATGCTCAGAAACGAAAGAACACATACAAAACTATTCAACACATGATGTCACTTCTGAAGTTGTATTCTGTCGTACGAAAATTCTTGTACGACAGAATACAACTTCAGAAGTGACGTCATGCGTTGAATAGTTTTGTGTGTGAGTAACCTCTTTACTTTCGACATGAGACTAGCATGCAACAAAAAAAACGGACGAACTGTCATCCTAAAATCCGATTGTGTGTACGAGGCTTTAGAGTGTTCCGATGACCCTCCTGAGCATGTGAATCAAACTGGGCCTGTAGCCTGTTGCCATTTCTGATACATAACCCCAACAGTCCATTTCAGAAAAGCCTGGTTTTAGGTCACTGCCATTAACACATAGTTGGCTGCTTCAAACCTTTTTTGGGCCCTGGGCACCACCTGAAAGAGTGGCCAAGCATTTCCCCTTTGGGAAGAAATCTAAACTGGTAGCCCTCTCCAACTTAGCTGCAACAGTGATCCACATTCACAGAAATACCACCATAAGGGCTGATGGTGTTACTTCTTGGGACTTCACAGTTAGTTGAACTCCCTACTTGGATCTCAGTTTGAATCAGCAGTTTTGGGCCTCTGTCCCATGTTGGTGGTAGCCTTGACCTGTAAGAATTTTTTTTATTTTATTTATTTTTTTCCAAGTGTGGCTGGAGCAAATGCTGGAGCCTTTGTGCATTAGTTGTGATGTTTGATACAAGCCTAAAAACTTGTGTCTTGCATGAGACTGATGTTTTTACAAATATGTAGGATACTCTGGCTACATGCATGGGAGCAATGAGCCATCCAAGTAACATCTAGTTTGGCTTTCCTTTCTGTACAAAGGTGCACTCCCACTTCTGTGTAAATCCAGACTCATCCCCATGTAGTTTGCCTTTCCAGCCTTTGGATGCTCAGCCCTTTTGGCTATCTCCTTGTATATGGCTTTTCTTTCAGATACTTCTCATCTCCTCTTATTTTGCTGCACCTGGCAGCTGGTCTTCCCAGGTCACCTTGGGTTCCTGCGCAGTCGGGAACTTATCGGGATTCGTATTTCATCTGTAATGCCACTTCCCTCTTCAGGGGCATTTTGCATCCTTGGATGCTACTGCACCCCTACAGTTTTTGGTACCTAAGCATTCTCCCTTTATAAGGGGACTTACTTGGTTATCTGAGACCAGATTTTTCTGCTCCCTCCCTGATCCAACAGACACCTGCTATATTTTATGATATTGGAACACGTTAATGCCAGTGTCCTTTCCCGGCACCCCTATTGTGGATTGTCAAGACGACCTGGACAAGGATCAGTTATCTGGACCCTTGCATTCAGAGCTCTTCAAAAGGACCAGACATCCTCAGTCAGATGGGCCCTCAGAGATGTCCAATGTGGCAAGGCTGTTAAACTCAAATCCTTGTTAAAGAAGTCTACGTCCTGTGCACCCTTTCCTGCTTGTCAGGAACTAAGGAAATATCCTCTTTTTTGTTTTCCCTTCTCTTGTTGACTCCTGATTCTCTCCAAGCTCAAACTTAGTATATCAGAACGTGGACTTGGGACAAGATGTCTCCAAGCTCCAACTTGTTATCTTGGAGCCTGGACTTGGGACAAGATGTTCTCCCAGTTCTTACAGGCCAAGAAGTTCTTCGTGTGACTCAGCAGTTTCTTAGGGTTAATGGTGTGGTCCCTTCCCCCCACTATGAAGGGACTCCATTTGTTAGGGTGCCCCCATTCAAGGGGCTTTAGTCTGGTTCCCTAGCAGTTATTTCCCACTTATTTGGGGGATTCCATTGCAGCTTGGATTAGTGACCTGGACTCTCTTAGGGCCTTCACTTTTGGGAAGGTTTGTGAGTCCTTCACTCTGTCAAGACCTGGTCTCTATGCTCATTGAGGCAGAGAGTACAGCTCTGAACCACACTCCCTTAGAGATGTTGCATTGCTAACTCCTTCACATCAACCAGTTTGTTACTTCTCTGGTAAGAGAGGTTCTTGCACCTGGGTGTGCCTCATCTCTTGTATGGCAGGAAAAGACCATTGCTGAGGGATCCAGTGTCTCCCTGGATTGTCAGAAGACAGCCCACACAGAGATCCTGCTGTAGGTACTCCCTACAGGGGGTAGAGTACATCCGGAAGCCTTCGTAGGACCGGATCTCCTGGGGGATATATGGCTGACCTGCAGCCTCCTTAGGTTTCTCTATGTTTTGCTCAGAGTATACAAAATGTAAGGCATGCCTCTGGTGATAAATATCAGTTGCCATTGTGCTTAAGGTCAGCTCTAAACTGATCTCTAAAGCCCTAAAATCACTGGTGCTATAGCTGGCCATGTGTGCTGCACCATGGCAACTGCAAATCTACACTGAAGCTTATAAGGCACCAATGAATAAGGGGGTTTAGTTCCTCTTCTTAATCTCTCAGTAGTGAAGAAATGTAATTGCGGATATAGCACTAGGCTAAAATGACTGCTTAATATGGGTAACCCCCTAGGCTAACAGGTGGAATATCCCTTTAAAGCTTGCATAGAATGATTGGAAGGAAATTTTCTTTCTAGAACTATTTGGCTGCTTTATTTATTTTTATTTTTTTGGGGGGGGGGGGGGGGGGGGGGGAAGATTCAAACATACTACACTTTTAATTGGGTGTGAAGAAGTTGGATAGCTAAATTTGCTAACACCAATACAGGTACAAAGGATTGGAGAATCTATTTTGCACTGCAGATAGCAGTCACTAAAGTCTGCATTTATACATTGATACTTGCTGAATCCCTTAAATAATGCAGACAGCCTTAGAGCTTTTATACTGAGATTTACAAGTGTAAATCCAAACGTTCCACTAACTCTTCCCCAACACGGGTGTAGCTTTAATGCACACGTGGTCAATTTAGATTTTGTGTGGATTCGATCATTCGATCAAGAAAAGGTAGCCTAATCAAGACAGGAAAATTCTACCATCACCACAATACGACTACAGTGATCCACCAAACCACAACAGCAGCAAAAAGTCCTGTCTGCCTTCAATGTCTACAACACTCAATCATATGGAGCATGGTGTAACTAAAAAAAAAAAAAGATACCGATACCCACTACAAGATGAAAAAGCAAAACCACATACTGAATCTATTGGTTAGTCCTATAAAGACTAGTGTGTATGCCTCAAAGAGACAGTCACTATAACATGCCTACTAATATAAACATCTCAAGGTAATTTACTTGCAAAAGCATTAGACTGTATTTGTTTGCATCTCTGGCAGTGTCAGGAAAAGCATCAGCTCTGCATTCCAGACAGACACACGGCCGCTCCCCTTCTGTGGCTCTGACATCAGCAAAGATCCCGGTAGGGGCCAGGAAAGCCTCACACAATCTGCAGACACGGTCAGTGTAGATTGTGTGAGGCTTTGCTGACCTTAATAGGCATGGTGTATTGACAATGTCTTTTTAATAACTACTCTGTTGTTAATAGGCTTACCTATTCTATCCAGTCTGTCTATGGCAACGGTCTCAAATGCACGCCGCATCATTGGGTATTCCTCTAACACCTCATTGAAATGATCCACAGAGAGGGAGTAGAGACGACAGTATGTGTCAGCGCGGACACTGGCAGTCCGTCGTCCCCGTGTCAGCAGGCAGATCTCTGTACAAAAAAATATAAAAATAAATAATTTTTAAGTTACTTTAAGTGCTTGGTGAATTAATATGCATTCATTCCACAGACACATACAGAACCCATATCAATTATATATGCCTTCATTGATAAAATGGTAAATCAAAGTGCTTCTGCTCTGGAACATTTTAAATTCAAAGTATGCTTATGCTTTAACCAGGAGACTGGACAAATTATTCTATAGGTTTCATGAACATCCTGGAGAAGAGAGGGTGTCTTTGGAACTTTAAATCTCCATTAGTACAAAGTGTCGTGATTACCACAACATACATGAAATGTAAGGTATAAATGCTTGAACACATGAATGAGCATCATAAAAATATAGAAGTGTTTGGCAAAACATAGAAGATTTAGCAGACAACAGAATATGGACCCCCCAGAGAAAGAGGGCATTGGCAGCATAACATTTTCAGGGAACATCTCCAATATTTTTGCTTATAATTTGGTTTTGGAGATAGGAAATCAGGGAATAAAGGGCAGAACCTAAAGGGAAGATTAAAAAGCAGGGGGGTATAAAAGGAAGAGAGGAAAAGAAAAAAAAAAAAAGGGGGCGGGGGTTCCACTCACTCCCAGAACTCCTCACGTGCATCCCAGTAAAAAAAAAAAAAAAGACACGCTACAAGGGTCCCAGATATGAATGGCAGTTAGAGTACTGATTTGACAACAAAAAGCTGAAATCAAGGATCAAAACTCTTGTTTGTAGTTGCCCGAGCAAAAGTTTTGTTTCTGTTATGATACAAATATAGGATGCAGCTGCTAGATCTTTTCTGGAAACAGATTACTCAGAGTATAAGGAATCATTCACCGTTTTTCTACCACTCTCCATCTGAAACTCGACTGCAGCAGTCCTGAACTAACAGGGCAGAAAGGTAAATTACAGGAACAGGGATTTGCTAATTAAACCACTTCTACATTGATTCAAGAGTCTTCTTTATAAAACTTAAAACAAAGAGGGTTTTCTGAACCCCAGGATTGCATGCAATACATTTCCTTGACATTCAAATACATGCTGGCATTCTATGCCCTCCCTCCATCTCAAACCATGGTTATAGTGATTTTCTAAAGTTACTATGTAAGATCCAGCAGGAGTAGGTGCCCATACTATTAATAACTGAGTAAGGTATATAACGAAGTTGGGATAAGAAAAGGGCAAACTCTTGCCATTACTACAAACAATATATAACATAAAAATTATCATAAAAAGCAGCGGCTAAAATGATTTAAAATTCATAAACTTATAGTATTCAGTCCATAATGCACCATCTAATACTGAAGCAGCGCTCCTGTCAGTCCTTAGTATGACTGGCATTCATATGGTTAAAGCATATGAGAAACCTCGTGTACACACTTCCTTCCTCTCCATGCACCTGTGTGGTTGTTTGACCTGATGGATCGTGGAAGCTTCCCTGTGCTCTTTTGAAGCATTACCTATGGAACTTTTCTTTCCGTCATCCATTCTATGGACTACCTATTCTTTTCACTGCTGAGAAGCGCTTATAGAGCCTAGAGGACTGGTTAATGTTACAGTTTATTTAGTGTGGGAATTTTTAAGTTGTGTAATATATGGTTTCTAGCACATTAGTACACTTTGCACTTTATTTACTAACAACATTTTGATTAATAGTTGTTCCAAGTATTTATTTATATTAATGTGGATCGTTTCAACAGGATCTGCCTTGCACAAATTTCTTTACACTGATTATGAGCGCACGTTTTTTGTTTTATTCATATATTTATGTACATCCACATATACATATCAAATTTACTAATGGGTCTTTTAAAACCACATTTCAAACCTAGATGTAAAATATTAGTGTCTTTATGGGTCAATGTAACGTTACTCAGATTATAAATTCCTCCTAATCTGTTTTTAGATGTCAATGTTTATAGGCATAATGACAGATTAGAGACTAAAGTATACTTTAAACCTACTGATCACAATAGTTATTTGCCATTACAGAGTGGGCATCATCCCCTCTGGTTGAGGAATATCCCCAAAGTACAAATAATGCGAGTAAAAAGAAACTGCTGCACCACTAGTGACTTTATTATACAGTCCTAAGTGTTAAAAAGTAGATTTGTAGAGAAAGGCTATAACCCTCAGCACTTACAAAGACATGGAAGCGATATTTGAGGCACATTGGCATATTTTATGCTTAGACAAAATACTTAAGCCTGTACGCCCACCCACACCAAAGCTCATATATAGAAAGGCCCCAAGTTTTGGGGACATGGTAGTCAAAAAAGTATCAGATCCCCCACCGTCCTTTTGGGATAGGGACTTTTTTTTGCTTGTAGGAAGTATAGGGCTTGTAGAGAAGTTTATAAACCCTTGAGAGGTTTACATCCACTTCTAATAAGGAATTCCTAATTAGAGAATTCATTACATGCAACACCACACATGTAGTGTATGCCTTAGAGTGCCCTTGTGGGTTAATGTATGTAGGCCATACTAAGAGATTTTTGAAGTATACGTATTGCGGAGCATATTCAGAATACTAACCACTTCCTGCCCGGCCCATAGCAGATGACGGCCGGGCGGTGGTTCAGTTATCCTGACAGGGCATCATATGACGTCCAGCAGGATAACATGCCACCGCGCGCCCGCGGGGGCGCGCATTGTGGCGATCGGTGGAGCGGTGTGTCAGTCTGACACACTGCTACACCGATCTTGGTAAAGAGCCTCCGGCAGAGGCTCTTTGCCACATGATCAGCCGTGTCCAATCACGGCTGATCACAATGTCAATAGGAAGAGCCGTTGATCGGCTTTTCCTCACTCGCGTCTGACAGACGCGAGTAGAGGAGAGCCGATCGGCGGCTCTCCTGGCAGGGGGGTCTGTGCTGATTGTTTATCAGCGCAGCCCCCCCCCCTCAGATCACCACACTGGACCACCAGGGATCGTCACTAGGACCACCAGGGAAGGGGCAACATGTGGATGGCCAGGTATGTACCGCATGGCCATCCACATGTGCCCAGTCAGTGCCAATCAGTGTCCACAAATGGGCACCATTATGTTGCAGTGATGCCCAGCAACGCCACCCTTAGGGGCATCAATGCAACCAGTGTCATCAGTGTCACCCAGTGTCTATCGGTGCCACCTGTCAATGCCCATCAGTGCCACCCATAAGTACCCATCAATGCCACCTACAAGTGCCCATCAGTGCCGCATACCAGTGCCACCTAACAGTGCCCATCATCGGTGCCCATCAGTGCCGCCGTATCAGTGCCCGTCAGTGCAGCCATATCAGTGCCCGTCAGTGCAGCCATATCAGTGCCCGTCAGTGCAGCCATATCAGTGCCCGTCAGTGCAGCCATATCAGTGCCCGTCAGTGCAGCCATATCAGTGCCCGTCAGTGCAGCCATATCAGTGCCCGTCAGTGCAGCCATATCAGTGCCCGTCAGTGCAGCCATATCAGTGCCCGTCAGTGCAGCCATATCAGTGCCCGTCAGTGCAGCCATATCAGTGCCCGTCAGTGCAGCCATATCAGTGCCCGTCAGTGCAGCCATATCAGTGCCCGTCATTGAAGAAGAAAAACGTACTTATTTACAAAAATTTTTAACAGAAACAAAGAAAAACATGTTTTTTTTCAAAATTTTCGGTCTTTTTTTATTTGTTGCGCAAAAAATAGAAGCCGCAGAGGTGATCAAATATCACCAAAAGAAAGCTCTATTTGTGGGAACAAAATGATAAAAAATTTGTTTGGGTACAGTGTAGCATGACTGCGCAATTGTCATTCAAATTGCGACAGCGCTGAAAATTGGCCTGGGCGGGAAGGTGTCTAAGTGCCTTGTATTGAAGTGGTTAAACTAGGCATTAAGGACCTTAGTGCGTCATTATATTTTAAACTTCACCACAGCCAGGACTCTTCAGGTTTAAAATTTGGGGGAATTGATCGCATCAAACCAGCATGGAGAGGTTCAAATATAGTGAGGGAACTCTCGAGACGGGAAACCCACTGGATTTTTTTTTGACAGGTACACTTACTCCAGGTAAGGGTTAAACGTAGAACTCGATATTAATTGTTTTATAAGCGATTACTAAAATTCCAGTTTTGTTTTTTACATTATATTTATTCTAATGCGATATTATTGTTTCAAATTTATTAAATGTGTGTGTTTTTTAAATATGAGCTATGAAGTATAGTATCAGTATAATATAATGTATACACAAAGTCTAGATATGAATTTAGGCTTATTGATTGTTTATACGATTAAATTGGTCTTGTGATGTATTACATTTTAAGTTTTGACTGTATTGATTGATAAATGTCAGCCGATATAAACTATTACAGCTTGATTATGTTATCCTCTGAGAAGCTTCTATTCTACCGCTAGTGCACCACTATGAAATGGAGCGGTTGGGCACTCAGAAGGTTAATTTGCTGCAATGATGGCTGTTAAATACCGGGACACCGCGCCGTAAGCGTGTAAGGACATGACAATACGGTGACCGGAAGTGATGTTTGCATGTCACAGTCAGAGAGAGATAACCGGAACTGACTAGCGGTGGCCATTCTTCCCAAGTTTGGTCGTCTCTTATTCTAACGGACTGCTGATAATGCCGACATCTCTTATACATTCGTTCATTGATGCCAATTTATTGGAAAGTGCTGTTTTAAAGAATTTGGGGACTGCAATAAAAGGTAAACAGGATTACGCTATGTGGAGTTTTTCTTCTATATCAGAGTACCTGTGGAAGTGATATGTAGCTCTGACCCTATCTGTGATGCGGATGACAGCTATTTGAGTATCTCAAGGCCTGAGATTTACTTAGTTATAGTGTGTGTGACGCACGTTTTGTGGATCTTGGTGTACGGTGCACATTTTATCATTTAACACTAGGACCACCATCTGCTTCTCTGTACTTTCACCACCAATTGTCATTCATCTGTTTCTCATATGTTTTAACCATATGAATGCCGGTCATACTATGGACTGACAGGAGCGCTGCTTCAGTATTAGATGGTGCATTATATACTTGTGGACTGGATACTATTAGGTAAATTAGTGTAACCATACTCCTCTTAGTGGGACTCCAGCCAAAACACTTTTATTTTTTTATTTTTTTTAAGTTTTGTGTAGAGTGGGGAAGAGGAATGGAAATCTCCACAAAATTAGCAAATATTCCAATCCTGACAGTTGTCACAGAAACAACTGTCCACACTCTAATATAGCCTCTTCTGTTCCAGTGACAGCTATGATATTTGTATTCTTAATTTTTCTCCTAGTGACAGTAATGTATAAGACAAATAGTGAGGTTAGATGTCCTTAACAGGTACACGGATAGTAATAATTCTTAACAGAAATTCTAACTTAATCCCACTCTACCTTAAACGAGAAGATACGTTGTGGCTGGAGTTCTAATCTTAACATAGCAGTTTTGTGTAAATTACAATGAAGTGATGAAATAAGAACTATGACCATGTTGTGTTATTCATATGTATATAAGCTTCCAGTTGTAAAGCAGGATTTAAGTGATTACATTTGTAAGCGGTTTGCTCACTGCTAAGCGTAGAGAATGAATTTCAGAGTAGTGTAAAGAAAAGCCTTAAGGTACACTAAACCTAAAATGAAAAAGTTAAACTTGCATTACGTGAATGAGCTACTAATGTGATTTAAAAAAACAGTGAATATTAAAGTTCCCATAGATGTGAAAAATAAGATTGTGTAGTAAATGTACAGTTTTATGCTAGCGGTCATCCTTGACAAAAAGTTAAATGACAGCTGGCAGTGTACTATTATTGGATGCCTTAGCAGGAGGCCACATGTGTATTTGAATACATTGCTTACCACTATACCACTTTAATTTTCCATATCTTCTGTTCTCATAATCTCCTAAGACTATTAGATATACATCCCCTTAATATAATACTCTTACTTAAACCGACTTATGATGACATCATTAGCATTTAGTTACCTTTCAAGCCAAAGGCAGTAGTTTTAGGCAAAACACAAATAAGAATTCCTTTCCTAGTGCTGTCATGGGAGTTTTACTACATTTGCTTACTAACATATAGGACAACACCACAGCACTACTGTGGTTAAAAAATACTGTAAACTAACCTCCAAAGTAAGAGCCATCTGAGAGTTTCACCTCTTTGTTGCCCTTGGTAAGTACGCTCACCACACCATGCTGGATAAAGTACATCTTCTTGCCGATGGTTCCCTCCCGAACGATATAATCCGTAGGCTGGAACACCTCGAATTTTAGTTTGGTCAGCATTGCCGTGACGAAGCAGGGATCAGCATTAGCAAAGAGTGGCATTGATGCTACCAGCTTTCGGCAGTTGAAGTTCACTATTTCCTGAGCACAAACATGGGTATAACACAGTTAAAAGTAAAACACATCCTTGGTATTGAAATAAATTTATATAATTTACCTGAATAGGCTATTGCAGTTGACATACTGAATTTCCTTGACACAATGGGGAATATTCATGAAGGGCGTCGTAGACATCCCTTTGATATCAGTTAGGTCACTACACTGAAATTGTTGGTGCCTATGCCTGATATATGTACCTGTCAGAAGTACTTGAATCTATCGGAGCCTGGCACCGAGGTCTGAGTGTCCATAGTGCACTTCCTCCCCAGCCACTGCATCCTACACACTGACAGGTGCAAAGCTGAGGAGTTTTGTAGTGTGAATAGCAAAGCCTGATAGGGAACTGACAGACTATATCTCCACAAGGTCCGCTTTGTTGTCGATTGAGAGCTCATGGCAGTGGATGGATCCCCAGCTGCTATGCAGTCTAAAAGTGGATTTTTTTTATTCTTCATTCACAAAAAGTACCTTATATTGCTCTCAGCTTCCTGAGAACTACCCGAATTTGTTGTCTGTCAGTAATATAACTGAAAAGGATGGAAATGTTTGCTGGAACTAAATGCAGATACTTCTAAATGGACCCAACACCAGAAAATTGCCATTAAAGTGTAAGTAAACCCCCTATCGCTTTCAGCCAAGGAAGCTGCCATCTTTGCCTCTGTTTAATCTGCAACTGCCATGATGCTGCACATGTGATCAGTTCTGACACCGGCCATTGGATGGTTTGACAGTTTGGTTGAGAGCACAACCAAAGGGAGTGTTACATTTCCGGCACATGCCGTAAATGAAACAGTTTTATGCATGTGTTTACATCCGCTTTAAGACGTTCTTGAATTCCCCATCTGTAGGGAATGTGAATCTGTGGAAGGGGGCAAAGTGACTGTAAAGGTGGTGTAAAGTGTTTAAAGCCTAATGCCGCGTACACACGAGCGGACTTTACGGCGGACTTTGCCCGGCGGACTTTTCGACGTACTTTCCGACGGACTTTCTGAATGAACGGACTTGCCTACACACAATCCACCAAAGTCCGTCGAATTCGTACGTGATGACGTACGACCGGACTAAAACAAGGAAGTTCATAGCCAGTAGCCAATAGCTGCCCTAGCGTGGCTTTTTGTCCGTCGAACTAGCATACAGACGGCGGACTTTTCGACCGGACTCGATTTCAACGGATAAATTTTAAACAAGTTTCAAATCTAATTCCGTCCAACTTTTGAGAAAACAAAGTCCGCTGGAGCCCACACACATCGAATTGTCCGACGAAATCCAGTCCGCCGGGCAAAGTCCGCCGTAAAGTCCGCTCGTGTGTACGCGGCATAACGTGTATAGAGTCAGAGTTGGAATTCTGCTCCGGTTTTTACCATTTTTCCTGTCCTGACGTAGAGGTAACGGGAAGTGAGAGAAAATCTACAACAGGGACACTGACCAAAAAAAAAATCTAAACGGGCGTTCTAGATTTCCCCTACTCTACTAATGAAAAGCATTTTATTATATCTGTATTGCGGTTTTGAGATTCTCCTCACTTCCAGTCTGGTAAAATGTCAGCAGGACAGGTAGGACTGTCAGGATTATCAGGTAGGAAGATAGGTTAATGTAGTTAAAAGGGAGTGGTAGGGGCTCACAGAAAAGGAAGGCCAGCCCTGGGTTTGAGCATCCAAACAGATTTGCCAAGGGTGAAGATGTGTGTGGGGAGGGTGGGGGACAAGCTCAGCGGTGACAGCTCTAGATATCACTGCTACCCCTAACAGCCAGGAGAGCAGCCCATCTAGTTAGGATGGTGAGGGTAGTGCAGGTAGGCCTAGACCAGTGGTAGGCAACTTTGGCACTCTAGCTGTGGTGAAACTACAAATCTCATCATGCCTCTGCCTCATGCCATTGCCTTTCTTGCAATGTCTAATGGGACTTGTAGTTTCACCACACCTGAAGAGCCGAGGTTGCCTAGACAGTTGGTGGTAATAGGAGATTCTATAATCATATAGACTGATAGAATAATTTGTCGCCAGGATCGCCTCAACCAAATGGTTTGCTGTCTCCTTGGTGCCAGGGTTCAGCATGTGGTGGACTGGGTTGATAAATTACTGGAAAGGGCTGGGCATGACCTAGCTGTTTTGGTCCACGTTGAAACCAATGACAGAATCAGGGGTGGACTGAAAATTCATGGGGGCCCTGGGCATTAGGAGATTATGGGGCCCCCAGGCTTACAGATGGCCACCACGTGGCAGCCATCTTTTTGATGCAACATTAATGTGGGTATACCCATGTGGAGGGGCACCATGCTCGTCGACATGCAGAGTGGCAGTGGACTTAAAGCTAGCGACCCAGTAAAGGCACCAGGAGCCTTTCATGGGCAGTGCCACCTTAACAGCATCATGGGGCCCTGGGCAAAATAATGCACCACACACACACACACACCCTTTTTCACCTTAGTGCTTAGTGTGGTAGGCAGTTGGTGGGAAAAGTTGGTTAAAAAAAAAAGTTGCAGGCTCTGAACTGCGTTATGTGCAGTTGTGGGGCCAGCTGAATAGTGAACTGCTGTGGTTGGCCTCAGACCGGTCAGTGGGACTTATGAAAAAAAGCCATGCTTTATGTGTGCCATGATGTCCCTCGCACAGGCATGCACCCAGAGCTGCCCTGCTGCCTGATCCGAGGCGGAGCTCAGCAATGCACCATTCAGCTGCCTCTGAATGGCAACAAGTGGATTTTTCATGGGCATTTTTCTCCTCTCTGCGGACAAGTGGCAACACAGACACGGATTTTCCAACATGTCTGTTAAACAGAAGTCGATTGTTAGATCAACTTCTGCTGAGTGGCAGTGGGCACACATGGATCATACAGTATACACACAGAGCATACATACACAGAGTATACACATAGACAGACACACAGTATACAGACACACGCACAGTATACACAGTATACAGTGCGTATTATAATGGGACAGACCCCTGTCTTCCCCATTATAATATTAGATTATAAATCGGGCAGACAGGGTTCAGCCCCTATTGGTGGGCAAAATGGGGGAAGATGGGGGAAGGGCTATGGCAGGTGATATAAAGGTTCCCATGTTACAAACAATCATTGGAAATGGTACTATTTGTACTAAAATAAAAAATATGCAACATAAGTGTGCAAAATGTGACAATAAATGAAAGTGTTTGTTCACGAGTGCCAGAAGTCTGCCAAGCAAAATAGGCGAGTTGGAAGCTCTGGTGCATGAGGAGAACTATGACTGAATTAGTATTGCTGAATCTTGACTTCATTCTTCACATGACTGGGCTATTAACCACTTCCCGACCAAGGTACGTCATATGACATCCTTGACTGCAGCTACAGGGATCATCCAGATATCTTTTAGAGCTGGCGATTCTGTGCACTGTAAGAACAATCATAGCTTGATCATTCTTACAGGCAACGGGAGGGGACATCCCCCCCTCCTGCTGCCCTCTGTTGCTTCTCCGGGCTCTCCTGTGCCATCGGGGACCCGGAGAAAGAATCCACGGCCGCCGGATGACGAGCATAGAGATGACTGGTGACCAGACGGTCACCGGTCATCTCTATGACCATCGGAGACCCGGGAGCGACGTTATGACAAAGCCGTGATCACGGCTGGAAAGCATGCGATCGTTCGTTTTCTGATCTCATGCTTTCCAGCCTGGAGGAGAGATGTGGGGTCTTATAGACCCCATATCTCTCCATAAAGAGGACCCGTCACTCACCATTTCTATTACAAGGGATGTTTATATTCCTTGTAATAGGAATAAAAGTGATCAAAAAATAAGGAAAAAGTGTAAGAATAAAAAAAATAAAGTAAAATAAACAAAAAAAAAGTAAAGCGCCCCCGTCCCTGTGTGCTCGTGCACAGAAGAAAACGCACACGTAAGTCCCACCCACATATGTCAACGCCATTCATACCACACATGTGAGGTTAGAGGGAGAGCAACAATTCTAGCACCACACCTCTGTAACTCTAAACTGGTAACCTGTAAAAAAAAAGGAAAGCTTCATCTATGGAGTTTAAGTATCGAAGTTTGGCGCCATTCCATGGGTGTGCGCAGTTTTAAAGTGTGACATGTTGGGTATCTATTTACTCGGCGTAACATCATCTTTCACATTATACAAAAAAAAAATTGGGCTAACTTTACTGTTGTGTTATTTTTTAATTAATGAAACCGTTTTTTGTTTTTTTTTTCCAAAAAAAAAAAAAAAACGAGTTTTAAAAATTGTTGCTCAAATACCGTGCGACATAAAAAGTTGCAACGACCGCCATTTTACACCTTAGGGTGTCTGTTAAAAAAATATATATAATGTTTGGGGGTTCTGAGTAATTTTCTGGCAAAAAAATGATGATTTTTACATGTAGGAGAGGAGTGCCAGATTATTCCTGGCTATAATCTCTTTCCAGGGTAAAACGGAAGGGTGGTGGTGTCTGTCTCTATGCGAGAAGTGATCTCAAAGCGAGTGTGAAAGAGGACCTAGTTGCTGGAGAGTGTGATGAATCATTGTTTTAATGTTACAAAGAATATAACAGAATATGTAAAAAGGAAATTTAAAAAGGTGAAAATTCTAAACGAATGACAGATTACAAAAGATAGGACAAACCCAAAAAATTTTTTCAAATATATTAATAGTAAAAAAGGTCAGGTCTGAGCATGTAGGCCCTTTAATACATTTTCCTTCTCTTTGTCCCCAGTCACCCACTCCAGATTATTTTGTAAATACTTTATTCAGCTCTGTGTATACAAATGAGCATGAGTGAGCCAATGTCCATAATGGGGGTGGTAGTGACACAGCCCCAAATGATCCACAATGGCTCAAAAGCGATATGGTCCAGAAATATTTAGACAGAATAAATAAAGCACCTGGACCAGATGGCATACACCCACAGATCCTAAAAGAATTGAGCTCTGTCATTTCAATGCCATTGTTTCTAATTTTTTAGGGACCCGTTAATGACTAGAATAGTACCACTGTATTAGCATAGGGCCAATGTGGTGCCCATATTTAAAAAGGGATCAAAGTCTTTACCAAGTAACTATAGACCTATTAGTTTAACTTCTATAGTCAGGAAGATACTGGAGAGTTTAATAAAAGACCACATAATAGATGAATTCTTCTGGAAAAAATATTTCGAGCAACAGACAACATGGGGATCAGGAAGGAATTTTTTTACCCCTGCTGTAAGCAAATTGGATCATGCTTTGCTGGGGGGTTTTTGCCTTCCTTTGGGCATAGGATCGCACAATTTAAAAAAAAAAAAAAAATCATACAATCCCATATACACATATGGAAGTGTATGATTTTTATTTTATATTTTTTTAATTCTTTTTTTATTGGGTGAACTATAAGGATTAGTGTCTTTTTTCAACCTGACTATGTAAGAAATTGGGTAAATCTCTTTTGCTGAGTCCAGAATAGCAGTAAAAAGTCTGAGAGGGATTCCAAGCCATTCCCCATTTTATCCAAAACTAAGAGAAAACATTTTGACTGGATATACACTTTTAAGTTATCCCTACTGCTTTATTTCACACATTTAAATATTTAAATGCAGAGTCCTAGTGAGACAAATCACTATACGTATGTGGCCTAACAACTAGTATTATTATTATACAGGATTTATATAGCGCCAACAGTTTACGCTGCGCTTTACAATGTGGGGGGGGGGGGGCGACATTGCAATACAGAAGGAACAGGAGGGCCCTGCTCATGGAGCTTACAATCTAAAGGGAAGGGGAGGTGGTACAAAATGTAATTACTGATGGGGATGACTGGACATACTGGGGCAGGGAGTTCCAGATGATGGGAGAGGCTCTGGAGAAGTCCTGGAGGCGAGGATGGGTTCAGAGGAGGAAACAAGAGAGCGGGAGGTCTTGGGAGAAGATGATATCTGCTGATGAGGTTGGTGAGGTTGGTGATGTAGCTGGGGGCGATGTTGTGGATGGCCGTGTTGCGTTATAGTTAAAATTTTGAATTTTATACAGTGGTTAGGGGAAGCAACTAGTACAGGAAGACTGCATGGTAAGGAATATTGGTGCAAAATGTGCCAGGTTAAATATATAAATTGTGATAATGGTGCCATTTAGAACTTTTTACCTGATCCTCAGATCAATCCTCAGGGTTTTCTTTACTACAATCCATCTAAAACGTTGAGCTTTACTAAGCTCAGTATAATACATGTTCAGTATTTTGATTACATTTAGAAACTCTCATCAATTTTCCTATCCTGCCTTGATCAATTTTGAGACAGACTCAGAAAGACTGGAAGATGAAAGAAACTTGATGATTTAGCAAACTCAAATTAGTTGCAAGATTGAACACGTATGGTTTTTGGCGCAACTGATCAGTTCTGAAAGTCCTGCTTTTTCTTTTTTTTTTTCTCAAAAACTTTAAAATTACAATTGATTTGATTGATGCAGGCGAATTCCCCATTTGTATTGCATCAAAGATCATTTTAGACATGCCACTGATTAAACTGACTGGATTGAGTGATCTACAAAAACTGATTTGTGGATAGCAAGCGATATGTTTATACACAACTTCACTATTCTTTCACCTTTTTATTCAGAGACAGGTACTTCTCTACAGAAGTAAACAAAGGTTTTGCTGACTATAGATCATGTATGTAGGTACAGTTCCCTTATTCTCTTGGCTAAGGAGAAATGTCAGAGCACACTCATGCTGTGCAGTCAGTTCTTCCATCCACCATGGTATAGGGCAACTGCCACTTGGAGAGAAAAATGGGGTTTAGACTGACCAGTAAAATCCATTTTCTGGAGTACAGTACAGGGCAAAGGATCTTAGTCTTAAAGCATGGATTATAGAACGCTTCCTTTTAGGTGACTGGACATAAAAACAAAGGGGACATTCTACTTTAGACAGACATTCTATATTCTTCCTCCTATTACCAGCTAGTCTCAAGTTTTGCAGAAAGCGATGGGCAGATCATAAGAATAGAGGGGAGGGACCAAGATTTATCTTGGAGTACAATAGAGGACACAAGCTGGATATTCATAGATCCTGGGTTATAGCCTGCTACCTTCAGGTGATTGTATACTGGCAAAGCTTTATTGGACATGCTACCATTAACCCTTCAACTACTCAGGAGACCTCAGTTTTTTAGCAAGCAATGCAGCGGAACACAAGACCAGAGGGGAGGGTGTCCTGTGTCCTGTTCTGTACTCCAAGATATGGAATTTACATACTCCAAGATATGGAATTTACAGATAAGTCATTTCTATTAACTTAATTGTACAGTACAAGGCACAGGCTGGAAATTCATAGACCCTGGGACATGCTCAAGCAATAAAAAAGAAGGGTGAGCAACAAGGCAAACAGAACTGAGTCAACAGGACCAACAATAACAAGGGTTAATTGACCCAACAGAGCGCTTTTGCAAGACCTTGCAGCTGAAAGCTGCATCCAAAGAAGCCTGGATGTCCACCTGGTAGAACTTTGAGTATAAAACTAAAACCAGGTGACGGCCTTGAAATGCTGGGCAACAGAGGCTTAATGTTGGAATGTCCAGGAAACTCCCACCAATCTAGTGGAGGTACAGGCAGACAGCTACACTGGCAGTTACCAGGAGCCTGAGATTGCACCCTTGATCTGCTAATAATAATAAAAAAACAAACATAAATGCACACGCAAAAAGATGTGTATTTATTCTTTTTTATTCTTTTTTTTACAAAGGTGCACTTATCCTTTAAGAATGGGAGGCAGAGAGAAATCTCTTGGGGTTCTGTGCCTTGCACCAGGCAAATAATGATTTCCAGGTACGATAGTACATTTTTATGGGAGGTGAAATTTCTGGCTTTGAGCAATGTGGGAATGACAGAGTTAGAGATACCCCTGACCATCTAGATGAGAGTTGCACATGTGGTCCTCCAGCTCTGGGATGGCGTTTCGGCAAGCCCAGAACGTGGGTTCCCGACCCGCCACCCCCGAGTATCAGTGTGCAGAATGGAGCCGGTGCTAAAGGAAGCAGAGCCAATGCTTTCTGTATGTCGCCGACTTCTGTTACAGGTGGAGTGATATCAAATGAACTCCCGCCTGTGACAGGAGCGATACAGAAGGCATCAGCTCTGCTCTCCACTGCAGCCACATGCTTCCTCCAGTGCTGTCTCCTTTCACACTGATGCTCGGGGATGGCGGGTCGGGAACCAGCCAGCAATACCCACCAACAGTACCTGCCAGCAGTACCCACCTGGGGGACAGCAGCAGCCAGCGATACCTGCAGGAATCCAGAGGAAGAAGTGACGATCAGGTCTGCCTGTCTCTTCTTCAGGCAGACCCAATCGGGCCCTCCATTCACCTTTATAGAGTGGCACATGTAAATGGACATGTGTCCTTTTACACCCACCTATATCCAATCCGATCCACTTAAAAAGAAAGAAGGGGATCTGTCTCCTTCTGTCTGGGCAGATTGGATCCGAGGGCCCATAGAGTAGAGCGTGCTGTGTCCGTGTCTGCTCTGCATATGCAGAACAGACACGGACCTGTCATCTGCCTGCTCCGCTCATTGTGGCCCGCAAACGGTTACCAAGTCGCTAAAGTGGCCCTTGCTCTTTAAAAGGTTGGGCACCCCCAATCTAGATCTAGCTTTCATTAGCTATATCCTTAAAGCCAGTGACTGAGAAGCAGGAATGTGCAGGCCCTGAGAAAGGTGGTTTAGTCTTGTTATTTTTTTTGGATCAGTCAAAGCAGAATTTCTGCTGGGAAAAGGCATATATTAACTAAAATGGATGTTGGAATGAAGGGCCCATTTCCCTTGGTCCAGATTGCAACAGCTGAGGTGATATACCTGCCAATTAGGTCGGAATAGTACCTTGGATGTTTGCAGATAGTTGAAGGGGAGAGTTCTTCAGAAGAAGGTTGTCTAGGTATTCTGTTGTCTTTAACCCTCTTAAGAACCCAGGGCATTCAAAGGGGTGCAAGCACCTTTTGGTTACAGAGGACAGGCCAAATGGCTGTGTGACAAATTGGAAGTGTTTTTCTCCTACTGCAAAGCACAAGTTGCGCTGATGATGCAGGTAGATAGGAATATGTAATATGCATCTTGGTTGTCCACCGATGCCAAGTATAAAATGACCTTGTGGATTCCATAATAAACTTTGGAATACGAAGATACTCATTTTGGAAGTCCAACATAGGGTGAATACATAGTAGGTGAGGTTGAAAAAAGACACGAGTCCATCAAGTCCAACCTATGTGTGTGATTATGTGTCCGTATTACATTATATATCCCTGTATGTTGCGGTCATTCAGGTGCTTATCTAATAGTTTCTTCAAGCTATCAATGCTCCCCGCTGAGACCACTGCCTGTGGAAGGGAATTCCACATTCTTGCCGCTCTTACAGTAAAGAACCCTCTACGTAGTTTAAGGTTAAACCTCTTTTCTTCTAATTTTAATGAGTGGCCACGAGTCTTGTTAAACTCTCTTCTGCGAAAAAGTTTTATCCCTATTGTGGGGTCACCAGTACGGTATTTGTATATTGAAATCATATCCCCTCTCAAACGTCTCTTCTCCAGAGAGAATAAGTTCTGTTGGGTTTTGGCACCGTGAACAGAACAGGTTTAAATAAAATCCTTTGTAACCCTCCTCCACAGGGACCGGAGAGACCACTCCCTGGTATTAGAGATGGTTCAGGGCAGTTTGGATATCTAATTGTCCTTGAGAATATTTTGGTTGGTTTAAGAGAAGAAAATGAAAAGGGGGTAGCGTTTTGAAGTCCTTTGAAACCACAGGGTCTGGGATGTCTGTAACAAAATTTTAACAGATGTTCACTTTCTTAGTAGGTTCTTTGTTCCAAGTCTTGTGCCAAAAGGAAGGACTGGAGTTTTGGCTTTAAAGATGAAGCCTGAGGTGAGTGATAGGGCACTCTTCTTGGGGAAGAGTGATAGGGCACTCTTCTTGAGGAAGCTGAAACCCCTGGAGGATGGGGGGAGGACTTTTTCTCGTGTGACACTTTGATAAATCTGTCAAGATCTGTCAGTCAACAAATGTCCTCCTTTACAAAATAATCTAGAATGGGTGACTGGGGACAAAGAGAAGGCAAATTTATTAAATACTTTCTTCAGCTTTGTGTATACAAAGGGGCATGGGGGAGCTCGTGTCCATAATGGGGATGGTATTGACACGGCCCCTAATGATCTAGAATGGCTCAAAAGTGATATGGTCCAGAAATATTTAGACAGAATAAAGGTGGATAAAGCACCTGGACCAGAAGGCATCCACCTTGGGGGGTAATGGTTTCCTCGACTCCAGTAACATCTCGGATTAGTAGCAGTAGATTCCCAGGTGTTTGTGGACTGAATGGCAAATCTGAAAACAAAGTGGGATCAAAATCCCCAGTTTGTAACACTTGGCATTTACACTTTGGACCCAGACAACTGACATTTTCTGTAACCAGAAGGTCAATAGATGTCACCCTCCCCCCCCCCTCACACGTATCACCCAATCCCAGGCTTCATCAGATAAGGACATCTGATGAAGCCCGGGATTGGGCGATAAGCATGAAGGGACGAAGTCTTCCTTGCCAGTGATGTCATCATGCTAGCCAGGAGGTCTGTGAGTACCAAGCGGACAGTGAGTTGCCATCCCAGGTCTTAGTGATAGGAGTGCTTTCTCATTATATGCCTGTTACTCCTGTCCTAATGTGAGTGTTTTTAACCCTTGATCTTTCTAAAATATATTGCAGTATCAAACTTTTGCTTCTATATTTGTGCTACATAGAAAATTATCTGGATACAGGTGAAGGAGATGGGTATTGCCGGTTCACTTTCCCCCTTAAAGGGGACATATGTGACTTTGACCTCAGAGCTTAGATGAGGTCCTTGATTGGAGCATTTTGGAGAATCACAGGGTGAAGTGTGTACACAATTTATTGACGCACAAAGTGTTATTATTCGATTCACATGTAAATAAGAGGATTCGGACACAATTGTTTGTTAATGGGACTTTATATTGGATGAGCATGAACTGTCATATTTTCAAAGGACACTTTTTTCTTTTTCTTCTTTTTTTTTGGTTTATTCACACGATTTGTTTTTCACGATTCATTATTAGTGGATTGGTGGGCAGCGCTGTAGATTCTTGTTATTATAAGTATTCATTAGGGACCCAGAATTCAGGGACACCTTTGGGTGGGAAAAGAACCTCCAAATCCTAATTACAGGGACTTTGGTCAAGAAGGGGTTAATGTGTCTGCATCAGTGCCCAAAAATGGAGGAGGAAACAGCCAACAGAGTGAGCTTGTGGCTGAGACACGGCTGGTAAATTGCTCTTTCAGACCCCTTTTCAGAGGCAGAAGAGCTTCCAAAAACCCTGTAAGGGACGAGTGTGACTAGCAGTGAGACAACCCTTTATCTTGTATAAACTGATGTACTATTTTGTATCTTAAGCAAGCAATTTTTCTGTTAGCCTTTATTGAAAATTAAAAGGACTGTTAGCATTTATCAACGTGCTTGGCTGATGATCCCGGGGTTCCTCAAGTTCACAATATGGATAGAGAGGAGGCTCATCCTAAAGATCTGACCAGTCACCCTATAGAACAGCCTCTAAGACTGAGTGGACTTCAAAGGTCATAGCAGGTTTGGGTAATTGTAAGGACCCCATGCGGGAGACCTTGAAGGTGAGCAAACTCTGGCTGCTCTAACTCTAAACAGGAGTGTGCAGCATCAATAAGGGTAGTAATGGTGTTCTTAAAGTTGAATTAAACCTCAACAAAAAGTCTCCTCAATTGGGCCCCAGGGAATTTTAGCCATAATGTGCAGGTATGCACAGTATATTAGCACATTATAGCAGACTTATCTGTCTAGTAATCTTCTACAGTACTACGCTGTCAGCTCTCCCATGAATTTTGGTGCATACAAACCAAACATAATACCCATTTTGTTGGTAAGGTTTAACAGATAGTGTAACACTGAGTAAATTATAATTATATATATATATATATATATATATATATATACATACATACATACATATACACACACACACACACACACACACACACACACACACACACATATATATATACACACACACACACACACACACACACACACAGCTGCTTGGATGATTTCTGCATGAAAAGCCATGTGACTAAAGGTGCTTGCTTGTGGTTACTGCTGTCTATGGCCTCAATAAGACCTGGAATTTAGCCATTGGAATCAGGCATGTGGGCCAAAATTCCTTTCTAGATAAATATGAAAAAGATCAACTGAAGGGCCAGCAGAAAACCTACAGGAAAGCAGGAGTGTCAAATTGGTGGAAACTATCCAAGACAGTACTAGGGCCCTATAACGTTAGATCACACCCCATACAACCATGTGCTCAGTCTGAACCAGTGGGTTTCCCTTGTAAGTTTCCCTTGCAATCTGCCATGTGCAGTGCAAAAGGTGTCCGCAGAGGGGTATTCACAACAGCTGCTGCTGTGGAGAGAGAGAGGAAGCCTTCTGTGCCAGGCACTGTTGGCAGATTTAGTTTGCTTACCTGGGTTCCGAGTAGCCAAGAACGTGGGGACTGGAAGCTGTTGTTGCCATTTCGGTCTACAACACTTCACTTCTAGCCTCAGTGGACACACTGGCCCCCTCACTACACACAGAATCAGGCCCCATTCCCTTCAACCTTGGCAAACAGATGACACTAGAAGTCTGAAAAAACACAGCCGTGCTCTTGAGCGCCTGTGGCGTAAGACGAAGTCCCAGACAGATTTCAGCCATTATAAATCTGTCCTCCAAAAATACATTTCCTGCCTCCTCACTGCCAAGCAGACCTACTTTATTTCTCTCATTAACACCTGATCATCCCGTCCCCATCAACTCTACCTTCAACTCTCTACTTCATCCTCCACTGCCTCCACCCACCAACTCACTCACTGCCCAGGGGATCGCCAATCACTTCAAAGAGAAGATTGATACAATTTGCAAGGAGATTTTTACTGTTCAGTACTGATGTATGAGTACTGATCACCCTCCACGCTTTACACTTTATGCCCACAGGTAAAATCATTACTTTCTTCTTTCAACCCCTTCAGTCTGGATTTCGTCCTCCACACTCCACAGAAACTGCTCTCCTAAAATTAAACAATCTAACAGCCAAAACCAATGGACACTATTCTGTACTACTATTCCTGGACCTCTCTGCTGCCTTTGATACGGTTGACCACCTCCCTCCTCCTCAAAAAACTCTACGCCTTTGGTCTCCGTGACTGTACTCTTCTCTGGTTCTCTTCCCACTTATCCAACCACACCTTTAGCGTTACTTACAATTTTACTTCCTCCTCTCCTCTTCCTTTCTCTGTTGGGGTCCCCCAAGGTTCTGTTCTTGGACCTCTATTTTCAATCTACACCTCCTCCCTGGGTCAGCTGATAGCCTCCCATGGCTTCCAATATCAACTCTACGCTGATGACACTCAAATCTATTTCACTACCCCTCAGCTTCCTCCTTCAGTCTCCTCTCGTATCACCGATTTACTATCTGATATATCAGTCTCAATGTCACACCACTTCCTCAAACTTAATCGATCTAAAACCGAACGTATCATTTTTCCTCCCCTGATCTTTCTGTCAAAATTGATGGCACAACTGTAATCCTGGACTCTGAACTCTCCTTTAACCGGTTCCCGACCGGCGCACGCCGATGTACGTCGGCAGAATGGCACGGCTGGGCAAATGGGCGTACCTGTACGTCCATTTGAATTCCCCGCCATGCCATTGCGTGCGCGCCGCCGGCCGGGAGCTCCGTGAGTCGGGTCGCGGGTCCCGCGGACTCGATCGCCGCGGGGATACCCGCGATCGCCTCACAGAGAGGACGAACGGGGAGATGCCGTTGTAAACAGCATCTCCCCGTTCTGCCTAGTGACAAGTGTCACTCGATCTCTGCTCCCTGTCATTGGAGCAGAGATCAGTGACGTCACACATACAGCCCATCCCCCTACAGTTAGTAATCACTCCCTAGGACACACTTAACCCCTCCCCGTCCCCTAGTGGTTAACCCCTTCACTGCCATTTACACAGTAATCAGTGCATTTTTAATTGCATCATTTTTAATTGCATTTTAAATGACAATGGTCCCAAAAATGTGTCAAAAATGTCCGACATGTCCGCCATAACGTCGCAGTCACAATAAAAATCGCTGATAGCCGCCATTGCTAGTAAAAAAAAAAATTATTAATAAAAATGCCATAAAACTATCCCCTATTTAGTAAACGCTATAACGTTTGCGCAAACCAGTTATTAAACGCTTATTGCAATTTTTTTTTTTACCAAAAATATGTAGAAGAATACGATCAGCCTAAACTGAGGAAAAAAATGTTTTTTTATATATTTTTGGGGGATATTTATTATAGCAAAATGTAAAAAATAATGCGTTTTTTTCAAAATTGTCGCCCTTATTTTGTTTATAGCGCAAAAAATAAAAATCTCAGAGGTGTTCAAATACCACCAAAAGAAAGCTCTATTTGTGGGAAAAAAGGACGTCAATTTTGTTTGGGAGCCACGTCGCACGACCGCGCAATTGTCAGTTAAAGCGGCGCAGTGCTGAATCGCAAAAAACGCTCTGGTCAGGAAGGGGGTAAAATCTTTCGGGGCTGAAGTGGTTAAGCTCCACGTCCAACCACTGTCCAAATCTTGCCGCCTCAACCTCCGCAACATCTCCAAAATACGCACCTTTCTAGCCAATGACACAACAAAGCTCCTAATTCACTCCCTGGTCATCTCTCGCCTTGACTACTGCAACTCCCTTCTCATTGGCTTACCTCTACATAGTCTATCCCCCCTTCAATCCATCATGAATGCTGCTGCCAGACTCATCCACCTTACCAATCACTCTGTGTCTTCTACTTCTCTCTGTCAATCCCTCCACTGGCTTCCGCTCACCCAACACATTAAATTAAAGATACTAACAGATATTTACAAAGCCAGCCACAACTCTGCCCCCAGCTACATCACTTGATCTAGTCTCAAAATACCAACCTAATTGCCCTCTTCGTTCCTCCCAGGACCTCCTGCTCTCTAGCTCCCTCATCATCTCCTCCCATGCTCGCCTCCAGGACTTTTCCAGAGCCTCTCCAATTCTATGAACGCCTTACCCCAATCTGTCTGATTATCTCCTACTCTTAGCTTTTAGACGATCCCTGAAATGCCTCCTCTTCAGAGAAGCTTACCCTACCCACACCTAACAACTGTATTTTCATTTTTTCCATCAGCTCATCCCCCACAGTTATTACCTTTTGTTTCTACTTGACCCTCCCTTCTAGATTGTAAGCTCTAACGAGCAGGGCCCTCTGATCCCTCCTGTATTCATTTGTATTGTAAGTGTACTGTCTGCCCTCATGTTGTAAAGCGCTGCGCAAACTGTTGGCGCTATATAAATCCTAAATAATAATACCAGAAGTAGTTGTAGCTTCTGGAATCAGTAGCCTGTATATTGATACTCCTTGTTGTACAGTACAGAGTGTTATAGGATAGGATGATTAGGAATGTGAGTGTAATTTACGCACTCTATTAAAATTGTTGTGCTTTGGAATAAAAAATATACTTTGAACTACATAACACATTTATACGTGATTATACCCAAGTATTTATCGTAATGTAAAAATGCACTATAATGTGTTCTCATTCATATCGGTCATTTGTAATGACTGGTACAAAGAGAAGCTTTTAACCGCTGAACATTCTCACATATTAGCTGTGCTGCAGTAGATTTTGAAAAAAATCTAACATGCTGCATCATGGATTGGTTGCCTTGTTAGACCCCATCCAGACGACTAAATTGGACCCTTTCAAAATGCAGTACAGCACATGAAAACACATGGCAGTTACCAGGTTTCATAGTGTGAATAAAGTCACAACTAAAAGGAAGTAATGTGATATTAACTAAAAAGAAGGTAAACAGTTGAGTGATAAAAGAACCAGGCCTATCAAGACAAATAGCAGCCATCAGATTTTCACAAATCATAAAGATCTATATGGTCTGTGTTCATAAATGGTTAAAGAATGCATCCATATACATTGGATGACCCTTCTAGAACAAATGATTAACTCATACAATCTCCCATACATTCTACGTGAACATTATGATGATACCCAATACTAGCAGAATTACGCACAAAGGGCAGTGCTACCCAAACTGTCATTTTATACCCCTCCCCCACTGCAGCTCTATACCTCTCGCAAAGGCTCATTTAGCTCTTCCAGAATACTGTCTTCATCAAACATCTTTCCTTGGTAGCGATGCTCGTAATAGTCATGAATCCTTTGGCGAAAATCAGCAGGCAGCTTGTGGAAGGACATGTACTGTTCAACTTGCTTGTACTGCAAAAAAGACAATCGTGAAATACACGTAGGAAACATATGCAGCAAGAAGAGATTTTATTATGAAGTTGTAATTACCGTATTTATCGGTGTATTTTTCCCCTGAAAAATAGGGGGAAAATCACGGGTGCGTGTTATACACCGACAGCATACCTCGGATGGGAAGGAGGGGGACGAGTGCCGCCTGAAATCACCAAGCAGTCATCTCCTCTCCACTCGGCTCTAACTTGGCTCGCACGTCACACACACAGTCCCGCCACCGGCATTTGACTAGTGTTCTATCACAGGAGCTGGTCCAATGCCAATGGCGGAGGCGGGACTGTGTAATGAGACTGACTGAGAGCCGAGTAAACAGATGATTTTCCTGCGAGGAGAGATGGTGAGCTGCATCGATGGGGAGATGGGCACAGATCAGGCTGCACTGAAGCTGCACATGGGCACAGATTAGGCTGCATTGATGCTCACTGACCATTATTTTGCTTCAAAGTGGTTTATTTTATTTTTTTAAGTTTTTTTTCCTGAAACTTCCCTCTTAAATTGGGGTGCGTGTTATACGCTGATAAATATGGTACTTATTAGTTCTAATTAAAGAATATTTAAACCAGGGCTCGACAAAACCCGGGTGCCAGGTCGCATTTGCGACTAGAATTAGCGACCTGGCGCCTGGGGCAGCACAGCTGGGGGTATCCTGTCTCTGTGCGGACATAGACCCCCCCCCCCCCCCGTGCGATCGCGTCGGGCCGCGCCGGCCGGTAATTGAGGCCCCGGCTTTGCGGCCTTCTTTGGTAGTTCTGGAGTCCTTCTGAAATCTGGCGCCATCTTGTGGTGGCCGTTGGTATTGCAAGCAGCAATGCTAATGCAATGCTAATGCGAAATACCTGCCTGTTTTCACTGCCCATCTCCTTCCCAAAGTGGAGAAGAGAAGGAAGTGAATGTGGGGATAGCCTTTTTTTTTTTTTTCGTAATAGATTTTATTTATTTATATTTATATAAAAACTGTTTATTTATTTTTTTCCTAATTAAAATTAATTTATTTGTTATCTCCCTGCTTGGCCCCTTTCACACGGGCTGCCTGATCAGATTCGCCTGTCTGTTTTTCAGGCGGACCTGATCGGACCCTTAAAGCCCTTTCACACCGAGCCGCGGGGGGCGTTGGCGTTAAAGCGGCGCTATTTTTAGCGCCGCTTTACCGTAGTTTTAGTGACGCTATTCGGGCCTCTAGCGGGGCGGTCTTTTTCTGTGTAAATTTAAGATTAGTTATTTTTTATATTGAAAATAAAGCTTTGTCGGTCGTTTAAAAAAAACCTGGCTCCTAACTTTTTTAGCTGGCTCCTAGATTCCAAGCAAATTTGTCAAGCCCTGATTTAAACCACTTGTAGCATCAAAATTACTTTTGTGTTCCAGGCAAACGTATGAAGTTTGGGATTTGTCAGTAACAGCAGCATTAGATAAATAATCATTAATGCTGGTAGGTAGAGTTATCCTAGTAGTGTATTTTTATCAATCTTCTTTTCTATATCAAATTATAAAGCAATCCCCCTCATTCAGTTGGTATCAAAAGCTTGGACGATTTCCTGTAAGATTTGCCACAGGCATTGATATGCTGTGACGCTTGCAAGAAAAAAAGAAGAGGCAGTCAGCTGTTTCCTATTTCAGAGAAATCGGTGGTAGGCACAGCAGCTAATAATGTATCAAGGGAAGTAAAACATGAAAAAATGTACTTGGTTTACATAAAAGATGGATTGAACACCTAAATACAAAACTTATACTTGTAATGCAATACAATACCCCCAAGGTTACTCATAATAGGTGCAATGGACATGAAGTCATTAATAAAAGCAAACTCACCTTTTCTTGGTACTGTCTACGGGATGAATCCAGTGACTGGATGAGAGCGGTGGCATGTCCAATGAACATGGCGTAGCATGTAGCTCCCACTATCATGCTCAGCATTGTAAGCCAAATATCAGTCATGCTTTCTGGGGCCTGGCGCCCGTAACCAATGCACAGCATGTGGCTCATGGCCTTGAACAGGGCGAAGGAGTACAGCTCACTCCATGAGTCATTCTGTGTGAAGGCATAGGAACAAAAAGAAAAGAAAAAAAAAAAGGAAATGTTAATTTCTTGTCACATCAACTTCACCCATCTAACTAGAAAAATGGGCATTTGTACAAGAGTTCACCTAATCGCCAGAGGAAAAGTGCATATTTCAAGTTCTTTGTGCCCGTGCTGACATGTGGCATGGATGAAGCATGCCACAGATGTGTAAATGTATGTAGTGTAAAGAACATGGGCCTTATGTATTCAAGTATTCATGTAAAGAGGCATGCTGCAACCATGTAGGAGCGAGCATCAAAGTGCACCCACACACATGTGCAAACACTGTGTCCCATATACATGCATCACTGACTTGCGTCTCTCAGCTGTGTCCCCCATATAACCATCTATACACATACAAAGCAAGAGAGCAAGCTACAGAAACTGCCGCGGGCACACATTACCCCAAGTAGCAGAACGGAGGGACATCATTGGGGCTGAAAGAAGAGAAAGAGCAAGAGAAAGCAGGGAGAATGATGCAAACAGACTCTGCAAGGGGGGAATCAGATGGACTTGACAAGACAATGCTTCCAACCATGTAGACAGAAATAACGTGCAACACAGAGGGAGCAACACAACACTGATGGAGGAAACACTGAGAAATTACTGGACTTGTAGATCAAGAAATGACTACAAAAGGCACAGTGAAAACAAAGGGCTAGCATGGGCATGGAGTAAAACCGAATTCCAGAATCATGTAAAGACATTAGGAGGAGCAACAAGGAGGTGAAGCAAAGAGAGGTAGAGAAGAGGAGAGAAAAATCTATTATTATTCTTGTGCTGAGCCAAGCGATTTCAGCTCACACACACACACACCAAGTCGCTGATCCCTTTATTCTACCCCTCCGTGGGTTCTCATGTGCCAGGTCGCGGCTGACTGGCACCGGGCTTCTGTGCCAAGCTTAGTTACAATGTCAGCTTCAAGGTCTTAACCCCTTCATTACACACCACCATTTAAAATATCACCAAGGTGTACAGCTTTGTTAACATACCCAGCAGAACCCAGCTAACCAGGGATCATTTATGAAACTGAAATGTCTTCAGTTTGGTAAACTGCAAACACGAGAACTAGAAAAATAAAACTAATGAATAGGAAGTTCTCATGTGAGAGTGAGAGTATATTACCAAGCAGGAATAAAGCCAGGTATGATGAATTTTTCATCTTTCTTTAACCCATCTTTAAAGAGACACTGGGGGAGATTTACTAATACTGACACACACAGAATCTGGTGCAGCTCTGCATAGTAACCAATCAGCTTCTAACTTCAGCTTGTTCAATTAAGCTTTGACAATAAAAACTGGAAGCTGATTGGTTAATATGCATAGCTGCACCAGATTTTGTGTGCACTAGTTTTTGCAAATCTCTACCACTGTGTCCACCTCTAAAAAAGGCATCCCTCGATCCACGTATACGTACCTTACCTGCACTCTCTTACATCTTTGTTCCTCTGCAGCCAGCATCAAGATCAGCACACCAGGGAAGCAGTAATATAAAATTCCCTGGTCATGTAACAAAGTCATTGTAAATTGTTATTTTTATAAAAAAAAATGAGAAACATGTTATGCTCTGTTGCAGTGGATTTGCACAGAGCAACCCAGATCCTCCTCTTCTCGGATCCCTCTTCTGTGATCCTGGCCCCTCCCCCCTGTTCAGTGCCCCCACAGCAAGCAGCTTGCTATGGGAGCACCCGAGCTGAGTCACAGCTCCCTGTGTCTATTCAGACACGGAGTCCAACCCGGCCGCGTCTCTCCCTCCCCTGATTGGATACCTGACTTTGATTGACAGCAGCGTAAGCCAATGGTGGCGCTGCTGTGTCTCAGCCAATCAGAAGGGAGACTCTCGGACGGCCGAGACACTCGTAGAGATCGCTGGACAGAGAGAGACCTCAGGTAAGTGTTAGGGGGACTGCTGCACACAGAAGGCTTTTTTTTTTGGGATGGAGAGGATCGCCTAACAATGGAGCAAAGGGTGCCAAACTGCAGCCATTGCTTATAGCAACCCAGTTCACTTCTATCGCTCATTTTCCTGCAGTTGCCGGGGGTTACTGACATTTTTCAGCTGGGGTTGGTGGACTCACAGTGTAGGTATAGCATGTACAATAAGAGAATAAAACAGGTCAGAAGGATCAAGGTGAGCACAGTTAATGTGAACTTCTCCAAGCAATATTCCCAGTTGCTGATCTCACGGTACATTTCTTTCTTCGCCATGTTGTGGACGACACATTCTGGGGTGGAACACTGTGGAGCCGGTGGTTTGTCCGCATCCAGCGGCACGTTGTGCAGCTCATCGGTGGCGTCCGCGTCCAGCAGACATACGGTAGACTGGGCATCGCAGTTGGGGCCCGGGGTCCCCTCAGAACAACCTTCATTGGAAACCATGATGGCAGCTGTTCTAATGAGGAAAGGAGTCGCAAGACAATACAGCAGATGGCCCAGATGGGGGGAGGACACACAGAGAGGAGACTCTCGGACGGCCGAGACACTCGTAGACATCGCTGGACACTTATCGCAGGTAAATGTTAGGGGGACTGCTGCATACAGAAGGCTTTTTATCTTAATGCATAGAATGCATTAAGATAAAAAACCTTCTGACTTTACAATCCCTTAAGGGCTAGCAATGGGCTTATAAAACTGCATACTAGCATATGGAAGCAGGTCACATCCTCCATACCCAGAAGTCCCATATTGTGTTGCTGACTGCAGAGGACCAAAGAGCTGCAAGAAAGCACGGGAAAGGTAAATATATGGGGTTAGAGGGGTGAGACAGTGTCACTTTTCCCCGTGTAAGGCGAGTGTGTCTTTAGCATTTCTTTTAAATGGTGCTGGTGACTCCATTCTGTTTTCAATCCATTAACCTAGCTCTTTTTCACTGGTCCTTATGCAAAACAAAGACAACTTGGAAACCAAATGGAGACTGAATAACAACGTATTAAATACAGTCCATATACTTTTTATCTGCTTTCCATATACAAAAATGTAAAAAAAATGGTCCAAACAGATAAAATGGAAACATGTATTTTGACAGTAGTAGGTAAAACACAATGGAAATAAACTGCTATAAAAGCACTAACGTTAAACTCTAGCTTAAGGCTGGGTTCACACTTATGCAAATTGGATGAGGGTTTCTCCAAGTCTAATTCACAAAAGCAGGAGACTGTGACCAGCTCTCTATGGAGCCAGTTCAAATATCTGTGCTGCGGCTCCAGTGTGAATTTGCACAGGAGTACTGTGTGTCTTTTGGCCCGTTTTAGGTCCGAATTAAGCCAAAAATTCGGGCTGAAATTGGACCTAAAACAGTGAACCAGGATGCACCTGACCCCCGCTGGGAGTCGCATGCGTAAATGGTGTGAACCCAGCCTTAGATTGAATGGGGAAGGGGTTTCACTGCGGTTTGAATCTCCTCATTATCACATGGATAGCAAGCATGGGGGGGGGGATTCCCCAATGGGTTCAAAGATAGTAATAATAAAAAAAAACTGACATTTTAATATTTCTTTCCTTTGCCCAAAATGTTTAATTCCTGTCTGTGTTGCTGTGGCAGAATATAACCTCACCTGTCCTAGTGGGTTAAAAGGTAGTGAGGGAGACAATGGAGGCACAGACAGCAATAAAAACCTGACAGAGGCTCTAACCTCTTCCCTGCTCTATAAAAAACGTATAATATTTCACTGTAAAATGAATCAAAGACTAACGTAACAAAGGCAAGTTGCATAAATATATGTTCTAACCAGAAAAATAAAGCAGATAATTTTTGGTAAGACTATGTTCAAACTAGTGTGCGTGTCACGTTTAAAATGCACAGCAGTTGCGATCTTCAGCGGGTTTAAATGTTAAGTTAACGACACCTCAAACACAGGGCGTTTGATTGCACCGAATCGCATGGTACAAAAGGACCATGTGAACCGGTTCCATTGCGTTTCAAAAAGCAGCGTGATTTGAGCCCATTCAAAATGAATGGGCTTGCAATGGACCACGCTGAATCGCATGTGAATTGCACAGGAATGAGCAGCATGTTTCTGCGCGATCCATAGTGTAAACTGGGGCTAATTGTCATCTTCCTTTGCTCTGTCTTTGTTCCTGCTTTTAAACAATGCTTATAGCTTTATTCAGTCTTCATTCTGCCTTTAAGCCTTTATTCTCCAGTTGCTCTTACTGGTCATTTTACAAAGCTAAACATAATGTACTGAAAGTAGATTGAATCAAAACTGACCCTGCCTTTTTCACCTGCTTCCCCTTGACTGCAGTGAAAAAAAATGATAACCAGGACAATACAAATGATGAATTGTATTTTTAAAACAGGAAAAAAAAAAAGCAAAGTTCATGTTTATGTGGCCAAAAATGCAGATAAGCATTTTGCTGCAAATTCCTGCTGCTCAAAGAAAGAGAAGGATCAGACTGCAGTGAAAGACATGGATGTGCACACATGTAAGGCTGCTCACAGATATGCAGGGCTCTCATAAATTTTCTGTGAGCAACAAAAAATTTACAACATTTGCACGTGCTTCTTACTGTTTATTTCTACACTACCCAATTACTACATAGAATGTCACCAATCCAAACAACCCCCTTCTGGTTCTGATGGACCCCAACAGGGCCGTCAAATTAGAGATCACCATGACACTTTTAGGCTGGGTTCACACCTATGCGAATTGGATCAGGGTTCCTCGCATTCGATTCGCATAGCAGGCGATTGTGACCGGCTCTCTATGGAGCCCGGTTTACAGCAGCTCTGGTGTGAATTGCACAGGGGTCCTGTGCATTTTCTGGCCTGTTTCAGGTCCGAATTCAGCCAAATATTCAGGCTGAAATCGGACCTGGACCAGTGAATGGAGACGCACCGGAGCCCTGCTGTGAGCCACTCCGTGCCCAAGTGTAAACCCAGCCTAAAGTGAATCTGTCCAAAGCCAAGGAAAGGACTCTTTTACACATTCTATATGTGGCTCTGCATGAGCATTTACATGCATTTGTAAATGCCTATTTTGGCTTCCTTTTTTCTTTTTAACAAGTTGCATTTACATACATTTGCGATGCATTCCGGTGTGAAAAAAATGCAGCACTTTAATTTAAATGCACTGCAATGATGTAAATTAGGATCATTAAAAACACATTTTCTTTCTATATGCATTTGCACTGCATTTAAAAATGTGTTCAACTACATCTAACTTGTTATTTTCATCAGTGCTTAGTGCGTTATTAAACATATGCCTCTTGTCCTTTCAACTTTATAACTTCATTTCCTATGTAAAATAAGTTAGATATCTGTCTAATAAAAAAGTTACCATTGGATCACCTGCATTCACTCACTAGTTGCATGGCAATCAATTCTGTTACCGTGGAAATGACAGGAAGTTTCAATGCCCTGGAACTAGCATGTACTTGGTCAGTGATGTATTTAGGTTTTGCGCTGCCCTAAACTTGTGCACCCCCTAATTTAAATATGACCCACCCCTTCCTGTCAAGGCCACACCCCATCCTGTTTAATACCCACCCTGTCATCTGTAAACCACACCCCTTCCTCCTAATGCTCCACCTTTTGCTCTTAGAGCTCCACCTCAACTGCAGTAGACTCCTGCAGTTGGATTTTCAGGTGCTTGCAGACAGTTGAAGCTGCTCAGGCTGTTCAAAGCAATGGAAGGCTGACAGCAGCCGCAGCCATCCTCCATGTTTACATGTAATCACTTTATGGAATGATTATCTATGGTGAGGGACAGATGACTGTCCTTGGACACAAGCCGTTTGTCACCGGTTTGTATGGGCTGAGCTGTATGTTTTTGAGCCGGGAGAAGGGGCTTTTTTTTGTGCTGGTTGGGGGGACTGAGCAGCTTTTTTGCTGCCCCCTGTAAAGTGCTGCCCTGGGCCTGGGCCTTGCTGGCCTAGGCCAAGATACAGCGCTCTACTCTGAGTTAATCGATGGCAGCCTCCTTCAGAAGGGTGTTTTGATGGCTAATTAACTTTTCATTATATCCACAGTTAGGCTCCATTCACACTTGTAGGACTCCAAAGTTGCACAACTTTGGAGTGCAACTTTGATGCAACTTTGGATGGGTGCAACTTGGATACGACTTTGATCAATGATAATGGACAACTGTGCACTGTATAACATTCAGGTACGACTTTCAAGCAACTTTTAAGAGTTACCATTGAAGTCTATGGCCTTCAAGTTGCATGAAAGTCAGACCAAAGTAGTGCATGAACTACTTTGTAATCATTACCACTTTAAGTCGCACATATATGAATGAATGGTTATATGGAAAATATCATGTCCAAAGTCGCATGACAAGTCGCACAAGTGTGAATGGAGCCTTTAAGCTTACGTTTATCATCATACCAAGATTCAATCACAGATTGACAGTGCGATTTTAGGGGATGGGAAGGTAGGGGTATCGAAATGTGAACCTCCTATGCACAGCTAGACTACAGCCTCAGGTTGTCCAAAACAGGCTCAAGTGACAGCCATGCGGCATGGCAACATTTTAAAGCATGACTACATAGTATGTATTTGCACTTTGGGGGAAGCAGTGCCTAAATCAATATATGATATAAATATTAAAACTGCTGTGTGCAGTCAAGAGCAGACAAACAACGTTAAAAAACTGATGACTACGTACCACCATCTTGTTGATTGAAACCCAACAATTACTTGGGAAGTCTTGGAGCATTGGAACCAGGAACTGAAGGCATCCATCCCAGTGACACAGCAATAGCATCATAGCAATCAAGTTAATAATTCTCATCACTGCACTGGCCAGGTCATAGGTCATATGGAAGATCTGCAGAAAGAAAGCAAAGCAAAATAAAAGCACAAAATGACAAAAATAAAGTTTAATAAAAAAAAAAAAAAGCTAGTGAGAAACTGCCTATAAATGCTAAACATATGGACTCATGAACTTTCCAAAACGCGTAAGACTAGTCATAAGCCAAATCATTTCAATTGTTCCTCTGAGATCTGCTGCTGATATAATTATCAGGATGACTTGGACAACTGTGAAAATGTAGACATTAGTATAATGTATAGTCGTTGTATAACACTTATACAACGGCTGTCACTGGTCTACAAAAGGAAGCATATTACACAATGCCCTGTAATTTTGCTTACAGGATAGAAGAAAAAAACAGGATTTTTGATATACCTGTAAAATCACGTTGAGTACATCACAGAACTCAGGAGAGTTAATTCTCAGACTACTGGGTTATACCCGGTCTCCAGGTGATTGGACAATGGCAAATAACAAAGCTTTGACATGCTTAACTCCACCCAGCACCAGTATTGCTTTTGTTTTGTCAGAAAGCTGGTTGAGACAAGGGGGTAGACCTGTGTCCTGCAAAGTACTCCCATACAGGGATTTTACAGTTAATTTGAAAATAGGAATTTTGACATACATCTATAAATTCCATATCTTGCCATACAGTATGGGATATAGGAATTGATTTGTCGACCATGGGTTATATGCAGTTACCTTCAGGTGAGTGGACACGGCTTTCCTGGGAAAGGCTCCAGTTTTTTTGCAAGCAATACAGAGAATACATAGACAAGAAGGGACGGACCTGTGCCCTGTACTGTACCCCAAGATATGGAATTTACAGGTACACCAAAATTCCATCTTAATCGCACAGTATATAAACACAGGAATTCATTCTTAAGCCATTGGATGTCCCTAATTAATAATAAGGGATGGGCAACTAAATACCCCACACAGCAGCAACAGGCCCACATGAAAAATTTAGAAAGGTCAATGGACCTGAAAAAACAGTTGACAGCAGAAGCACCTTGCAGCTGAAGCATGCACCCAGCAGAGGCTTAAACAGTCACCTGGCACAAACAGTTTTGAAAAACGTGAACAAAAGATCAGGTGGTTGCCCTTCAACTTGTGAGGACAGATGCTAGATGATTCAAAAACGCCAATAACCTGAACATCACTGAGAGGATGGGCTCAGGCAGGGAAGGAGGGACTTAATCCCTCAGGGCAGAAGCCCTATTAAAAAAATAAATAAATAAAAAAAAAAAAAAGCAAAATTACCACCAGTCGGGTGAAAGACAAAGCAGGAACCCCATACAGCGATGGATGAAAACCCTCAATCATGGGTAGGTGATGGATAGATCACATCCCTTCTTTGCCAACCCCCAGAACATGGACAAGAGTGTGGTGGCATTTACAGGAACCAATCCTTGTATTTTCCTCCTATGGCAGCTGATTGCTGACTTTGCTACTCTCCTTCCCAACGGCATTGAAGTGCCACAGAAAGAAAATATAGGATATTGGTTCCTGTAAATACTGTCCCGCCGCCCCTTCTGCAAAGGTTTCCCTTCCTTCTGCTGCTAGCTAACCCTTCTCTCCTGCCAGCTGCAGCGGGGGATCTTCAGGATGGACGGCGGGGAAGAGGCCGGTAAATGTCATTTCAAAAAACGTACTTACGTTCTTTACAGCATGTGCCAAAACCAAAAGTGACATTTGGCATTGACTGAGCGTCCTGCATTTCAGGTCTTGCAGGAAGTTATGGAACAAAACCCAAATAAGATGTGCAGACATCTCTAGGTGCCTACATTTAACTCCTACTTCCAGTTTGCTTTGCTTAATTTAGTTAAAGTTCACCTTAATATGAATCAAATAAAATAATTTTATCTCTACTGCACCACAGGTGGAAATGCCTAAAACCAGACCTACTACTTGCCTTAAAGTGATTGTTAAAGATCACCTTCTAAAACAACCCATTTCGTTTAAAATGGAACTGAAAGGCAAAACATTTTTGAATAGATGTAAAAAAACCTTTATAAAAATAGGATTTTTTATTACAGCTTACCTGTAAAATCCTTTTCTTTCGACGGACATCACGGGACACAGAGCCACAGTAATTACTGATGGGTTATAGGGTATCACTAGGTATTGGACACTGGTCACACCCTAATCAGGAAGTTCAACCCCCTATATAACCCCTCCCCTTCCAGGGATACCTCAGTTTTGTAGCAAAGCAATATAGGTGTATTAGAAGAGGGGCGGGACCTCTGTGTCCCGTGATGTCCCTCGAAAGAAAAGGATTTTACAGGTAAGCTGTAATAAAAAATCCTATTTTCTTTTCTCGGACATCACGGGACACAGAGCCACAGTAATTACTGATGGGATGTCCCAAAGCAATGCCAACTGAGGGGGGAATCACAACCCGGTAGGGTGCTATCAGACCTGAGGACCTTGTACCGCTGTCTGCAGCACACTACGCCCAAAGGCGATATCCTCATGCCTTCCCACATCCACCGGATAGAATCCGGTGAATGTATGAACTGAAGACCAGGTTGCGGCCTTGCAGATCTGAGCCATAGAGGCCCGGTGATGCACTGCCCAAGAAGCACCAATAGCCCTTGTGGAATGTGCCTTGATCTGAAACGGGGGAACCTTCCGTTTCAAACCGTAAGCTTGAATAATCAACTGTCGAACCCATTTAGAAATGGTCGCTTTTGACGCTGCCTGTCCTCTATTGGGACCCTCTGGCAGCACGAACAAGACATCCGTCTTGCGAATCTGAGCGGTTGCCTCCAGATAGGTCTTGACTGCTCTTACTACATCCAAAGAATGTAGTGACCTTTCTTCCGAAGAACAGGGATCTGGAAAAAAGCAAGGCAGAACAATGTCTTGGTTTAGATGAAACTCTGAAACCACCTTCGGTAGAAAACTAGGATGAGGGCGCAGTACCACTCTATCCTTGTGTATAATCAAGTAAGGCTCTTTACCGGAAAGAGCTGCTATTTCTGACACTCTTCTAGCAGAAGAGATGGCTACCAGAAATATTAGTTTCCTCGTCAGCAAGACTAAAGGAATCTGACGTATTGGTTCAACAGGTTGTTTCTGTAACACCGATAGAACCAAGTTCAAGTCCCAGGGGTTTAGGGGCGCCTTAGCCGGAGGATTAAGACGCATCACCCCCTGCATAAAGTTTCGGACCAGAGAATGCGAAGCAAGCGGCCGTTGAAACAACACTGATAAGGCCGAGACCTGGCCCTTGATGGTACTCAAGGCCAGCTTCATCTCTAATCCTAATTGTAGAAAATCAAGAATTCTACCTATGACATATTTCCTGGGATGCCAACCCCTGGATTCACACCAGGATACATAAGCTTTCCAGACTCTATGATAAATCATTCTGGAAGCTGGCTTCCTTGCATTGATCAAGGTAGATATGACAGGACCTGAAAGCCCACGACTTTTCAGAACGTGGGTCTCAATAGCCCATCCGTCAAATCTAGCGTTTGTAAGGCAGGCTGGAATACTAGACCTTGAGATAACAGGTCTGGGCGTACCGGTAGGGTCCACCGGGAACCCACCGTCATCCCTGCTATTTCTGCTTATCAAGTTCTTCTGGGCCACATGGGGGCCACCAGAAGTGCCAACTTCCCTTCTTGCCTGAGCCTGCGAAGGAGCCGTGGTAGTAGCAGAATAGGAGGGAATGCATAAATCAGTGAGAGCCGCTGCCACGGGATCACCAACGCATCCGTCCTGCCTGCAAGAGGATCCCAGGCAACCGGTAGGAAGGAATTCCCCTTCTGCAGGTTTTCGGGTATGAGCCATCAACTGAGGCTCTGACGCATCGCATGCGACAGGTGCATTGGAAAGTCTAATGCCTGCACCTCCTTGTTCAGGCCGACAGAATACTGTGTTGCAACAGTCCTGCCTGGAACTGCGCATAGGGAACTGCTTCGAATGAAGCCACCATCTTCCCCAGCAGCGTTATACAAAGGCGGACAGAAGGACCCTTCTTGGTCCTGACTGTCAAAATCAGCTCCCTTAGAGCAGTGATCTTTGCCTGCAGACACTTCAGTTGAGCAGGAAAAATGGGCACAGGTAGGCCTGTATCTCTGATGCCTATTGATGTCAGAAATTCTCCTCCCTGCAGGATGGAGACTACTGTCCGAATTGATTCCAAACGGAAGGACTGCATCTTCGGGAATCAATTCAGATCTCTTAAATCCAAAATGGGTCTGACGTCCCCATTTGGTTTTTGGACCATAAAAAGATTGGAATAGAGTCTCAATCCTTGATCCTTTGTGGGAACCCCCACAATGACCTCTTGTGACAAAAGTCGCTCTATCGCTAGAAGGAGCGACTGCTTCTCTTCTGGTTCTCTGGGAACACCGGATCTGAGGACACGAGGAGAGGGAAATTCTTGGAACTCCAGACTGTACCCTAAGGTTACCGTGGAGATTACCCATCTGTCCTGGAAGTCCTTCTGCCAGGGCCCTGAGAACTGCAGCAGTCTTTCCCCCCACTCGAGCGAGCGGGGCGCCCCTTCATGAAGAGGCCTTAGTGTCTTGTCTAGAAGACTTCTTCCCCCAGGATTTCTTGTGTCCCTGGGGTTGACTCTTGTTTCTTGCCCCAGACGGAGGAGACCGTCGTGGCTGCCTGGAGGCTGATGCCCCTGGCGCTGGGGAAAGAGTCCATTTAAAAGAGGGACGCTTACTCTTCTTCTGATCAGGTAAGAGAGTGCTTTTCCCACAGGAGATCCTCTTGATATAATTATCCAAGTCCTCTCCAAACAACCTTTCACCACGAAATGGAAACCCAGCCAGGAGCTTCTTACATGGTGCTTCGGCTGACCAGTTCTTTAACCATAAGATTCTACGTATATGCACCAACCCAAGCGAGAGGCGAGAGGTCTGCACGATAGAATCTCTGATGGGGTCAACAGCATAACATAAAGCCGCAGGAAGGTTAGCAAACCCCTGGGCCTGCTGTTCAGGTAATACTTTGATGACCTGCCTAACATGGTCTCTTAAGTATTGACAGACTCCAATCGCTACTACTGCAGGTTGGGCCACTGATCCTGCTAAGGAAAAAACATCTTTCAATAAGAAGTCCATCTTTTTATCCACAGGATCTTTGAGCATCTGAGCGTTGTCTACAGGACAAGTCAGACTACCATTTACAGAGGAAATGGCCGCATCAATGGCCAGTATTCCCCACCTCTTAATACATTTTTCTTCCATAGGATAAAGTGTAGAAAACTTTTTTGGCAGAAGAAATCGCTTATCTGGGTGATCCCACTCAGAATAAAGCAGCTTTTCAAGTAAATTATGAACAGGAAAAGCATGTGCTGCTTGGAAAGGTTTCAGTGACCCCAAAGCAGAAGAGGTTTCTGTAGTAGTTTCAGGTAGGGGCAACTTAAATGTGGAGCGGACCAAACCAGTGAGGATCTGCACTAAGACTTTCTCCTCTTGGGAAGTCGCAGAGGGTCCCTCTCCACCTGAATCCTCCGAAGAGGAATCATCCGTCCCATCCCGATCCTCTGAAAGGGATTCATCTCCTTTATCCCAGAGCTCCTCTGTCTGAGGGTCTTGGGGAGCAGAGGAAGGCCTTGTGCGTTTTCTTCCACTAAGTGAAGATGTAATCACGGCCATTAGTCTTTTCTCTAATCCAGTAATGGTTGAGGAAAAAACTTCTTGTGTAATGTACACAGGGGCTGAAGTGCCGGCAGCAAGTGTAGCCCCTAACCCCAATGGCTCTCCCTGTCCAGCTGCCCCTGGTCCCTCAGGAGGGGATGGTGTAGCAGACAGGGGGTCCTCAGAACCTGAACGAGACCCCCTAGTGCCTCTGGTTCTTGGGGTACCTGAACCTCTTCTACCCATAGTGCAAAGCAACAAGGTGTGAGGTATCAAACGAACACTGACTGCTGAGCGATGTAGTCTGGCTAAAAAAGCCTTGCTACCAAATGCCCAATCCGGTGTTCTTTAGTAAATGCAGCCCAGGGGAATGCCTGTGTCCCACCTTACATGCGACTGTCAGCTCTGTGTCCCTCTAAGGCTCAGAGCACCTGTACAGTGTGCTTTAAATAGCCATACTTTGTGGCACTGTGGGCGTCTGAGCACGCTGACGCTGTGCTGACGCCCCGCCCCCCCCCCCCTCATTTTTTTGAAAAAACGAGCGCTTCCCGCGCGAGCCGACCCTTCCTGACAAGCCTGAAGGAAGGCTGGGGGTGAGGGAATCAGGAGGAGGCCGGCAGTGATGGGCCCTGCATTGCAATGCGGCTTCGGCGGCAGCAGTGGCTGTGACAGAGCGGTCTCACCCGCCTTCCAGCATACCTGAGCCTCTCCCTAGCCTGGGGGGACCATCCCAGCAGAGAAAACCCCCCACCATCTTACCTTAGAGCCAGTGGGAGAGCCTGTGCAGCGGACGCTGAGACAGAATCAAGCATGAGAAGGTTTGTGCTCTTGGCCGCCCCCGGTGGTCACAATAGGCATAGCATGCATTTACCTTAAAGGAGAAAGCCACTAGAATTGAAATTCTGTGGAATCTCCTCTTAACTTATCCAGCCGCAGGGTTCAGTTAATACAGACCCAATCTTCGCCTCTCACGGTGGGCTCCGTTTGTGAAAAACCGTCAGAGACTGGGGCCCCCATCAGTAGGGGGATCCTTCAGTTCTGGCCCTGTAAAGCACCTCGCCAGAAATTAGGAAGTTTAAAGCCATTTTCTGATCCGCGGGTCCAGCTCTCTAAAAAGAGAAGCGTTACAGGTAAAACCTCGTTTCTTCGGACACGAGGCCCGGGTACCATCCAATTCGGCCATGAAAGACACTTTGAATGGATCCGGTTCGCCTGGCTTGCCCCAGTATAGGATCTTAGGATATTCCCTTTGGAGCTTCAGCACAGGACATCTTTGCACGTCCAACACCTAAGACACTGGCGTAAAAACTGAGGTATCCCTGGAAGGGGAGGGGTTATATAGGGGGTTGAACTTCCTGATTAGGGTGTGACCAGTGTCCAATACCTAGTGATACCCTATAACCCATCAGTAATTACTGTGGCTCTGTGTCCCATGATGTCCGAGAAAAGAAATACCTTTTTTCCCATTTTTTTATACGTTATCACATTTACTGTGTTCTCAGCTGCATAAGAGCTGGGGAGGAGGAGAAGCAGCAGCACACTGAGCTTCCCAGTGAATGGCTGTGCAGCGAGGGGGGGTGTCAGGAGAAGCCTGATCATTGGAGAACACACTGAGTTCCCAGCATAGCTAGAGAACTGACAACCATGTTCTCTCCTGCTTAGTGTGGTCAGTTTTGAATAGGAAAGCAGAGGGACTGGCAGGAACACCAGAGATTTTACATAAAGGAAGCAATACAAAGGACAAGAGAACAGAAGACTTTATCATACAAGTACATGGTACAGCAGGCACATATCAGGAATATGAAGTGTTGGGGGTAACAAACGCTTTAAAGGTAGGAAAGGACTGGAGCTACTGTGCAGCAAATGGGCCAGAGGGGATAAACACTGCTATATAGCTGTTGAATGGAAACCCCTAAGAAGCCAACTAAGCAGTAATTATGTCAGTTGAACAAGACCTGCCTTTAGGGCCAGTTCACACCACATGCAGTCCAGTGCGTTTTTTTTATGCATTAAAAACACATGGAAAGTGGGTTATATGGTGTTCAATGGCATAGTTCACACCAATGCTTGCAGTTCCAGTTCCAGAAACAAAAGTAGAACATATTGCATTTTCCCTGCATTGTACTGTACTGGAACGTGGTAAAATATATCAAAAACGCACTGAAACACACCAGAACGCAGCAAAAATGCACTGGAACACACACATGTCCTTATTTAAGGTTAAGAAAAAAGAGAGGGTGAAAAAATGCACTGAAACGCATCAAAACACATCAAAGACGCATCTGGAACGCATCCAGACTGCATTTCTATGGTGTGAACTGGCCCTTAGGCTTTCGGGAAACATCATAAAACGTAACACCTGGTGTCTGTTTTGTAAGGCCTCTTTATATACGAATGCGTGAAACATTCTGGGAAGTCAGAGAGCGGAATTATAGAGAAGCACGTTTGCTGGAAAACTACAAGACGTGTAACCAATTTTAGACATTACTTTCGAGACAGGGCCAAGTACTAAACGTTATTGTATACAATTTCCTTGGAAAGGTTTGAACTATCTTTAGGACTTAAGCTTCAGCGATTGAGACTTTCAAAATGCCAGGACCCCTCCTAGTATGTTGCATTTTGGATTATCGTAAAGTACTGTAGGAAAAAAAAAATACATCTCAGCAACACTAATCCATTCGAAAATGTAATCTACCTTTAAAATATTTCAAATTAAAAGGTCATTTGAGGTTTAGGGTGTTTTTGTGAAAAGGTTAACTTACACTTTTAAAGCGATTGTAAGGGTTAGTTTTTTTAAATAACAAACATATACTTACCTCCACTGTGCAGCTCGTTTTACACAGAGTGGCCCCGAACATCCTCTTCTGGGATCCCCCAGCGGCTCTCGCCGCTCCTCCCCACCTCCCCTAGGAGAAGCACTCTCCTGAGGGGGTTACCTTGCGGGCGCGCTCCCGAGTCCATCATTCGGCGTTCATAGCCGCCAAATGTATGACTCGGCCCCGCCCCCCCGGGCGCCCGGGTCATTGGATTTGATTGACAGCATCGGGAGCCAATGGCTGCACTGCTATAAATTTATCCAATCAAGAGCCGAGAACCCCGGGCAGAGGAAGAGCGCATCCCCGCCGGGTGAAGTTCCAGGGTTCAGGCAATTAAAACAGGGGGGCTGGGGGGCCGGTCACTGCCAGTTGTTTTTTCACCTTAATGCATAGCATGCATTAAGGTGAAAAAACACAAGGGTTTACAACCCCTTTAAGCATAGGCCCAAATAAGTTACCCTTAATAGTGAGCATTATGTGCTTGGATGACTGCTGTCTTCATTCTACACAGAAGTACTCTCCTGGTACAGTGGATGGATCATGTCATGAAGCCGCCACTCTTCTCCTCTCATCTCTTCACTAAAAGCCTTATAATCTTTTCACAGAATTCAAAACGCTGTTTGAATGGACAAGTGGAGATTCCTGCCATTCCTCTCCCCTTGTCCAACTGTTTTTTGTGGAGCTCAGCTTTAAGAGAAAGCTGATTTTTGCAAGATCTTTTTTGCAGCGACAGAAGGCTGTTTTGGGGAAGGGGATCTTTTTAAGTACATGTCCACTTCAAAAGTGAAAAAAAATTTTTTGTTAGGCAACTACAAAATATGGCGGATGTAGCAGCAGCAGGTGAGTGGATGCCAGCCCATGATGGATCTGAATGACAGGTGCTCTTTAAATGTAAGCACTCATTCTTGCTGGTAGTTAGAATCTTTAATATTTACAAACAAAATGTAGGTCTCCTATTTAGAATAAGCAGTGATGTTAGTAAAACAGAACAGATTCAATCATACAGTTTGTAATGTACATGTATATTCCTGAACTTTGTTTTATCTCGTGGTTACTGTCACACTGTGTGACTGCATCAATGCAGTGCATGTTATCTCAGCTTTTTGTATGTTCAGCAGGCTGTTCCCCTGCCAAAGGCGCGGTCAATATGTTGTTAAGGAGTGAGGCCAGGAAGCCGTCCGCCGCATCCTTAACAAAGGAAGAGTCATCAGCTGAAAGAAAAAAAAAGCCAGTTTAAAAAAATAAATAAATAAAAAATGGCGTGCCCCTTATGTGAGCACGCAGCCTGGCAGGCCAGCAAATTGTGGGGGAGGGGGCAGATTTCGATAAGCCCCCTGCCAGCAGAACCCCACATCCACCACCCAGGGTTGACAGGAAGAGGCCCTTCTCCCCATCAACATGGTGACAAGGCGCTTTGGGGTGGGACCCAGCACTGTTTCGGGGTGAAACGAAACAGGGGGGTGTTTGGCCCATCTCTACTTGCAACTAGCCACCTCACCTTCAGAGCTAGGGACTAGCTTAACCACTTGCCGACCACGCACTGTAGTTTTACATAGTTAGGCACACATTTAACCCTTTGATTGCCCCAGATGTTAACCCCTTCCCAGCCAGTGTCATTAGTACAGTGTTCATGTATATTATTAGCACTGATCACTGTATTAGTGTAAGTGGCAGTTAGTCAGTTTCCCCCAGTGTCAACCTCAGATTGACCGCTGCAGTATCGCAGTCCCATTATAAGTCACTGATTTCTGCAATCAGTGTAAAAAAAAAAAATTCCAGTATATATGCCATAGTTTGTAGGCACTATAACTTTCACACAAACCAATAATACACAGTTAAGCCCAACCTTTATAGCCATCATAAAACCATAACACATTTTAACCACTTAAGGACCGGCGCACGACTATGTACGTCAGCACAATGGCACGGCTGGGCAAATGAGCGTATATATACGTCCATTTGAATTTCCCGCCGTGTCATTGCGTGTGCGCCGCCGGCGGGGCGCGCACGTGCGCCGGCCGGGAGCTCCGTGAGTCGGGTCCCGCGGACTCGATCGCCGCGGGGATACCCGCGATCGTCTCACGGTGAGCAGGAACGGGGAGATGCTGATGTAAACAGCATCTCCCCGTTCTGGCTAGTGACAGTGTCACTCAATCTCTGCTCCCTGTCATCGGAGCAGAGATCAGTGTACTAACAGACACAGCCCAATCCCCCTACAGTTAGAAAACACCCCTCCCCGCCCCCTAGTGGTTAACCCCTTCACTGCCAGTGTCATTTACACAGGAATCAATGCATTTTTATAGCACTGATTGCTGTATAAGTGACAATGGTCCCAAAAATGTGTCAAAAATGTCCGACATGTCCGCCATAACGTCGCAGTCACAATAAAAATCGCTGATCGCCGACAAAACTAGTAAAAAAAGTTTATTAATAAAAGTGCCATAAAACTATCCCCTATTTTGTAAACGCTATAACTTTTGCGCAAACCAATCAATAAACGCTTATTGCGATTTTTTTTTACCAAAAATATGTAGAAGAATACGTATAGGCCTAAACTGAGGGGAAAAAAATGTTTTCTTATATATTTTTGGGGGATATTTATTATAGCAAAAAGTAAAAAATAATGCGTTTTTTTCAAAATTGTCGCTCTTATTTTGTTTATAGCGCAAAAAATAAAAATCGCAGAGGTGATCAAATACCACCAAAAGAAAGCTCTATTTGTGGGAAAAAAAGAACGTCAATTGTTTGAGAGCCACGTCGCACGACCGGACAATTGTCAGTTAAAGCGACGCAGTGCCGAATCGCAAAAAGTGCTCTGGTCTTTAGGCAGCCAAATGGTCCGGGGCTGAAGTGGTTAAACTTTGTCATGCTTGGAGCCTCAGTATAATTAAACTCATTATATCAATCTGAATAAAAAATAATGTTCTTTAGCAAGGAACATACATTTCACAATATTAATGTTACCAAATGAGGGTATGCTGTAAATTGCAGATAAAGTCAAAGCTGTCTTTTTAGTGAACACACAGTACTCTGGGATTCCTTAGTCATGCCTTTAATCTTTATTTACAAAATCAAAGACATAGCTAAAAGACAGTTTAAGAACTCATAACTAAAAAGAAGGAAAAAAAAAACAAAAACAAAACACAGAGCATTGCTCAAAGCTCCATTGAACTGAACAAGTTTTTTCAACCCTACGACTAAGCCGATGAGCAGGTGAAATGTGTAAGCAGGGATTGGCTTGGGAGGAGGCAAAGCAGAAACTAGAGGTCGACCGATATATTGGCCGATATTTGGCTTTTTTAATTAATCGGCATCGGCCAATTGTGCTGATAAAAAAGGCTGATTATAACCTCAGCACGACTTGCAAATGACTTCTGTAATAGAAGTCAATGCAAGTTGCCTGAAGTCTTCTGTGGAACGACTTCTCTCCTCTCTGGGCAGCCTGCCAAATTTGATAAAAGAAACTAAAAAAATACAATGTTTCTACTTCAATGAACTGAACTCCTGTGTGGAGGAGTTCTCAGTTTAACCATTTAAAGACTAAGTCTTTTCTGACATTTGTTGCTTACAAGTAAAAATCCTGTATTTTCTGCTAGAAATTCACTTGGAACCCCCCAAAAATTATATATTTTTTTAGCAGAGACCCTAGGGAATAAAATAGCGGTTGCTGCAATATATTATGTCATGCGGTATTTGTGCAGCGGTCTTTAAAACGCAATTTTTTGGGGGAAAAAATACACTAATGAATTTAAAAAAAAAAAAAACTAAGCAGCAAAGTTAGCCGATTTTTTTTTCGTCCAAAAGTTTTGATTACCTGTTTAAATGTAAGAAATTTTCTGTATCCTTTATTACTTAAGGTTGCCTTCACACTGGAGCAGGCAGGCGTTGACGGTAAAACGCTGCTAGTTTTAGCGGCGCTTTACCGTAATTTTAGCGGCGCTATTCGGCTGCTAGCGGGGCGCTTATAACCCAGATAGCGCCCGAGGAAGGGGTTGAATGCGCCCGTGAAGTGCCGCTGCCGAATCGCTTTGCAGGCGCTTCGGCAGCGGTGCACATTCATTTCAATGGGCAGGAGTGGTGGAGGAGCGGTATAGTGTGAAAGCACTTGGGCTCACACTGAGACTGCAGGGGAGCCTCTTTGCAGGCACTTTACAGGCACTATTTTTAGCCAAAAACGCCTGAAAAACACCCCATTGTGAAAGGGGTCTAACTGTTAGATTTTATGAGATGAAGGGGAAAAAAAAAAAAAAAAAAAAAAAAAAAAAAAATCGGCTTAACATATCGGCCCCAAAAAAAAAAAAATCGGCATCATATATCGGCCATCGCCCGCCGAGATTTTTAAATATCGGCATCGGCCAGAGAAAGACCCATATCGGTCGACCTCTAGCTGAAACCGGTCACATTTGAAACTGAGCGGCTTTCTAGTGTGTTCTTCCATCCTTCCTTTCTTCATAGTTGAAGAAAAAAAAAAAAAAAAAAAGAAGATAAACCTGACTCAAAGCAATTATAGCTTTCTTTCAACTGCATTTTTTTGCAATAAGCAACCAATATACAAGTCCAGCACCTGACAAACTGAAAAGTGTTGCGTCTTCCCCCCAGATCCAATATCATCATCATGACTGACAGCCCAACTTACACACAGAATAAGGGGAACTTCTATTGGGTCATTGCACTTTAGCACGATTATTGGTTTCTTCCTTGCTTAGTTACAACATACTGTTCAAGTAGCCACACGCAGCAGCCAAGATGCACGCTGAAGGTAGAAGCAAGTGGACACTGTAAAAATAAATGTTTTCGCAAAACAAACAGTGTTCTCTAAAATGATCATGGAATCATGTACCCCTCTATGATGCCTAATACTTGCTTTTTTTTTCTACTAGATTTTGTTTACATTGTGTGATAGCAGCTGTATCTCTAGGTGGCACTGTTTGTTAATAAAATATACAGCATCCAGAAAGGTGTGAGATATCCAATCTCTACAAATAAGTGGTGCAGCATTGTATTAGTGATACGATGTCATCTTTACAGCTTCTTACAGGTTATGCATAGGCTCACAACCTTGACATATACAGAACAAAAAAAAAGAATTGAAAACAGGAAAATCAGAATATCCATTGAAACAAAAGATAAATAAACTGTAGCTGTTAACAGTATTTCAACAGAGATCACACCTGTTATGACTAATATGTAGTCAGCCATAGGATTTTAGAAATTAACCACTTCAATACCAGTCACTCCCCCCTCCTGCCCAAGCCAATTTGCAGCTTTCAGCGCTGTCACACTTTGAATGACGATTGCGCGGTCATGCAACACTGTATTCAAACACATTTTTTATCATTTTCTTCCCACAGATGGGACTTTCTTTGGTGGTATTTGATCACTGCTGGGGGTTTTATTTTTTGTGCAAATTAACAAATTAAAAAAAAAAAGTTTTGGAAAAAAAAAAAAAAAAAGTTTTTTTCTTTGTTTCTGTTATAAAATTCTGTAAATAAGTTTTCTCCTTCACTGATGGGCACTGATGAGGCGGCACCAATGAGGTTGCATTGATGGGCACTGGTGGACACTAATATGCAGCACTGATGGCCAGTGATAGGCAGAGCTGATGGGCACTGATGGGTGGCACTGGTATGCAGCATGATGAGCATTCATAAGCGCCCCTGGCTGATGGGCACTGAAAGGCTGCACTGATGGGTGGCACTGCTGGGCATCACTGATAAGGAGGAACTGGCAGCCATTATTACTGGGCACTGATTGGCACCATTTGTGGGCACTGATTGGCATCGCTTTTGGGCACTGATTGGCATCCCTGGTGGCAATGGGTGGCATACCTGGTGGTCATCAGTGGTGGCAATCCCTGGTGGCATCCCTGGTGGTCTGAAGTGGGCATCCGCAGGGGGAGCTGCGTTGAAAATCAGCGCAGACACACCCCCCCCCCCCCGTCCAGAGAGCAGCCGATCGGCTCATCTCTACTCATGAGTGAGGAGAAGCCGAAAAAACACGGCTGTTTCCTGTGAACATTGGTGTTGTGGTGTGTCAGACAACATGCCGTACAACCGATCGCCGCACTGCGCGCCCCCCCTCCAGTCAGGATAACTAAACCACCGCCCGGCCGTCATTCTGCTATAGGCTGGGCGGGAAGTGGTTAAATAGTCAGCCAACTACAAAATGTACATTAAGCCCCCGTTCACAGCGGTGCGATTTGAGAGTTCCAAATTGCATGACAAGTCGCACCCCAATGCCAGCAAACTGTTCATGTCGCAGCGATTATGAAAAAGCAGGGGGGATAAAAATCAAGGATTTAAAAAAATAAAAATCTGATTTCTTTGATTTAAATCGATTTTTTTTTATTCTTATCAAATTAATTTTAATAAAATGCTTTTGGAGTAAAAATGTATCAAAGATTGTTTTCTATTTAAGATACATTAATAATTTAGTTTATTCAGCATGAAATGGAGCTTAGTTATGTAGCATGAGGCTGTATATTCTGCAATATTTACATTTTTGGTAAACTCATTCAATGAATCCAAACACTGCAAGCGAAGATAACATGCACTGCATTGATGCATTCACACAATTTCACAGTAAACATGAGATAAAACAAAGTTCAGGAATATTACTTTATCCTATTGTTTTGCAAATTTATGTACATTGCAAACTGTATGATTGAATCGGTTCTGATATCGCTGTTTTACTATCCTGACAACTTATTTTTCTAAATAGAAAACCTTCAATTTGTTTGCAGATATATAAAGGGTATAACTACCAGCAAGAATAAGTCCTTACACTTAAAGATTACCTGTCATTTCAGATCCTGTTAGTGGGCATCCACTCACCTGCTGCAGCCGCGTCCCTCACCTTGTTGTGTCACTGCCGCATCACCAGCCGTCCCATTAAAGTGAATAGGACTGACGGTGAGTCAACAGTGGGTCAGAGGAGGAGCAGCTGTGGGACAGATGACAGTTGCTCTTTAAAAACTGTGATGGGGTGGGCAACTACATGGCAAATGAGGTTCAATGTAGAAAAATGTAAAATAATGCATTTGGGTGGCAAAAATTTGAATGCAATCTATACACTGGGGGGAGAACCTCTGGGGGAATCTAGGATGGAATAGGACTTGTAGACCAAGTAGATGATAGGCTCAGCAATGGTATGCAATGCCAAGCTGCGGCTAACAAAACAAACAGAATATTGGCATGCATTAAAAAGGGGATCAACTCCAGAGATAAAATGATAATTCTCACACTCTACAAGACTCTGGTCCGGCCGCACCTAGAATATGCTGTCCAGTTCTGGGCACCAGTTCTCAGGAAGGATGTACTGTAAATGGAGCGAGTACAAAGAAGGGCAACAAAGCTAATAAAGGGACTGGAGGATCTTAGTTATGAGGAAAGGTTGCGAGCACTAAACGTATTCTCTCTGGAGAAGAGACGCTTGAGAGGGGATATGATTTCAATATACAAATACCATACTGGTGACCCCACAATAGGGATAAAACTTTTTCACAGAAGGGAGTTTAACAAGACACGTGGCCACTCATTTAAATTAGAAGAAAAGAGGTTTAACCTTAAACTACGTAGAGGGTCCTTTACTGTAAGAGCGGCAAAGATGTGGAATTCCCTTCCACAAGCGGTGGTCCCAGCGGGGGGCATTGATAATTTCAAGAAACTATTATATAAGCACCTGAACGACCGCAACATACAGGGATATACAATGTAATGCTGACATATAATAACACACATAGGTTGGACTTGATGGACTTGTGTCTTTTTTCAACCTCACCTACTATGTAACTATATGTACCTATTTAACTATGATTTAAATCGACTTGATTTAAATCAAGCCTTTTTACTAGTGATTTAAATGGACTTAAATTAAGTCGCAAGCCGCAATGAAATCAGCAGTGCAAATTGCATTGATGTGCGGCTTTGAAAACGCGCTTAAGTAGCGCAACTTCAAAGCCGCACTGGTGTGAACAGGCTGACAACACATTAACTAATGGATAAAGATCAAAAAGCATACAGGGCCATCTCCTTATTAGAGGCAAGCCAACTAGAGTAAGCAAATGCACGGTTATACGTCACTGAATGCCATGTACTACAAATCCGACCGAGCGCGCCCCCCCCCCTGAATCGTACCAGGCCGCATGCCCTCAACATGGGGGGGTGGGTGCTTTGGGGGAGGGGGGCGCCCTGCGGCCCCCCCCACCCCAAAGCACCTTGTCCCCATGTTGATGAGGACAAGGGCCCCTTCCAGACAACCCTGGCCGTTGGTTGTCGGTGTCTGCGGGCGAGGGGCTTATGTGCGATGACCACTCCCCCTTATGACCTCACAGTCCCAGCATGCCCCGGGACTGTGACGTCATCAGGGGCGGGGTCACCGCCTATATAAGTAGTTGCGGAGCGCTCCACACAGCATTACAGCGGGAGAGAGCGTTGTGTCAACATCGGAAGAAGAGAAGAGGGGAGAAGACAACGAAGAAGACCGGGCCACCGCTAGCAAAAGAGCAGAAGATAGGGAGAAGAACCGAACATCGGGAGAAGAGGCCGGAGAGAGCGGAGAAGAACCGGACATCGGTAGAAGACGCCGGTGAGAGCGGAGAAGAATTGGACATCGGGAGAAGACGCCAGAAAGAGCGGAGAAGAACCGGACATCGGGAGAAGACGCCAGAGAGAGCGGAGAAGAACCGGACATCGGGAGAAGACGCCGGAGAGACCCCCGAAGTTGGAAGAAGACCCTTGGAGCTGCCTAATAAAATTACTTTAAAAACCTGTGTAGTGTGTTTTTTTATTGACACTTTTTTCCCTAGGTGAATAGGTAGGGGTACGATGTACCCTATACTCATTCACATAGGGTGGGGGGGCTGGGATCTGGGGGCCCCCTTATTAAAAGGGGCTCCCGGATTCCGATAAGCCCCCCGCCCACAGACCCTGACAACCAATGGCCAGGGTTGTCGGGAAGATGCCCTTGTCCTCATTAACATGGGGACAGGGTGCTTTGGGGTGGGGGGGCCTGCAGGGCGCCCCCCTCCCCCAAAGCACCCACCCCCAATGTTGAGAGCATACGGCCTGGTACGGTTCAGGAGGGGGGGGGGGGCGCTCGCTCATTCCCACCCCTTTTTCTGACCGGCCGGGCTGCGTGCTCAGATAATGGTCTGGTATGGATTTTAGGGGGGACCCCATACCATTTTTTCGGCGTAGTGGTTCCCCTTAAAATACATACCAGACCTAAGGGCCTGAAATGCCCCCAGAGAGGAATTCCCTCTCATGCTAGCCGCAATAGGAAAATGTGTTTTTCCTATTGCAGCCAGCGCGAGATGCACAGTACCCTGTCGCCGAGAACCAGCTCGATGGGTTCGCACTGGAAACATTCTCGCGGCTACGTGCTGTAGTTTGTACAAAAGTCCGATCGGACTTTTGTTGCCGGAAAGTTTGTGCATTCGCACAGCCAACAAAAGTCCGATAGAAACAGAAAAAGTTTGTATGATGGAGTGTACAAACGGACAGATGTTACGCCAAAACAGCTAATTTGCATGTTTGTTGTCAAAAAGTCAGATCATGTGTACGAGCCTTAACGCTATCTAAAATTAAAAAAAAAAAAAAATTGACTTTAGTTCTACTTTACTTGGAATATGGATTGTAGGTCAGGTCTTCTCAACCAACATCAGTACCTGACTTCACAATGTTCTTTTGGCTGAACAGGCAAAATTTTCCATAGACACATCCCAAAATCTTGTGGAAAGACTTCCCAGAAGAGCTGCAAATGGATGCTAATTAGGTAAATAGGATGCCATACAAGCTCACATAGGTGAGATGGGCAAGCGCTCACAAACTTTTGAACGTGAAGTATACAGTTGCTCAAAACGATTTAAATCATTAGAAGATAACTATTTTCAGCATCCAAAAGGTAGCCCAGAGTTTAACTTTAAACACCGGCTCAGAAGAAAGACAGCTGTATCGATTTCCACAGCAGAGTGTATATGGGTAAACATTGTCTAGGACAGGTGTGTCCAACCTATTGACTTTCCTGGGCCACGCTGGAAGAAGAGTAATTGTCTTGGGCCACACAAAAATACACTAAGCCCCGATTCACACCTAATGCGACTTTGAAATTGCGCTACATCAGCGCGTTTTCAAAGCCGCTGGACAGTGCAATTTCATGTGCGGCTTGCCGACTCTGTGCTACTTCATGCACAGGTATCAATGCAAGTCGCACATCTTGCCAAAAATTGTGCAGGAACTTTTTCAAAAGTCAGAGTCGCATCGATATGAATGGTTCCCATCGCCAGAAATAGGGTGTGACTTGTCATGCGAACTTTGATCTGTCAAATTACATGACAAGTGGCACCAGTGTGAATGGGGGCCAACAATAAGGATAGCTGATGAGCAGAAAGTCAGCCAGATCACAAGTAAATGATCAAAGATATAGATAATGCACCGGAGTAATAAAACTTTATTTTTTGTAATATTCTTTACTATAAAAAAGTAAAAAAGAGGGCAACATAAAACTAGTTCAATATTGGAAACTGTTTTTGATAAACGAACGCATCATAATCTCTTTCGATGTAGTAGCAATTCTCAATGAATTCTCAAGGTGGTCATTAGAAATTTTGGTTTTAATTTTGCCCTTTGTGTGTTTCATCCTTAAAAAAAGTTGCTCACCAATATACAGTGGGGATGGAAAGTATTCAGACCCCCTTAAATGTTTCACTCTTTGTTATATTGCAGCCATTTGCTAAAATCATTTAAGTTCATTTTTTTCCTAATTAATGTACACACAGCACCCCATATTGACAGAAAAACACAGAATTGTTGACATTTTTGCAGATTTATTAAAAAAGAAAAACTGAAATATCACATGGTCCTAAGTATTCAGACCCTTTGCTGTCACACTCATATTTTACTCAGGTGCTGTCCATTTCTTCTGATCATCCTTGACATGGTTCTACACCTTCGTTTGAGTCCAGCTGTGTTTGATTATACTGATTAGACTTGATTAGGAAAGCCACACACCTGTCTATATAAGACCTTACAGCTCACAGTGCATGTCAGAGCAAATGAGAATCATGAGGTCAAAAGGAACTGCCTGAAGAGCTCAGAGACAGAATTGTGGCAAGGCACAGATCTGGCCAAGGTTGCAAAAAAAAATTTCTGCTGCACTTAAGGATCCTAAGAGCACAGTGGCCTCCATAATCCTTAAATGGAAGACGTTTGGGACGACCAGAACCCTTCCTAGAGCTGGACGTCCGGCAAAACTGAGCTATCGGGGGAGAAGAGCCTTGGTGAGAGAGGTAAAGAAGAACCCAAAGATCACTGTGGCTGAGCTCCAGAGATGCAGTCGGGAGATGGGAGAAAGTTGTAGAAAGTCAACCATCACTGCAGCCCTTCACCAGTCGGGGCTTTATGGCAGAGTGGCCCGATGGAAGCCTCTCCTCAGTACAAGACACATGAAAGCCCGCATGGAGTTTGCTAAAAAAACACCTGAAGGACTCCAAGATGGTGAGAAATAAGATTCTTTGGTCTGATGAGAACAAGATAGAACTTTTTGGCCTTAATTCTAAGCGGTGTGTGGAGAAAACCAGGCACTGCTCATCACCTGTCCAATACAGTCCCAATAGTGAAGCATGGTGGTGGCAGCATCATACTGTGGGGGTGTTTTTCAGCTGCAGGGACAGGATGACTGGATGCAATCGAGGGAAAGATGAATGCGGCCAAGTACAAGGATATCCTGGATGAAAACCTTCTCCAGAGTGCTCAGGACCTCAGACTGGGCCAAAGGTTTACCTTCCAACAAGACAATGACCCTGAGCACACAGCTAAAATAACGAAGGAGTGGCTTCACAACAAGTCTGTGACTGTTCTTGAATGGCCCAGCCAGAGCCCTGACTTAAACCCAATTGAGACCTGAAAAAGGGCTGTCCACCAACGTTTACCACCCAACCTGACAGAACTGGAGAGGATCTGCAAGGAGAAATGGCAGAGGATCCCCAAATCCAGGTGTGAAAAACTTGTTGCATCTTTCCAAAAAAGACTCATGGCTGTATTAGATCAAAAGGGTGCTTCTACTAAATACTGAGCAAAGGGTCTGAATACTTACGGCCATGTGATATTTCAGTTTTTCTTTTTTAATAAATCTGCAAAAATGTCAGCAATTCTGTGTTATTCTGGCAATATGGGGTGCTGTGTGTACATTAATGAGGGAAAAAAATGAACTTAAATGATTTTAGCAAATGGCTGCAATATAACAAAGAGTGAAAAATTTAAGGGGGTCTGAATACTTTCTATCCCCACTGTAGGTGCTGCTGAAAATTGATGACATGAACTGCCGTCTTGGGCCACGGTTGGACACCCCTGGTCTGAGCTAAAACACATAGTAAAAGTAGTAATGGTATTTTATTTTCTATAACCACTTCACCTGGGTTCACGTCATATGACGTGGGGGACTTGAAGTGGCGATATCTGAATGATGCCTGCAGCTGCAGGCATCATTCAGATATTCTTTTCATGCTGGCGATTACCTGCACAGTAGAAAATCGTAGTGGCTGTTTCGCTGCTTGATTGTTTTTACAGGCGACGGGAGGAGACCTGCGATCGGCGAGACGGAGTATGAAACTGTCGGCGGCAGAAGTTTACCATAGAGCTGACTGAGGACCAGATGGTCCCTGGACACCTGACTCTCGGAGGCTGAGCATGACGTTATGACGTCACATCCAGCCCCAGTATTTGTAAACACTGCTGTGAATTCGGCTTGAAAACGTGAGATTTAAAAAAAAAAAAAAAAATCTATCTCAGGCTTTCCAGCCTAGAGGAGAGATGTGGGGTCTTATAGAACCAGAACCCACATCTTTCCATAAAGAGGACCTGTTATGTCAAATTCCTATTACAAGGAATGTTTACATTCTTTGTAATAGGAAAAAAAGTGATCAAAAAGTAAATGGAAAGTGTAAAAATAAAGAAATAAAAATAAAATAATAATAAATTTAAAGCGCCCCGATCCCCACGTGCTCGCACACAGAAGTGAACGTAGACGTAAATGACAATGCCGTGAACGTTAGAGAAGGTCTAGTGCTTGAAATATTGCTCTCATTCTAACTTCAAAATGGTAACCTGAAAAAAAATGTTAAAGCGTAGCTTATGGAGATTTCTAAGTACCAAAGTTTGGCGCAATTTCACGAGTGTGCACAATTTTAAAGCGTGACATGTTAGGTATCTCTTTACTTGGCGTAGCACCATCTTTCAAATTATAGAGAAGAAAAAAAAAAAAGTGGATAAACTATTTACTGTGCATAACCATCATGAAGTTTATCAGCTACAATACATTGAAAAGGCAGCTAGGAGGTTCCTTATATGAGATGATTTAACTAGGCATTGATTGGGACCTTGACATAAGTGGATCTTATAGAACATGTAGAGTTGTACCCACGAAACATTTATTATAAAATACATTTTTACTGGGTGAACTATACAAGCTGCCAATGCTGACCTCCTAGCTGGCTTGTTATCTCTGACTTTAATTCACTTTGAGCTCCTGGCCTGGAAAAAAAAACAGAGCAAATTAATTTAAAGCTTGCTACTTGTATACTTGCCTCAGGTCAGGGGCTCAGCATTATAGTTGGACAACTAATGCCGTGTACGCACGAGCGGAATGTCTGACAGAAAAAGTCCGACAGAAGCTTTTCATCGTATATTCTGATCGTGCGTATGCCTCATCGGATTTTTTACGTCGAAGATTCTGATGGACCTAGAAAGAGAACATGTTCTAAATATTTCCGATGGAACCAATTCCTAATTGGGAAAACCTCTCGTCTATTGAACTTCCTTTTTCTAGTCCCGTCATACTTGTTGTACGTCACTGTGTTCTTGACGGTCAGACTTTGGTGTGATCGTGTGTACGCAAGACAGTTTCAGCAGAATTCCGTCGGAAAAACCTTCAGAGTTTATTCCGACAGGAAAACTGGTCGTGTGTACAGGGCATTACATTTTCAGCACTGGCAGCCCATACAGTGCAACACAGTGCTTTATGGGTAATATTCTTGACTTATACTTGATTTGTCTAGATTTGAAATGCCACCAGTGACACTATCTGTAAAAAGTATGTAGGTTTTCCTTATGTTTGCAGGAGTCTCTCACTGTGGCACTGGTTTTCCCCTTTAAAAAACTGATAGGTTACATGCTGCAAAAAAAAAAAAAAAAAAAAGATATTAAAAAATAAATAAATAAATAAATCAATAAAAAAAACGCATTGTATCATAATCTCTTACTATTGATCACCAGGTTCCAACAAATAAGCTGGATGACAACTATATTTATGGCATGTGCATCTGATAATTTGTTTAGTGATTGTGTCACAATAGGATATCAAAAGGGGAAAAAAAGTTCAGATTAAAAAAAGTTTTAGCTTTGACATATGGCCAGTTAGTGAAGAAGTTGGGGGGAGAGCTCCTCAAAAAGCAGAACTCTCAAAGAGCTTGTTCAAAATAAAGGAAACACGTGTATTTTATTAACCTAATAAATAGAAAATTTACAAACATTAAAGTGGTTGTATCCTCTGTTTTGTGATTTTTAACTACAGGTAAGCCTTTATTAAGGCTTACCTGTAGGTAAAATGAATATCTTGTTGACGCTGAATATAGGTATAGTAGGTAAAATGAATATCGCTGACGTCAGTGGCTCAGAAATTCAGAGCTCTTAGCCAGAAAGGAGGACTCCCACGCATGCGTGGGGCTTTCGTCATTGCGGCTCCGGCCCATCACAGCGCCAGAGCAGCAAACCTGGAGAAACGCAGAGGGAACATGTCAGCTCCTTCAGTGGTGACCAGGAGGTGGTACAGGGGCTTTGTTCTAAGGTAAGTATTTCATAATGAGCTAGTATGCAATGCACACTAGCTCATTATGCCTTTGCCTTACAGATTTTTTTCTTTTTTTGTAAGGGCATACAATCGCTTTAAGCTATTGTGCAGACCTCTGGACATGTGAAGTCAAGCAAAATTACTAACTTGAAGAGCACTCGGGTTATATTGTTTCTTGGGGAATAGGGAAATTGCCCCCCATAATTCAACAATCCTTCACTGACAAAGTTAAAGGGGAAATCCAGAATCGATCAAAGCTTAAACCTGCTCCCACACCCTTTCTAAATCCAGTTTAATTGCGCAGCCCTATATTAGATAAAATTATTGGGCTTAATGCATTGCATATTAACAGACATGAATTAATGCACCGCAATAGCCCAAGTAAGGCCTCATTCACACCTAGGCAATTTGAATTGCGGGGGGTGAACGCGTTTGCAATGCCACTACTTCTTAATGGCACCCTGTTAGAATATTATTCCAAATTCATAATTCGGCACTTATAGGTGTTATATTATATTCATGGCAATCTTGCAAAATATATTTGGATTTATGATTAATCATATTATTAATACAGTATGTGTGAATTTGCTTGATCAGATGTTTGGTCAAATAGACCTTCAGCTGGTGTATGTAGCTAGTTTGAGAATGACATATAAGCTATCTGGTATAGAATGGCAAGGGAAAGTCAAGAATAGACAGGATTTATGCAGGGGTTGACAAATTTGCTTGGAATCTAGGAGCCAGCTAAAAAAGTTAGGAGCCAGGTTTTTTTTTTTTTTTTTTTTTTTTTTTTAAACGACCGACAAAGCTTTATTTTTAATATAAAAATGAACCAATCTTAAATTTACACAGAGACGACTAGAACGAATGTGACTGCTTTTATTTCCTGCCATGCAGGGACACAAGACCACCATATTCCCGCTAAGGATCCAATCGGGTCCGCCTGAAAAACTGACAGGGGAACCTGATCAGACAGCCCGTGTGAAAGGGGACAAGCAGGGAGATGACAAATAATAAATTCATTTTAATTAACCACTTCCTTCCCGCAGGACGACTATATACGTCCTGTCTTTGAAGAGAAATACCGTTGTTATGGTAGCAGCTAGCTCCATAACCCCGGTATCTTCTTCAAGAGCCGGCGGTTCTCTTTCAGATAAAAGTGGTCTCTGCAGCAGATTCGCAGCGAGATCACTTTTATCGGCGGCAGGAGAGGGCCCCCCCTACCGACGCTCTCCGGTGCCCTTCACCGCTTACCGTGGCCGTCTGTAATGGCGGAGGCGATCCGGATCTGTCCCTGGCCTGACATGGAGACGAGTGAGAGGAAGATGCCCCCCCCCCGCCCATCTCCAAGTCATTGCAGGGCGGAAGTGACGTCAAATCGTCACTTCCACCCATAGCTCTTGAAGGGACATTTTATATATATTTTTTTTTTCAAATGACAATTTTTTTTTATTTATTTTTTTTAATGCATTTTAGTGTAAATATGAGATCTGAGGTCTTTTTGACCCCAGATGTCATATTTAAGAGGACCTGTCATGCTTTTTTTCTATTACAAGGGATTTTTACATTCCTTGTAATAGGAATAAAAGTGACTTTTTTTTTTTTTTTTTTTAAAGAACAGTGAAAAAATAAAAGTTAAAATAAATAAGAAAAAAGAAAAAAAAAAAATTAAATGTGCCCCATCCCTTGTAATAGAAATAAAAGTGACACAATTTTTTTTTTTTTAAAACAGTGTAAAAATAAAAAATAAAAAGTAAAATATATAAGAAAAAATAATAATTTTTTTAAATGCGCCCCGTCCCGCCGAGCTCGCTTGCAGAAGCGAACGCATATGTGAGTAGCACCCGCATATGAAAGCGGTGTTCAAACCACACGTGAGGTATTGCCACGATCGTTAGAGGGAGAGCAATAATTCTAGCCTTAGACCTCCTCTAACTCAAAACAGGTAACCTGTAGAATTTTTTAAACGACGCCTATGGAGATTTTAAAGGGTAAAAGTTTGTCGCCATTCCACGAGCGGATGAAATTTTGAAGCGTGACATGTTGGGAATCAATTTACTCGGCGTAACATTATCTTTCACAATATAAAAAAAATTGGGCTAACTTTACCGTTTTCTTATTTTTTAATTAAAAAAAGTATTTTTTCCCAAAAAAGTGCGCTTGTAAGTCCGCTGCGCAAATACGGTGTGACAGAAAGTATTGCAATGACTGCCATTTTATTCTCTAGGGTGTTAGAATAAAAAATATATATAATGTTTGGGGGTTCTAAGTAAAGGGAAGGAGATGAGCAGGCAGTGAAAACAGGTAGGGAAAGTTCCATTAGCATTGGTGGATGTCTTGTCATACCAACGGCCACCACCAGAGGGCGCCCGATTGCAGAAGGAACCAGGAACCATAGGACTGCAGTAGGCCGCAAAGCCGGGGCCTCAATTACCGGCGCGGCCCAACGAGATCGCGGCGGAAGGGGGGAGGTGGTGTCGAACGGACACAGGATACCCCAGCTGTGCCGCTCCAGGCGCCAGGTCGCTAATTCTAGTCGCAAATGCGACCTGGCGCCCGGGATTTGTCGAGCCCTGGATTTATGTAATTTGAGGAATACATAGATTTGTTTAAATGCTGTTGGGATTAGTGTAATTTCAGTTATAATCATGAGCTTGCTTACACACTGGAGCGGTGCGCTGGCAGGACCGTAAAAAAAGTCCTGCAAGCAGCATCTTTGAGGCGCTGTAGGAGCGGTGTACATACCGCTCCTACAGCGCCCCTGCCCATTAAGTGATTACTTAATGTTGTTTAAGCTGGTAATGTGTGTTACTTTAGTAGACTTTTGGTTATACAACATGATCAGCACATTACAAAACTAAGAATATAGTGTTACATGTGGGCTTGTCAATCAAAGTCAATATATGACTCTGTGCCGGTTCACACTTGTGCGATGTGGGAACCCTGCGAATCCACTGCAGGTTCCCGCATGGGTGTGACCACCCATGCGATCCGATTCTGGTGCGGACCAAAAAAAGGATCCTGTGCAAGTTTGGCCCCGAATGCGATGCGAAATCAGCCATACTATCTGTATGGCTGAAATCGCATCACACGAACATCGCATGTGATTTGCACTGCAGTGCAATGTAAATCACATGTGATCTCGCACCACGCACTTGTGTGAACCGGCACTCTGAGTTAGTACCTCCTCCTGCATGGCATATTGCGTGTCATACAAGGTTCTGAGTTTTGTGAAGTTATGACGTCCACATGGAGCATAAAAAAAAAAAAAAGACAAGACATTCATATTCAGGACACACACACAGAAGGGAAGACTAACCAATCTTCAGACTATTCCACACATAAAGTCTGTTCATATACCCTGTGACAAATTGAAACAGCTGCCTTCTCTCAGAAGTCTGAGAACGTAATTTCCTGCTTCTTCTTACTCACACTAAAAAGCATTGAGGAGAAGCACATGGAAGACACACATGCTGGAGCAACCATGATTTCAAGCTTGATACATTTTTCAAAAGTATTGCTTCTATTTCATATATTTTTACCTACACTGAACAGAACTGTTAGGCTGCTTTCACACTGAGGCGCTTTACAGGCGCTATAGCGCTAAAAATAGTGCCTGTAAAGTGCCTCTCCTGTCTCTCCAGTGTGAATGCCTGAGTGCTCTCACACTGGAGCGGTGCGCTGGCAGGACGGTAAAAAAAGTCCTGCAAGCAGCATCTTTGAGGCGCTGTAAAAGCAGTGTACACACCGCTCCTACAGCGCCCCTGCCCATTGAAATCAATGGGCCAATGGGCAGCGCCGCCAAAGCTTTGCGGGTGTTTCTAACCCTTTTTCGGCCATTAACGGGGGGCGCTAAAAATAGGGTCGCTTTACCGCCGATGCACGCCCCAGTGTGAAAGTGCCCTTATACTTTTTGCATTGTATTTATGATGCCAACTGTGTGACAATAAACTCACACTTTGTTTTTAAGTCAGTCTGACTATCAATGCTATTCATCCAGAAACGCCTAAAAGATATCTCAAATATTAGATATCTTCAATATTCTTCACACCCCAATTGCGGTGTAATTTGGCAAAATCGCAACGCGCGAAGCTTGAGGCTCAAAAAGGAGCAGGAGCTTTTTTTGGGCAACAGCGTTGTGATTTGCTGCAATTGCAGCGCAATTTATTGCACGACAATTGTGGCAAAAATCGCACCGTGATCGCAGCGTTTTGCCGCTAATCAAATCAACCTAGGTGTGAATGGAGCCCAGGTCAAGAAAAAACATTCACACTGTAAAGTAAAAATTAATTAAAGTATGTAAAGAGTATTAAAGTCACAATCTTTCCATTAAGTATTAATAGAAAGCATTAATGCTGTATTTTTGTTTACCTGTATGGATGTCATAACTCAATCCCTGTAGCTGTAGCTACTGTTTTAGGGCTCATATACACACAGACTAGAGCTGCACGATTCTGGAAAAATGAGAATCATATTTTTTTTTTTGCTTAGAATAAAGATCATGATTCTCTCACGATTCTCTGCTAACTTTGCAGTTTAGTTTTTTTTTATTTAATTAATTGAAGTGTATTTTTTCCCCAAAAATTGCCTTTGAAAGACCGCTGTGCAAATACAGTGTGACATAAAATATTGCAACGGCCGCCATTTTATTCTCTAGGATCTCTGCTAAAAAAATATATATATATATATATATATATATATATATATATATATATATAGTGTGGGGGGTTCTAGCAAAAAATACAGATGATTTTAACTTGTAAGCAACAAGTGTCAGAAAAAGACTTAGTGGTTAAACTGCCCTCATTTCCAAACCGCCTTGCATCCCTTTGATCTAAAAGAACGAAAAAAAAGATACATTGTTTCCTTTTATCTCAGCGCTCTGCACTGAATCGTGGAAATGCCAGATTAAGATCGTGAGGGGGGTTGACTGGAGATTGCAATTTTTTAACGATTAACCGTGCAGCTCTAACACAGACTCGGTTGACCGCCGTCTCTCGGGAAAATGCAAAAGTCGTTTGTTCTTCTGTGTTCAGGAGAGGGAGGTTGAACTTCCCCTAACAGCAGCAGCTTTTAAACTCTTGTAAAAGCCTGTGTGTGCATGGACACACAGGCTTTTATGAAGTTGAGTTTAGGAGCTTTGGCATAAAAACGCCAAAAGCTCCTAAATGCAAGTTTAGAAGTTGTAGTGTACACAAGCCCTTATTAGTATTTCGGGCTCTTCATAAAAGCCAACAGGGGGACCGATACATTGGCTTACTGCTGACTGTAAAACTACATCTCCCATAGTTCCAGTCCCCAGTGCCCCCAGTCACTCTACTGCAGAGTGAAAGAACACATTCTTGGGCACCCTTTATTAGTGCATATGAGAATTAAAACTTAGCACATATGTTATGGTTTTGTTTTTTTACTTTAGCTAATCATTAATGTTTGTTTAACCCCACTGCTGCCAAAGTGCATTAAAACAACCCCTTTACTTTATTTTAACCACCTTACCTCTAACTCCATATAGTTGTAAATACTGCAGATTACATCATTCGCACTTCTCTATTACACTATATACCCATGCTTTATCTTAATTGATTAGAAATCTACCCCGCTCCACTGTACAGCCTTTGTTGTCCATTATGTAATTTACTGTGCTTCATTAAATGTGATATACATTTTATGATCGGCACTGCTCTTATATATGCACACACATTATGTGCTTTATAGAATTCCACCATGCTCTATTACTGTAAAGATAACGTAGCAATAAACAAAGCCTCTTCTGCCTTGTCTCCATCTTTATTGAGAAAAAGCAAATACATTTACCATCTGGGGGCTACTTAATTCAGGATTCCACTTTAAAAAAAAAAAAAAGAGAGAACAGGGAGGCTTGTATATTTCTACTAAAAGCAGAACATAATGCATGTTTATCCTAATTTAAAGATAATCCTACAACTGCATTTAGAAGCAAACTGACTGATCTCCATCATAATCTTAACTTATGTAGTATTTGTTTGGCTGCCTGACCTGTTTTATAGCTCTGTGAACTAAGCATAAGTGTACCATGCCTAAACACATTCAGGGAAATGTAGATGTTTTGCATATTAAGATAAAAATAAATTAAATTAAACATTTTTATGCATCTCAGAAGACAATAAATTGCTTTGCTACATTTACATGCTACTCAATGCAACCCTGGAAACATCTGCCTGCTCAATTAATTCTCTAAGCAACTTTCCCATCCCACAGAAAACCTATGATTTCAAATGATGGAGATGTGAAATGTGTCGCTTTTGTTGACTTTTTTGGGGCTCAATCACAGAGGTGTAATAAAATGCTACGTTTGTGTGTGTCTATACGCACCCCTACAGAAGAAGACTACGGGCGCATTCAGACAGCAGCGTAATGTTCTCTGGCATTCAGCAACGTGAAAACAAAAACAAAAAAACAAAAAAAAACACAACTTAAGATGCAGCATATTTTGGGCTGTATTTTATGTTGTACACATGTAAATGTTTGTGCCAATGTTTACACGCGTACAGAACAACTGTACTCTATTGACTGTCACTGCCCAAGGCCGATATTTTAATTTCAATAAGTAGTGTAAATGTTGACCATGAATAAATAATTCATGCGGTGGCCACATGACCAGAATGTAAAAGGGGGCGAAATTTATTTGGGCACACCTTCATGGGGTTGCCTCCGCCATTTTCCCCTGTTTTGGAAGCATTAGCATTGATTATAAATGCAATGCATTTCCAGGGACACTCGCCCTTTAAATAATACTGCTCACCTGTTCAGCAGGTAGGAATGGGCCAATAGAATTCCTTGGAAGTTTCTGGAAGTGGTGGGGGTCAGTATATAAGGGGCCCACCGCCAGCAGGAATCTTGCTGCTGGTCAAAGGATTGGTATCAGGAAGAGCAAAATCGCGCGCACTTTATGTGGTACGTCACCTTTGCATCAAAGGGGGACATTGTTGTAAAGTTGTTGTAAGTTAATTTGCTTGAGTCATTAAGGCTAAGCAATTTGGTGAATAATAAATAAATTTGATATGCATTTGAATATGGTTATGGAAAATTATATTTTATTTTTAAACCAATAAAAATGCTGCAGCCAATTTATGCCAATATCAGAGTGTGGTGTTTTATTATTAACCACTTAAGGACCAGCCTCGTTTTGGATTTTAGGTGTTTACATGTTTAAAACAGGTTTTTTTGCTAGAAAATTACTTAGAACCCCCAAACATTATATATGTTTTTTTTTCTAACACCATAGAGAATAAAATGGCGGTCATTGCAATACTTTTTTTTGCACCGTATTTGCGCAGCGGTCTTATAAGCGCACTTTTTTTGGAAAAAATTCACTTTTTTGAATAAAAAAATAAGACAACAGTAAAGTTAGCCCAATTTTTTTTATATTGTGAAATATAATGTTACGCCAAGTAAATTGATACCCAACATGTCACGCTTCAAAATTGCGCCCGCTCGTGGAATAGCGTCAAACTTTTACCCTTAAAAATCTCCATAGGCGACGTTTAAAAAATTCTACAGGTTGCATGTTTTGCGTTACAGAGGAGGTCTAGGGCTAGAATTATTGCTCTCGCTCTACCGGTCGCGGCGATACCTCACATGTGTGGTTTGACCACCGTTTTCATATGCGGGCGCTACTCACGTATGCGTTCGCTTCTGCGCGCGAGCTCGTCGGGACAGGGCGCTTTAAAAAATTTTTTTTTTTTTATTATTTATTTTACTTTATTTTATTTATTTTTTCACTGTTTTAAAAAAAATAAAAAAATTTTGGATCACTTTTATTCCTATTACAAGGAATTTAAACATCCCTTGTAATAGAAAAAAACATGACAGGTCCTCTTAAATATGAGATCTGGGGTCAAAAAGTCCTCAGATCTCATATTTACACTAAAATGCAAAAAAAATAAAAAAAATAAAATAAAAAAAGTCGTTTAAAAAAAATGACACAAAAAATTGTGCCTTTAAAGAGAAGTGGGCGTAGCCGTCGTAATGACGTTGCTCCGGCCGTCACATGGTATAGAGACGGGTGGGGGCCATCTTGGCCTCACTCGTCTCCATACCTAGGAAGTGAGAGGACCCGATCGCCTCTGCCGCTACCGACGGCTCCGGTAAGCGGCGGAGGGCGCGGGAGAGCGGCGGGAGGGGGGGTGGCACCTCTCCCGCCGCCACCTCTCCCGCCGCAGAGACCACCGTTATCGTGTACAGAACCGCTCACTGTAAAGATGGATACCTCGGTTGTGGCAGCAGCTGCTGCCGTTACCGAGATATCCATCTTCAAAAAAATGACGTACATATACAGTGAGCGGTCGTCAAGTGGTTAATAGGTTAAGATTGAAAGGAAAGGGGAAGAGGTTTTTAGGAACCTCCCTTTCCTCATGGGATTACGACAGGAAGCAGTTTCAAGGCTCCTCCTTGTGTGCCTAAGATCCCATTCACACAGGGACGACTTGTCAGGCGACCTAGTCGCCTGACAAGTCGCCTCCCGTTCTGTACAATGGAACTGTTCTAATCGGAGCGACACAAGTCGCTCCGACTTAGAAAAAGGTTCCTGTACGACTTTGGGGGAGACTTGCATAGACTTCTATACAGAAGTCGTTTTGCAAGTCGCCGCAGAAGTCGTTTGCAGGTCCCCTCGCTGAGGCGACCTGCAAGTCGTGCCACCCCTGTGTGAACCGGGTCTAAGGCACACAGGGGCCTTGTTTAAGTTAGTGACCTGAGGTGAGGTCACATGGCCTATAGGGGTTAGGCCATGCAAGTCTTGACAGGGTTTATACAGACAGGAAGAAAGCAGGCTGGGATTGGCCGATTTGAGGTAAGGTCACCTGGCAGAATAAGGTTAGGCTTGCAAAAGGACGGTTTCAGGGCTCCTTTTATTCACCACAATTTGTTAACTTTAGGATTTCGCCTTTAGGTATAGTTCTGAAAAAAGAACCAAATTCATTTAGATTGATTCATCACCTTTCATATCCAGCAGGTTATTCCTTAACCACTTGCTTACTGGGCACTTAAACCCCCCTCCTGCCCAAACCAATTTTGAGCTTTCAGCGCTGTCGCACTTTGAATGACAATTGCGCGGTCATACAACACTGTACCCAAATGAAATTTTTATCATTTTTTCCCCACAAATAGAGCTTTCTTTTGGTGGTATTTAATCACAGCTGGGGGTTTTATTTTTTGCTAAACAAACAAAAAAAGATGGAAAATTTTGAAAAAAAAAAAAATCATGTTTAATAGTTTGTTATAAAACTTTGCAAACAGGTCATTTTTCTCCTTCATTGATATGCGCTGATGAGGCGGCACTGGTGGGCACTGATAGGCTGCACTGATGGGCACAGATAGGCACAGATAAGGCGGCACTGATAGGCACAGATAAGGCGGCAATGATAGGCACAATTAAGGCGGCACTGATGGGGACAGATAAGGCGGTACTGATGGGCACAGATAAGGCGGCACTGATGGCCACGGATGGGCGGCACGGATAGGTGGCACAGATAGGTGGCACAGATAGGTGGCACTGATGGGGAGCACTGATGGGGGGCACTGATGGGGGGCACTGATGGGCGGCACTGATGGGGGGCACTGATGGGGGGCACTGATGGGCACTTATGGGCACTGGTAGGTGACACTGATGGGCACTGATAGGTTGCACTGATGTGGGGCACTGATGTGGGTGCTGATGGGTGGCACTGATGTGGGTGCTGATGGGTGGCACTGATGGGTGGCACTGTGGGCACTGATGGGTGGCACTGTGGGCACTGATGGGTGGCACTGTGGGCACTGATGGGTGGCACTGTGGGCACTGATGGGTGGCGCTGATTGATGGCACTGTGGGCACTGATGGGTTAATCTGGTGGGCACTGGTAGGCAGCACTGCTGTGTTACAAGATCGCCGTGATCGGGACTGATGTCCCGATCACGGCCGCTGGTGATCTGTTTTTTTTTTTCCTCCTCACGCTGTCAGCGCGAGGAGGAAAATAGCAGATTACCGGCTCTGTTTACATCACATGATCAGCTGTCATTGGCTGACAGCTGATCATGTGGTAAGGGGTTGGGACCAACCCCTTACTCTGATCTGGGATCAGGCGAGTATCATAGACTCGCTGATCACCGAGCGCGCCCTGCAGGGGGCGCGCAGGCCGCTCGTGCACGGGACGACGTCAATGGACGTAGTCCCGGCAATTTAGATCCGCGCTGTTGCCGTCATTTGGCAATGGCCCGGATCTGAAGCAGTTAAAGGATCGAATTTCGGAAGCAATAACTGCGGTTAATTATGCTTCTTTTGAAGATGCTCTTAGTAAACTTAGGCTTTTGGGTTCAGGAGCTATGTTGGTAAAAGCAGATATTAAATCTGCATTTTGGCTCCTCCCAATCCATCCAGACTGTTTTTGTTCTCTAGGTTTTTTCTTTGATAATAAGTTTTATTTTGACAAATGTTTGCCAATGGGCTGTTCTCGATCATGTTTTTATTTTGAACGTTTTTCCACCTTTTTAGAATTGGTAATTTCTTCGGTAACTGGTTCTTCATTAATGATTCATCACTTGGATGTTTTTTTTATTTTTAGGCCCACCTGGTACTGTTAAAATCATTTTTTGAGGTTTGTAACCAATTTGGAGTTCCAGTGTAGTTAGCAGTGGAAATGACTTATTGGCCTTCCACTTGCCTAGATTTTAGATACAGCGAGAATGGAATTCAGTCTGCCAGAGTCAAAGATAGAACAAATTAAAATATTGTTATATTTAATGAATTATTAGAAAAAAGAAGAAGTTTTTTGAAAGACATGCAATCCCTTTTAGGCTTATTAGATTTTCTCCAGGAGATTATATATGTCAATCCCTGGTTTAAAATCCCTGTTTTCACATATTGGAATCACACGTGACATGAGGGAAGACCTTTTAGTATGGGTACAATTTCTTGAAAACTTTAATGGTAAAGCTGTTTGGCAACCTGATTTTGTGCTCGACTCCGATTTCAACCTTTTTTTACTGATGCTGCAGGCTCCATTGGTTTTGCAGCCATCTGGCAGAATCACTGGTGCTCAGGCAGTTGGAATTCTCGATGGCAGGTAAGAGGTTACTTAAAGAACATAGTAGAGAAAGAGCAGCGCCGTTCTAAGCCTAGTGAGTTGATAAAAAATATACAGCTTTAATTAGTTTTAAGATGCACTCACATTCTGACAAATGGTGATGGGCATTGGATTAAAGTTAGGGTCTCTTCAGCTGTCCTGGGTGGTCCTTTGGTTCCGAGCTGGGCAGCAGTGATTTTCCAGTACCCGAGCGCTCCAGTGGCATCTGTAGCTCCAAGGCTGAGGGATGTCATGGCAGGCACATCAGCATGCTGCTCTTTCTCCGCTTTGTTTCTCATTATCTCAGAGTCGCTTCTGCTCTCCTAAGCTGGCTGCCGCTTCACCCTCTGCCAGAACCTTTAACACAGGTCTGGACCCTAAAAGGAAAACGGATCTAAAAATCCTCCTAACTAAAAACTGGACGCAACCATTATTATCACCATTACACTTTTTTGCCCATCCACTTATTTATCCAAAAGTGGTTCCTGCTAGCGCTCCATCCCATCCTCTTTATTAAAGAACATAGTCTTATTTTTTTCCTATAGTTGTTGCCCTTGAGGTCTGGGGCTATGCATTTAGGAACAGAAGAATTATGGTCAGTACAGATAATAGTAGGGTAGTGTATGCAATTGCTTGTCACCCAAGTCTCCGCCTGTCATTTTTCTTCGCTACTTAATCTTTAAGTGTTTAAGCCTGAACATATGGATCAAGGCTAAACATGTGGCGGGGAAAAATAACGATCTGGCAGATTCATTATCTCGATTACAGATGGACCGCTTTTTCTGCCTACTGCCAACAGCGGATGCAGTGGGAATGGAGTGCCCATCCCATCTTTGGGATTTGATCTAAGTCTGATTGCGGATAATATAACAAATTCAGTGGCACCTGCTACCATGGCGGGATATCGGTCAGCCTGGTTTCTATGGTTAGTTTTTCTAGACTCCTTAAGCAAGAAACTTAGTGCTTTTTTCTGAGAAATTAATACTTTTATTTTTAAATCATCTGTTTCTACAGAATTATTCATGGTCTCATGTGAATAAAGTTATGTCCAGAATCTCTTTCTTTTCAAAATTGCAGAACTTACCTTCTTGTTCAAGTTTTTTTTTTTCGGTTGGGCAAGCCCTGAAGGGTTATAAGAAGGTAATTTTAGTGTGGATAGGCGGAGGCCTATTACTTCAGATATGTTAAAAATGCAGTTCGATTCAACAGCTCAAGTGTGTTTTTCTAATTTTGAAGCGGTAATGTTTAAGGCAGTCTTTTCAATACATTTTTTTGTGGCAACAGGGTTTTGAAGTTAGTCCCGCATAGTAAAACAGGTAAGTATGGTTTACAATTACAAAAAAACAAGAAAAAGAGAATTCTTCAATGAGGGACGTGCAATGGTCAGATCATATAAATACTGTTTATTGAGACAAATTTCACTTTAAACACCAATCCAAAAAAGATATCCTGTGAAAACAGGTACCATCACCGATTTAAAAATGACAACTGGGTCATACGCAGACGGCCATCCAACCCAGCCAACTAATCACACCACACCAGTAAACTCATGCATGATAATTGAATGAGAATAATTACAAAGGAATTGTATATACTAATTTAGCTAGAGTCCTTAAATGTCCAAGGAACAGCAGCAAATGGCATTGAGGGTTCACTGGACGGTGGGTGTTAGGTGACAGACATGGTTAGCCCAGCAGGGATCTCTGGGGAACGGGAAAACCCAGAACAATTCACTGGGAGGGAGGGGGGAGGAGAGAGGGAAGGAACGGCCAGTCAAGTGGGAGCCAGGGACAGAGGGACCAAAAGCTGACTCAGCAAACAGCTGAGAGGATTGCAGCAGTACACAGCTGTGTAGTGGAAGTCTCTCTGAATCAGTGGTGGTTCACAACACTGGAGGCCAAAATGTGGAGGGGCGGAAGGTGAGGGTGCAGTATGCTGAGGAGTGGTATCTATAAGTCCTGGGATGAGCTAGATGGCTCTGAGGAAATCCGAGTCACGGATGAAACGCGTCAGCATGACGCGTCAGCTTTTGGTCCCTCTGTCCCTGGCTCCCACTTGACTGGCCGTTCCTTCCCTCTCTCCTCCCCCCTCCCTCCCAGTGAATTGTTCTGGGTTTCCCGTTCCCCAGAGATCCCTGCTGGGCTAACCATGTCTGTCACCTAACACCCACCGTCCAGTGAACCCTCAATGCTATTTGCTGCTGTTCCTTGGACATTTAAGGACTCTAGCTAAATTAGTATATACAATTCATTTGAAATTATTCTCATTCAATTATCATGCATGAGTTTACTGGTGTGGTGTGATTGGTTGGCTGGGTTGGATGGCCATCTGCGTCTGCGTATGACCCAGTTGTCATTTTTAAATCGGTGATGGTACCTGTTTTCACAGGATATCTTTTTTGGATTGGTGTTTAAAGTGAAATTTGTCTCAATAAACAGTATTTATATGATCTGACCATTGCACGTCCTTCATTGAAGAATTCTCTTTTTCTTGTTTTTTTGTCATATGTTTTTTGAATTCAGAGGAACACACCTATCATCCCTGGTGTTAGCAATTGTCTTTAGATCAACCAAGACGGGGCTAATTTTTGCCTTCAGTCTGTCTAACTATACTTGACGGCAGAGTGTGTTAGTTCTTTTTATTACTTGTTTTTTCTATGGTTTACAATTAGCAGACATAAATTATTACGGATGAGGTTTTGAAATTTTTCATTAAATATTCTAAAACAGATCAGTTGGGTAAAGGAAGGTGGGTTAGTCTGCATGTCTATAGTGGCTCCTACATCTGTCCCGTTAAGACTATTGGCAAATTATTTGCACATCAGGCCTCATTTAGGGCCTTTTTTGTTTATACATATGGATGGTGCGCCCCTTACCAAGTTTCAATTTATTTGCGTTTTCAAAAAAGGTCATTTGCAGGAGCTTTTTACGTCTCAATCCTTTCGGATCGGGGCAGCTACTGAGGCATCTAGAATTAGGCTATCATAAAGTCAGTAGGGAGATGGAAGGCTAACAGTTATAAGATATATGTCTGACCTAATGCTATCTTTTGAATCATTTCAGGTAATACCCAGGATATTTGGATACATTGGCCACACCTTTGTTTTTTGGACACAGCGCAGAGCAGCCGTCAGAGTATACTCTGAATATTTAGGTTTGGATCCAACCAGATTTAAAGTTTTTTGGAGTGGGAGGAGAGGTATGGTGTGGGCATATTTATTCTTTGAATTGGGTTGTTTAACCACTTCAATACCAGGCACTTAGACACCTTCCCGCCCAGCCCAATTTTCAGCTTTCAGCGCTGTCACAATTTGAATGACAATTGCGTGGTCATGCTACACTATACCCAAACAAATTTTTTATCATTTTGTTCCCACAAATAGAGCTTTCTTTTGGTGGTATTTGATCACCTCTGGGGTTTTTATTTTTTGCGCAACAAATAAAAAAAGACCGAAAATTTTGAAAAAAAAAACACGTTTTTCTTTGTTTCTGTTAAAAATTTTTGTAAATGAGTACGTTTTCTTCTTCAATGACGGGCACTGATATGGCTGCACTGACGGGCACTGATACGGCGGCACTGATGGGCACCGATGAGGTGGCACCAATGAGGTGGCACTGACGGGCACTGATGATGGGCACTGATAGGCGGCACTGATGCGCACCGATAGGTGGCACTAATGGGCACTGATAGGTGGCACGATGGGCACTGATAGGCGGCACTGATGGGCACTCGTAGGTGGCATTGATGGGCACTCGTAGGTGGCGTTGATGGGTAGTTATGGGTGGCACTGATAGTTGGCACAGATAGGCACGGATGGGCACTGATAGGTGGGCACAGATGGGCACTGACAGGTGGCACCGATGGACAGTGATGGGTGGCACTGATGATACTAATTGATGGCAGTGATGCCCCTAAGTGTGGCATTGCTGGTCATCACTGCAACATAATTGTGCCAATCAGTGCCCATTTGTGGGCACTGATTGGCACAGATTTGGCACTGACTGGGCACATGTGGATGGCCATGGGGTACATACCTGGCCATCCACATGTTTCCCTTCCCTGGTGGTCCTAGTGGCGATCCCTGGTGGTCCAGTGTGGTGATCTGCGGGGGGGCTGCGCTGATAAACAATCAGCGCAGACCCCCCCTGCCAGGAGAGCCGCCGATCGGCTCTCCTCTACTTGCGTCTGTCAGACGCGAGTGAGGAAGAGCCGATCAACGGCTCTTCCTATTGACAGCGTGATCAGCCGTGATTGGTCACGGCTGATCACGTGGTAAAGAGCCTCCGCTGGAGGCTCTTTACCAAGATCGGTGTAGCGGTGTGTCAGACTGACACACCGGTCCACCGATCGCCGCGATGCGCGCCCCCGGGGGCGCGCTGCGGCATGTTATCCTGAAGGACGTCATATGACGCCCAGTCAGGATAACTGAACCACCGCCCGGCCGTCAAATCCGCTATAGGCCGGGCGGGAAGTGGTTAAATCAATTTCTCCTTCCTCCTGATATTTTGATTATTCAACTGGGGGGGGAATGACACAGGGCAGGAAAAAAACGCTGGATTTGATATTTAGCATTCAGAATGATATTTGTTTTAAGGCATCTTTTCCACAGGTCTTAATCATTTTTTCAGAGGTAGTTCCAAGGCTAAGGTTGTTGGAATCACCTTCGCCGAGTCCTCTTGAGAAAATTAGAAGGGTGAACAGGGCTACTGAAAAATGTATGAATTCCATTGGAGAAATTTCTTTCAGACACATAGAACTGGAAGGAGGCTGTTTCAGTTTATACAGAGATGATGGAATACACCTGACTGACATAGGGTTGGATATTTTTAATATGGATCTACAAAGTTGTATTGAACGGGCCGCGGTACGGGGTTTTTGTGACAGGTGGGTTTAGTCCCACCTGTCGTCTGGGAAGTTAAAAGTTTTAAATATTTATGTTACAGCTTGAGCCGTGGTGGCTAAGCCGTTTTTAGTGTGTAAAATACTTACAATGTTATTATTTTTTCGAAATATATTATCTTTTAAACCAACAATAAATGGCCATGGCTAGTTATTATCCAAACTCTGTCTGGTGTATTCTTTTTTGGTAAGCTGCCTTCCTTGTAAAAAATAAAAACAGAAATGAATCCAGTTTGCTACTGTTGAGATGGCTCAACTATATTAGAGGAGGGAGGATTACAGATTCGTCATATTTTAGACGGGATGCCTTCAGAACAAAAATAACCTATTTAATAATAAAGAGATGAAGCAAAGAGATGCCCCAGAAAAGCCCTTGGAGAATCAACCACGGTATATCCAAAAATGATAATAAAATGTATTACTGTATCAAAAAGGTGTGTTAAAATTTAGAAAATACAGATAAGGGGTGCATTCCCATCATACCCAACAATAAAAAAAAAAAAACATACATACAAAACAAGACCACGTTGTCACAATAAGGTGCCAGACCAATGGGCCCCACTTATACACATCCCCACATACGCCCAGCTAAAGGGAACTAAATGGTGCTGCTGTAACGATAATATATAAGTATTTGTCTAGGAAAACAGACACTATTTAGAGGACTTAATATTGATGAAATTATTTAGCTAAATGTCCATAATCGGACTTGTTGCCATTACTGGTGTCTATATTTAGAGAAAGTTTCCTGATTAAATATTTAATTGATAGTTGGTAGACCGTGGTCTGAGCTAAGCGAATACTGATGTCCAAACTGAGATACTACAAATATCAATGAAGACTTGTCAGGGGGGTGCGTGATTAAATAACCTTGTATAGGCACAAGAACAGTATAGAAAATCATTTGTTTCCTCTCGGTCGTTATTGGTTCTGCTGGAACATGCCCAGTTCATAGGATCAGAAGAAGAGAAACGGTAAATTCAAATGGTAGCCCAAGGGCTCTCACCACTCCACAGTAACCGCCAAGGGCTCCGTAGTTTCCGTGATCTCCCAGTTTTAATTCCTCCAGTAGTGATGATGCCACTGACAAGTAGATTAGGTCAGAATGTCCATCTGTGCTAAGCAGTTGATTGCATCTCAGCTGGGTATAGAACAGTCAGATCAGCTGTTCGAGTTGTTTAGCTACGGTGGCTCAAAAGTCTCAGTCTTTACAAAGCAGACTTATCCAATACATTGACGCAGGGAGCATCTGACCAGCCCCACAAAACACCCTGCGTTCCAGCTAAAATGTGTGTGACATTTCCACACTTCCATATTTTGCTGTTCTATCTGGATAAGTCTGCTTTGTAAAGACCATTGAGACTTTTGAGCCACTACTTGTCAGCGGCATCAACAAATACTTATATATTATCTATACAGCAGCACCATTTAGTTCCATTTAGCTGGGCATATGTGGGGATGTGTATGAGTGGGGCCCATTGGTCTGGCGCCATATTATGACAACGTTGTCATGTTTTTTATGTTTTTTCTTTATTGTTGGGTATGATGGGAATGCACCCCTTATCTGTATTATCTAAATTTTTAACACACCTTTTTGATACCGTGGTTGATTCTCCAAGGGCTTTTCTGGGGCATCTCTTTGCTCCATCTCTTTATTATTAAATCAGCTACCTTCCTGTCTGTTATCCCATGTGTTTGGAGTGGGGAAAAAATGGGGCGGGGTGCAATTCCATGACCTCGGCCAGTCATTCATGAATGATCGAAGGCCAGCCATTCTGCGCCATCACGAGTGATTAATTCATGGCTGACATATAAACATTAATAGTGTGTAATCAGTGATGCTACATTGCTGCTGTGGGCCCATAACAGTGGCCAAGTGGGTACAATTTCACTAAACACAGATGTAAACATTGCACAAATGTTACATGCATACAGACAAGATTTTATTTAGCATCTACTGTAGCTGCCTGCAAGATACTGAGTAATTATGGACAGTCTGGGCAGCCCAGTGGTGAAGATTTATACTAAATCCAGCAGCATGCACATCGTGGGACATAGTTCATAACAAGTATGGTAACTAAAGCTGTAGAGGAAAAAAAAAAAAGTCTTTTTAACTAAAAACGTCAGCTATAAAATGGTTGTATAGGCTAAAGGTTTTTGCCTTAATGCATTCTTTGCTCCCCTAAATACTTACCTGACCCAGTTCTCGGTTCATGGCTGTGCCCAAGAGCAGCAATGCTATTTTCGCTCTCCCTCCTCACTAGACCAGTGAGAACAGTGGGAGCCATTGGCTTCTGCTGCAGTCAATCAAATCCATTGACAAATCCAGTGAGCGGGGAGAGGGGGCCAAGCAGCACTGTGTGTGGCAATATACGCACACAGTGTGACTTGGGATCAAGCCCGCAAGAGTAAACCCCTAGCAAGCAGCTTGCTGGGGGGTGGGATACTCAAAGGCAGGAGATGGCAGGAGGAGCCAGTTGTGCCCGTGAGAGAAGAGGAAGATGGGGCTGTTCTGTGCAACACTACTGCACAGAGAAGGCATGTTTAACATGCTTGTTATTAAAAAATAATAAATATAAATCAATCACTTCCCAGATAGCAAGCAATTGTGCTGCAATGTTGAAAATGATTTGCTAAGCTATTGCTAGACTTGCCAGGCTATACAAGTTTGTTACACAATTGCAACAAGTCCGCATTGCACGACTCCAGAATTTCTTTGCAAACATTCTGCAAGTCTGCTGCAAATTCTGGTTCAGTTATGTTGCACAATATTCATCCCACCACAGGAGTCACTGTGGCTGAATTTTAATGCTGTACACTTGCAGAGAGCTCTGGCTGTAGACTCACCGCTGCAATTTTACTCTTGCTAGAGACTTGAAACTTTTCCAATTTGTAGCAAACTTGCGTGGCAACTAGAACTTGTGCTTCAAGTGCTCTGCAAGTGTACAACTTGCCAGTGAAAATGTGCAGCAAGTTAACAGACTAACAATTCAACATTGCCACAAATTTGTGGCAAGTTATCCTTGCTATCTGGGTACCAAAAATGTATTCGGATGGCCCAATACCAGCCGGTAGCCAATAAGAGAAAGAAATTTCGAAAGCAGAAAAAAAAAATGACAAGATTAGGAAGTGGCATGTCCCCTTGTAGAATTATTGTAAATATTGTCAAAGTATGTTGTGCATACATCTAATGTGTGATGTTCCTTTTTCTAATTAAAAAAGGACTTTTCTGTCTGGCCATATGTATCATTTTCATTAATTTTTCTTCTATGTCAAATAGCAGTTCAAAAACATGAGGTGTCATTGGCAGCACTGCAATGAGCTCTTTACTGTCCTGGTTCTCTCTACAACTTGCCTATGCTTGTCTGTTTTCTTCAACATGATGGACATATCTGCCTGTAACCATAGCAACCCTCTGCAAGTGACAGCTCCTTTTATCTGACCATACATACAGTACACTACATGAATTGAAGTACAAGGACGTGAAATTATTATATTTGTATACACAAAGATTGGAGTTCATAATGCTTATATTTAATGCCATTTTTCCCTACAGAATCTAAAGTTGATATGGAATAGTAGAAATGAAGGACAGTAAAGTATGTAAAAAAATATCACTTATTAGTTCTATTTCACAGTTTTACAGAGTGTGCAGGGTTTTGCACGTTTGCAGTAGCTACAGCTCCCTGCAGTTTTGCAGATTAGCTAATAAAATGCTTCTATAGAAACAACAATCCATCGCCACCTGCATAACTAAAGATCATTGTAGACAGAGAAAACAGAACATTCCCTAGTGGGATTATTCTTCCTGTAAAACTGTAGTAAATAATATATACATTTTGTATTGGCATAACATAGCCATATAAAATCACATGTCAATTATGTGGGATAACACTTTAAATGACACCTGTCAACTACTACTGCCAACTCTCTGAAAAAGTGTCTCTGAAGGACCTCAAAAGGGCTAGATGGAGATCTGCTAATCTGCTGGGGGTGAGAAACAGAGGAGGGGGCTGGGAGTAAAATGATCTAGTTGCCCCTGGAAACTACTTTCCGCTGCCAGGCATTTGAGATGCAAGTTGTCCAAGTATCCACAGATTACCAAACGCCCCCAACTTTGGAAAGCAGGGGCTCAACTGCACACAGAAATTTGTCAGAAAGTTTAAGGAATTTGGAGCCCTAGACCTTGCAGGTGGTCAGTGAGCCAAGTTTGAGGGGGGGGGGGGGGGGGGCGGGTTTGGACATGGATGTTGTGGGCGTGGTGAAACAAAAAGGATATTTCTTAAGAGTCAGAAGCCACAAACCGCTCTGGTCTGACTTCTTCTGTTGAGGAAGACAGGTGCTCTTGCGATTATTAGCATCCCAGAAAATTATATGCAGATTAGATCAGAAGGCTTGTTTTCCCTTGTAGGGAATGTAGATCAGATGCTTAATAGATGCAGAGTCCACAGTTCAACACTTTAGCCAAAGCATCCTCTGCATGTGTACTGACAAGAGACCTGTGAGATGGCACAAGAAACCTCAGCCTGTCTCAACTGCAGTTTAAAGCTACCATTTGCTCCAAACATTCTACAACCATGGGATTAACAGTAGAGTCAAAATCCTTTTAAGAGACTTTGCCCAATCAGCCACAGTTTGGCAAAGCAGGATCATGGCTAGGATGGGATGAAGAGCAAGCTCTCACTCTGGTCACTTTAGGTAGGCCGCAGATTAGAGTTCCTTGTGGCTCTGTACAGCAGAAGCAACAGCAAGGAGATGCTTCCTCAATGCTGAATGGGAGGAAAGAGCATGAAGCAAGCTTGTGTTAGACACTACCCAGATGACATCAGCATTAACCCATTCCATGGTGGAAACTGCCATAAAGTAGGAAATTTAAAGACACACAAGAACCAAAGTAAGTGGGTTAGCTCCTGGTGCACAGCACAATCAGCCTACCCATGAAATGCATCTTCAAAGACAGAACAAATGCTGGCAATGCCAAGGGCTCTGAACATAGAAAGTGCTCCATGGCAAAACAGGTGTCAGAGAACTCACAGCAAGCACCCGTCTCCGTGCAGCAGCTGCCAACCCTCGTTCCGCTAATGTGCATGCACAGAACCGTAGCCAGAGACAAATGAGATCCAGAATGAGCATGCACAATGGCACCTCCGCGCTAACACACACCCGCGAGTGCCAACGCGCTAATAAGCTACTGCGCAGGCACGTACGCTGCAGCGAATCCTGCCACAGAGCACCCTATATAAAAACACTCTGTCTGTGCTGGATCGTCTTCAGCTTGTCCCTGTGTTCCTGTTGTTACTCTACCTTGTTCCTGAAAACCTGGCTATCTTCGGACCATTCTCTTGGATCTCCCCTGCCTGCTGAACCTGCTTCTACATGCAATACTGACCTTGACTTGGACTTATGATTACGGCTCTGCCTTCTAATTCTGTACCCCGATGCCAGTCTGTTGCCAACCTCTGCCTGTTCCTGACTACGGTTTTGCCTTCTGATTCGGTACCCTGCTGCCAGCCTGTTGCCGACTCCTGCCTGTTCCTGACTCTGCAGTTGATCCTGATCTGGCTCTCGCTGAACAAGTCTGGTGATCAGTTTCCACATCTCCTCAGCAGAGGTTCCTGTATCTCCAAGTTCCAGCCTCCTGCCTGCAGGCACCTGCATCCTTTCGTTGCCCTCTCACTCCCTGTACCCACCACCAGGGGTGCTTGGACCAGAACCATGCAAGAGGCCACCCTCATCATTTCGGGCTCTGCTGTATGGTACATGACAACAGGGCTAGGAAAGTGGAACCCAGCACTTAAGGTTACTTCTAGGCTAGTTTTGCAGCATCCAGTGGGTTTCAGAAAGCCACCCCAGATAGCTGCAACTGAAGAGACCAGCTCTACAAGCAATGTAGAGAAACATTTTGATTGAAGAAACAAAAATGTAGAAGTAAAGATGGTTCTAGCAAAAAATAAGTTAGTCTTTTACACAGCACAGCTGGAGAAAAGACATCCATCCTCCTAGGACATTAGCAAAAAAACTGAGGCATGCTGGGATTATGCTGTGCTGGCCAAAAGGTTTTTTGCCTGTGTCCAATAAAATCCTCCTTTAAGCAGTCGAAGCCAAAAATGAATGGGTTCTGATGTCTCTCAACGTACATGAAAAGAAATGAAATCTTCCCACATCCTATCCAGTTAAGTATAGTGTATTTGAAATCTGCTTTCTACAGCGTTTACATTGTTCATATTCTCAAAGTCTGGATATAGAAAATTGTCTGCTGTGCACTTAGAATGCACTGGACTGTTTCTTGATGCAACTGTACAATACACCCCATCTATTCAAGATGATGCATAACTGTGACCATGTTTTAAATGACTGATTACGATTAAAAAGTGGACCTTTGTAATGCTTGTTCAAATGTTTTTATTGGAAGATTCAGATTACAATAAAATTCAATATAATTTGTAATAAAGAGATATTTATAAATACAGTAAACAATGTTCCTCTAAATATAGAACAACTAGCCAGTAGAACCAGCAGCAACTGGTTGTTTAGGATGGAGGGTGTCCAGTTCCACCCTCAATGTAATAAAAGCGAGTTATCGAGGCCTGGAGGTAGGGAGTGATTGATCCATGGTTTCCAAAGCTTCTCAAATTTGGACACCACCGAGTATGACTGCTTCAGTTTTGGCATGGATCATTGCTTGCGTTACCCTCTTTACCCTCACCTAACGTACATAGTGAGGTGGATTTCCATGCTTTTGCTAGTTTGTTTTTCTGCTGTGGTAATGAAGAATAAGTTTGAACTGACGGTGCATTAGAGCCAGTGGTTTTCTATTCAGGAGCGCTACTGCTGGGTCCGGTGTAATGTAGTATTGAACATGCTAGAAAGGATCCCGAACACGTCCAATCAAAATGTGCAGGGTGCGGGGCATTCCCACCAAATGTGGACATGTGTGCCTGGTGCATTACAGCAGCAGAAGCAGTGTGAAGGGTACTGGGGGAGGAATTTGGAGATCCAGGCAGGGACCAGATACCACCTGGCGAGCACCTTATAGGTGGTTTCAAGGGCCACTTTGTTCAGTGATGCCGAATTGGTTGCCTGCCAGATTTGTGCCCATTCAGCTGGCTCTAGTGGTTGTACACACTGTACAACCACTTTCACCTACAGGTAAGCCTATATTAAGGCTTACCTGTAGGTGCTGGAATTATATCCTGAACCTCCACGGTTAAAGGAAATATTTACGAAAAAGTCAAGTGCCAATGACTGCAGCGCATGCTCACTTTAGAAAGGGCACATTGTGCCGTTTCTAATAGGTGTTATGCCATGACTGGCGGCTTCCGCGCATGCCACGTGGCGTCACGTGACTCCGGTCAGTCACAGAGCCGGAGTTGGTGGCCCCAGAAGGAAGAGGGGCCAAGATGGACGCTCCCTGTTAGTGGGGACAATGGTGACATTGTGGGCTTCGGTTTCAGGTAAGTGACACATAATGGGCTACTATGCGATGCATAGTAGCCCATTATGCTTTACCTTTGCAGGGAAATAAAGAGGAAGTAAAACCCACCAGGGTTTACTTCCTCTTTAAGGTCGTTCTCTCATTTGTTTGCGTAGGTCGGTGGGGATGATGTTGTATGTGATAGTAGCTGAGCATATAAGTCAGAGATAAGTCTGCGTCTGTGAGGATTAGATCTACATGCATGTTCAAAGGTGGAAAAACCTGGGGGTGGCATGTTTTCGGTCAGAAAATGTTTGATCTGTAGGTTTTCGGTCAGAAAATGTTTGATCTGTAGATATCTAAAGGTTTCTGTTGCTGGAAGATTATGCGATTCGCGAAGCGTGGGAAAGGGAGCGATTGTTGCGGAGGTGAAAAAAATGATGGGCGCATATCGGGCCTGCATTTGATCAAGCAGAGGAGGTCAGAGAGGGCCAGGCTGGTTAAAAAGAGGGATTACAGAGGAAGAAGAGGAGGGGATTGTGGAGAGATTGGAGGCCAAAGCGCATTTTAAGTCTGTCCCATATAGAAAGACTATGTTTGGTGATGGGATTGGTGATCAACCGACGCTGTGCAGGTGCTAGCCATAGCAGATTTGCTGTGGAGAGAGGGTCACAGTCGACGGATTCTAGTTCTACCCATAATGGGGTTCCTTAGTGGCTTGATACTTAGGCAGCTGAGCGGCATAGTAGTATTTTGTAAATTTGCGCACACTAATGCCCCGTACACACGGTCGGATTTTGTTTGGACATTCCGACAACAAAATCCTCGGATTTTTTCCGACGGATGTTGGCTCAAACTTGTTTTGTCTACACACGGTCGCACAAAGTTGTCGGAAAATCCGATCGTTCTAAACGCGGTGACGTAAAACACGTACGTCGGGACTATAAACGGGGCAGTGGCCAATAGCTTTCATCTCTTTATTTATTCTGAGCATGCGTGGCACTTTGTCCGTCGGATTTGTGTACACACGATCGGAATTTCCGACAACGGATTTTGTTGTCGGAAAATTTTATCTCCTGCTCTCCAACTTTGTGTGTCGGAAAATCCGATGGAAAATGTCCGATGGAGCCCACACACGGTCGGAATTTCCGACAACACGCTCCGATCGGACATTTTCCATCGGAAAATCCGACCGTGTGTACGGGGCATAAGTCCGCCTCGGATGCGGGGAGTGTATAGGGTGGGTTTAGCCAGAAGGGGGTTTGCGTTTGCCCCAAATAAATTGGGAGGCCCTGCGTTGTAGGATGTGTAGGTAGTATGATGGAACCAGTATTGGGAGAACTCTAAAAAGGTGTAGGATTTTGGGCAGGATAGACATTTTGATCACTTTGATTCTGCCCATCCATACCAATGGTAGAGAAGACCAGTTTGTCATTAGATTGGCGAGTTGTGTTAGCATAGGAGTGTAGTTGGCTGCGTAGAGTTATTCCAGGTTTGCAGTAAGCTTTATTCCAAAGTAGAAGATATGGATGGTTGTCCAGGTAAACGGAAGGGTTTCACTTAAATGGGTCTGTAGGCTAGGCAATAGGGAGATGTTTAAGGCTTTCGATTTTTGTGGGTTTATTATAAGGTCAGACACTTGTCCATAATTGGAGAGGGTGTCCATCGAATTGGGAGCAGAAATAAGGGGTGAAGTGAGGAATATCAGGAAATCGTCAGCGTATGTCAAGGGAGAGAAAGCATGTGGGGCTTCGGTGGGTTCGGGCTGTGTGGGCTAGGAGTGTAGCTTGGCATATGTTGTCTCCTACTTGTCTAGTGGGGATAAACCCAGTTTGGTCTTTGTGGACTAAGGTACCAAAAATGGGATTGAGGTGGGTTGAAAGGACCTGTGCAAGTAATTTAATAACTATGTTGAGTATGGATATCGGTCTGTAGTTGGACTAGGTGTCACCTGTATTTGGCTTAGGGATCATGGAGATAGACGCTGTGAGGGATTCTGTGTGGAAAGAATGGCCTTTAAGGAGAGAATTGAAAGCTTCCACCATAAGGGGGGACAGTAGAGCAGCAAAGCGCTTATAAGTTGCCAAGAAGCCGCCAGGTCTCTACGTAGTTTCAGGGATTTAATTGCAGATTGAATTTCTTCAGCTGTGATGGGTCGGTCTAGGGTCTCTCGGTGAGAAGAGGAAAGGGAAGGAAGGTGAATGGTGGAAAGAAGAGTATCCATGCGGGTTGTGTCAAATGTTTTAGGGTCTTTGTAGAGTTCAGAAAGTTTTCTACAGAAATCTTGCAAAACTTTTAGTGGATTACTTGAGCAAGTATCGTTCGTTAATTTTAGTCGTATTGGCTTCGGGGTGCAATCAGCCTTGCTAAGGCCAGAAATGTGTCTGGTTTGTTTGATTTCATATAAAAAAAAGTGCGTTTTGATTTGTGAAGAATCTTCTCTGCCAAATCCGTCAAGAAGAGGTCGAGTTCTAAGTGTGCTTTCTCAAAGATTTGTTTAGTTGATGGAGAGGGCAAGGTTTGTAAGACCTCCGAGGCCTTGTAGAAGGCTTCTTCTAGACACTTATAAAGTTGTCGCTTTACCTTTCGTTGGTAGTAAGGTATTCCATGATAGCGTTTTCTATTTTGAGTAGGGTTGGCCAGCAAGCTATTATTGCACCAGGTTCGGTAATTAGGTCTTGGAACAAGGAAAGAAAAAAGCAGTAATGCCTGCATTATGGTCAGACCAGGTGCATGGTAATATGGTTGACTCTAGAATAAGCGGAGAGGTGCCTATGCTAACAAAGCGGTGGTCTATGCAGGAGAATAATTGTGGGGATGGGAATAGTGGGTGTATTGTTGCCTTGCGGGGTTCTGTTCCCGCCAGGTGTCAAGAAGTTAGTGCTGGTTTAGGAGTTGGTATGAAAGGCGACGAGCGGTAGATGGGACTGGGGACTTATCTAGGAACGGGTATAGCACTTGATTTGAGTCACCACAGATCATAAGTGTACCCCTTTTATGGAAGGCCACTACAGAAAACAAATGGGAGAGAAATGACACTGGGTTCTTGTTGGGAGCATAGTAGAAAACGATTGTGACTTTGCTGTCTAACAGGTGGCCAGTGAGTGTAAGATAGCGACCCTCAGGGGTCTCTGAGCTCCACCAGGAGAGTGAATGGTGTTGTGTGATGAAATGCAATCAAGACCCCTCGCTGTTTAGTTGAGGCCAGGACTGTATACACTTGTGGGTATTGGTGCCCCCAAAAATTTGGGTGATGACTGGGTGGAGAAGTGTGTCTCCTGTAAACAAACCACATGAGCTGAAAGCGCTGAGAATGAACGGAATGCTTTAGTGCGTTTTGAAGGAGAATTGAGGCCTTGTACGTTGAGCATCAAAACATTCAGGGACATTGTAGGCGCAGGTTGAGTATCAGACGATAACTACGACCAATGGTTGTAAGCACCATTTAAGGGTAGGGGAGGGGGTGGCGTCTAAACCCACTGCTGGAGGTTAAAGGTAAATTTGCTTAAAGTTAATATTAGAACTCAGTATACTTAGAGGATATCAAGCGAAACTTATTGTACTATTGGTGTTCAGGTTGGGATCCTGGTTCCCCCAGCCCGGGAGGTGTCAGGTCACCATACCCTTTGTGAACGCAAAACTGCAGTTCCGCAGTGCAAAATAGGACTGATGTTTCTGTCAGGAGAAAAACAACCGCAAAAAATAGGTATAGTTACTATTGGGTGGTGTCATTCTTGGATTTGCTGGGCGAGTGTGGTTAGGGGGGTAGATTGACTAAGTAGGACATCACCCTGTAGAGAAAAGTCAGTCCACTGGATCTTCTGGGGCTGGTGAGACGAAGCGACCCAATCTGTGGACACTGGACTGGACCTGATAATCCCGAGAGGCCTGCAGCTACTTGGGGGAGCTTGACGCCACTCGGTGTTTGGATCCCTCTGCGGTGGCTTCAGGTGTTGATAGATGGAGGTCTTGCAGTATGGTTAAGAGGTCTTCCGTGGACTTGCACGCATAGGAGGTACCTTTGTGTGAGAAGCGGATAGCAAAGAGGAAGCTCCAGCTATATGCAATGCGGTGGTGTTGTAGGATGAGTAAATGAGGTTTCATAGCTTTTCTCTTGGTGAGGGTCAGTTGAGAGAGGTCCTGGAATATTTGATAACGGTGGCCTTGGAACGTCAGGGATTCTTTGTTGCCAGATGCTTCCATGAATTGTTCCTTGGTGCGGAAGTAATGCAGTTTTAGGACTATATCCCTGGGGGGTCCATCTTCTTTACGGGGGGGCAGGGATCTGGATTCTGTCCATTTCCACACATTCTACAGGAATGAGGCTAGCTCCTGGAAGAGCGCTGTAATGGTGGATTGGAGGTCCTCTATGGTCTCAGGGTTCCCTCGGACATGGAGGTTTGATCTCCTGGCCCTGTTCTCAAAGTCCTCAAGGCGGGTGTGGAGGGATGAGTTTTCCCTTACGGAGGGTTTCCATTTCTTCCTCGTGGTTATTAGTGTAGACATCCAGTTCATCTACCCTTTGTTCTAGAACAGAGGTGCAGTGACCCGCCTCACCAATCTCTCGTGTGAGCTTGTCAGTTTTTGAGGCGTTTTTTTAGAGCCTTATTGAGAACCCTTTCAAACTGACTCAGCATGTCAGACTGGGACAAGTCACTTTGTAAGGTTATGGGGGTCATTCCGAATTCTGAGTGACTCACCGCTCTGTGTGGCTGCCGGAAGTCTGTTCAGCTTTGATGCGTGTGGCAGTTATGATCGGGAAGATGGCGGTGCCCCCCCCCCCCCCCCCCCCCCCGCAATCTTAGCCGAGGCCCTTGTCATCGCTTCCTGGATCGCTTTCGGCTTCAGTTGATTTTGTGCCGCTGTACATCATCGCGGTTCGTTCTTGTATGTCACGGCAAGGAGCTGAAGCTACTGGCGAAGTTGTAGCAAGGCAAGACTCGGATATACGTGGCTGTCAGGTTCCGGTAGGTGCGGAGCACTAACACAGCATGACTTGCTCAGATGGCTTTGCGCATGCACCAGAGGTGCATGAGGTGCTGGTCACATTTCTCTTCCAACTGCATGAAGGTAAAGAAATATACCTTGACTGCAGAAAGAGCTGCGCATTTGTGTTTTCCAAATAGATGTCATGGTTCTAGAGTTCGCAAAGACTCTTGACTCAATCTTGAATTGCTGCCACTAAATGGAACGGTGTCGTGGGACTCCATTTTCCTAAAACCCCTTTAGTGGAGCAAATAAAAACTGAAAGAGATGACAGTGTCTATTAGTTCTCCTAGCAAGCCAGACTCAGGGCAGTTTTAAACAATATGTAAAAGCAATCTATTTTTGGTATGTTTGGCATCAGGCCTCACGAGGAGATCCTGCCAGTTAAAACAAGCACTTCATGCTGCAGGCTGAGCAGATGCCTCAGAATTAGCAAAAATGTTTTCAGCCTGTAATCCGAGCATCCTCAGTTGGTTGTTGGGTTGCTTATTAAATAGGCACCCCAACAACTAAACTGATGGAGTTCTCACACAGCAGGCTGACAACCCTGCTGTAAATTGCAATCTTCCCCTATTTTTGTGAGCAAGCCAGGAGTGGTGAAACACATCAAGGAAGGTTGGTTCCCAGGTGGAGACATTGTATGCAGTCATTTTGATGACAACTAATAAATATGAATGATAAAAGAAGATAGTAGCACTTAAATGTACAATAAATACCAATAAAGTGCAAATAAGTCATATAAGTGTTTTGTGGATGTAGGCTGTAGGATGTAGGCTGCCTCAAATTCTTCTGTCTCTTCATGTAATCACAGACAGAGTTGATGTCAAGATAAGGGCACTGTGGGGGCCAAACATCACTTCCAGGACTACATGTTGTCATTTATGACATTGGCTGTATGTTTAACGTTGTTCTGCTGCAGAATAAATTTGAGGCCAATCACACACCTCCCTGATAGTATGGCATACTTTTTAAGTATCTGCCTGTATTTCTCAGCATTGAGGACACCACTGATCCTGACCAAATCTCCAACTTAATTTTTGGAAATGCAGCCTCAAACTTGTAAGCAACCACCACCATGCTTTACTGTTGCCTGTATAAACTCATTATTGTACCACTCTACAGCCCTTCAGTGAACAAACTGCCTCCTGCTACAGCCATATTTCAAGAGCACCTACTGCCATTTTCTCCACTACAGTTTCTACGATTTTGTGCATTGTTGAGTAGCTTAGCCTTGTTTTCACTTCAGAGATATGGCTTTTTAGCCACAATTCTTCTATGAAGACCACCTCTGGCCATAATTCTCCAGACAGTAAATGGTGTACCTGGGTCCCATTGCTTTCTGCTAGTTCTGCACTGATGGCAGAGTTGGACATTTTCCGATGTCAAAGGGAATTAAGTATGATGTATTTTACATCTGCTGCATTCAGTTTCCTTGACTGACCACTGCGTCTATGGTCCTCAATGTTGCCATTTCTTTGTGCTTCTTCAAAAGAGCTTGAACAGCACATCTTGAAACCCCAGTCTGCTTTGAAATCTTTGCCTAGGAGAGACCTTGCTGATGCAGTATAACTACCTTGTGTCTTGTTGCTGTACTCAGTCTTGCCATGGTGTATGACCTGTGACATTAAACGGTCTTCCACAATCTCACCTTATGCCGCGTACACACGAGCGGACTTTACGGCGGACTTTGCCCGGCGGACTGGATTTCGTCGGACAATTCGATGTGTGTGGGCTCCAGCGGACTTTGTTTTCTCAAAAGTTGGACGGACTTAGATTTGAAACTTGTTTAAAATGTATCCGTTGAAATCGAGTCCGGTCGAAAAGTCCGCCGTCTGTATGCTAGTTCGACGGACTAAAAAGCCACGCTAGGGCAGCTATTGGCTACTGGCTATGAACTTCCTTGTTTTAGTCCGGTCGTACGTCATCACGTACGAATTCGACGGACTTTGGTGGATTGTGTGTAGGCAAGTCCGTTCATTCAGAAAGTCCGTCGGAAAGTACGTCGAAAAGTCCGCCGGGCAAAGTCCGCCGTAAAGTCCGCTCGTGTGTACGCGGCATTAGTTGCAGAGTTTGGCTGTTCCTCACCCAGTTTTAAACCTTCTACATAGCTGTTTCTCTTTCAGTTAATGACTGTTTCAACCCACATATGAAATTGATGATCATTAGCCCCTGCTTGGTATAATTGGTTAATCATTTACCTGACTCTAATGCCCCGTACACACGGTCGGATTTTCCGATGGACAATGTCCGATCGGAGCGTGTTGTCGGAAATTCCGACCGTGTGTGGGCGCCATCGGACATTTTCCATCGGATTTTCCGACACACAAAGTTGGACAGCAGGAGATAAAATTTTCCGACAACAAAATCCGTTGTCGGAAATTCCGATCGTGTGTACACAAATCCGATGGACAAAGTGCCACGCATGCTCAGAATAAATAAAGAGCTGAAAGCTATTGGCCACTGCCCCGTTTATAGTCCCGACGTACGTGTTTTACGTCACGGCGTTCAGAATGATCGGATTTTCCGACAACCTTGTGTGACCGTGTGTATGCAAGACAAGTTTGAGCCAACATCCGTCGGAAAAAATCCTAGGATTTTGTTGTCGGAATGTCCGAACAAAGTCCGACCGTGTGTACGGGGCATAATCCTACAAAATCCCTGACTGTGTGCAAGTGTAAAAATTGATGTGGATTTGAAGCCAAAGGATGGTCACACCAAATATTGATTTTATTTAGATTTTTCTTCTGTTCGCTCACTTTTGTAAATTGATCAAAATAAACAACGTAGCCATGGTTATATTATACCCTATTGGTTTTCCTTTGGATAGAGGGAAAACGCACAAGCTATAGCATGAGACTATTTATATAATTGCACCTTTTGGTCCGGTTATTTTACTCCCTTAAAACTCCCGATTAGGATTTATGGTCATGCTTCACTTAAGCTATTCTGTAATGTGATGTCTTTGGGTAGTCTGAAAAAAAAAAAAAAAAAAAAACTCTTCACAATCACGCCTTATTCAGGTTATTAGTTTTTGGCAGCACATTTGCGAGCAACTATCTTCGAGGATGAAACATACGAAGGCGCTAAAGGGTTAAAACCACAGCAAAGCGCTGCTGCGCATTGATTTCAATGGGCAGGAGCGGTGTATACACCGCTCCTAAGATGCTGCTAACAGGACTTTAGGACCTCTGGGCTTTCACATTGGAGAGACATTTTTAGCGCTGTAGCACCTGCAAAGCACCCCAGTGTGAAAGGGGTCTAAAAGCTTATGGCTCAAAAACTCTGAATAGCTGTGTTTAGCGTTTTCAGGTTTTTTCAGAGTTGGAGCCATTTTACAGCTGAAAAACACCTCTCAAAACCTACCAGTTCTGGGGGTTTTTCGAGCCAGAAAACGTCCCTGCCAAAAACTGCTCACAACAGCCTATGTGTGCATGGACACATGGTATAACATGCTAGGGAGTTTATTGGCTACAAAAAAAAACGTCTGAAGCCAAAAACAGCAGCTGTAAAAAACGTCCAGTGTGCATGAGGCCTTGTAATAAAAAAAAATTACAAAACATTGAAGGTTTATTACTCAGGTAGGTACATTATCTATATCAGTGATCGCACTTTTCCACCCATTCTTTAGTTAGTATAATTTATGTGTGGCCCAAAACAATTCCTCTTCTTCAAATGTGGCCCAGGAAGGTCAATAGGTTGGACACCCCTGCCCTGTATGTATATAGAAGTTTAAAAATACATTTTATGTTTATGTTTTACTAAAGTAATTACCATCAAGTTAAATACACAAATTCAGTTATTAGATTGCTAATGACAATGAACACAGCATACAGTCAGTTCATAGCCATAAAAAGTCACCATCCAAACTGAAAATGCAACATATAAAAGAATAAAAAAATAAAAAATATTACATTTTTCAGGATCTATTATCTATTTGCTACAAAATATTTTTTATTTCAGTTCTGGGTGATATATGGGGCATTAAGTCTCACTTATACAGGTCAGAATACACAAACGGTCTTCCAGTGGGTTCATTACAGTATCTGCTTGCGCTCTCTTGTCTTCTAACTCCTCCTTAGATACCAACCACTGTTGTATTAGCAATCAGGATTATATACACCACATCATTCCCACTCCTGACACACATTTTTGTGTCCAGACTTTAAGGCTCAAGGTATGATTACTGAATAGGTAGCTTCTTCATGAGCTGCTGTTTTAATTACCACATTCCAATAAAATATCTTCTTGCCCACTGCCTGGACAACTTTCTACTTGGGTTAACCAAAATCTGCTCAAACTTTAAAAATCGGACAGGGGGTCATCCACGTCCTAAACACAATTTACAAGTCAAAAGTAAAAAAGAACCAGCAGCACACGATAAAATGCCTTAATGCTGTCCAAATCCATCTACTCTTTCAAGCCCTCTTTATTACTGCTTTCTGTAAAATAATAATGGGTACCTAAATGAAATGCAAGAGTACCGTTAATGGCAAACACAGTTATTATATGCCAGTTACATTTTATCACTGAATACCATAAACCTGAATAATTACCTGCCAAATCCATTTGGCAATAGTGGATTTCGATGCTGCCTGTCCTTTCCTAGGACCTTCAGGCAACACAAACAAAATATCTGTTTTCCGAACCTGAGCAGTCGCCTTCAAATAGATCTTGACTGCTCTCACTACATCCAAAGAGTGTAGTGACTTTTCTTCCTTAGAACAGGGTTCTGGAAAAAATTAAGGTAAAACAATATCCTGGTTTAGGTGAAAACCTGAAACCACCTTTGGCAGAAAGCTAGGATGAGGACGCAATACTACTCTATCCTTGTGAACGAATAAATATGGCTCTTTACAAGAAAGAGCCGCCAACTCTGATACCCTTCTTGCAGAAGAAATGGCTACCAGAAAAACTAGCTTCCTTGTCAAAAGGACCAAAGGAATATGCCGTATCGGCTCAAAAGGCTGTTTCTGTAATGCCGACAGAACTAAATTCAAGTCCCAAGGGTTCAGGGGGTGCTCTAACCGGTGGAATAAGCCGCGTTACCTCCTGTATACGTTACCCCCTGTATAAAGCTTCAGACCAAAGAATGCGAAGCAAGTGGACGTTGAAACAATACTGATAAGGCCGAGACCTGGCCCTTGATAGTACTCAAGGCCAGTTTGATCTATAGCCCCATTTGCAGAAAGGCAATAATTCTACCTATGACATACTTCCTAGGATGCCAACCCCTGGATTCACACCAAGAAACATATGCCTTCCAGACTCTATAATAAATGGCTCTGGAAGCTGGCTTCCTTGCATTAATCAAGGTAGGTATCACGGAGCCTGAAAGCTCACGATTTTTTAGTATGTGGGTTTCAATAGCCAAACCGTTAAATTTAGCGTCTGTAAAAGTAGAATGGAACACTGGTCCCTGCGATAGCAGGTCTGGATGTGGTGGTTGGGGCCATGGGGCCCCAACCACAATCTTTACTATTTCTGCATATCTAGATCTTCTGGGCCTGCATAGATCTTCTGGGCCACGCTGGGGCCACAAGAAATACTGACTTCCTTTCCCATTTGATCCTGCAAAGAAGTCGAGGTAGCAGCAGAATAGGAGGGAATGCATAAATCAGTGAGAACTGATCCCACAGGGTCACCAACACATCTGTTCCCGCATGCGAGTGGATCCCTTGTTCTTGATACAAAAAACTGTAGACTTTGTTGTTGAACCTGGACGCAAACAGATCTACATCCGGGATCCCCCATCTTTGGCATATAGCCAGGAAGATGTCGGGGTGAAGGGACCATTCTCCCGGGAACAACTGCTGCCGACTTAAGTAGTCTGCCTGCCAACTCTCTACCCCTGGAATGAAGATTGCCAAAATGCACTGCACATGTTTTTCTGCCCAGGTTAGGATATGGTTTACCTCTACCTGGGCTGCCTGACTTCTGGTGCCCCCTTGGGGATTGATATAAGCCACTGCTGTGGCATTGTCAGATCGAATCCTGACAGGACAATTCCGCAACCTGAATGTCCAGGCCCTTAGGGCTAGATGCGCTGCCCGAATCTCTAGATTGTTGATGGGCAAGGTCTTTTCGGTTCTGGACCATTTACCTTGGACAGACTCTTCTTCCAGGACTGCTCCCCAACCTGAAAGGCTGGCATCTGTTGTTAGCACCTTCCAGGTAACCGGTAAGAAGGATTTCCTCTTCTGCAGATTCTCTGATATCCTCCACCAACTGAGGCTCTGGCGCACTTTTGGCGACAAACGCATTGGAAAATCTAATGCCTGAATCTTCTTGTTCCAGGCCAATAGGATACTGTTTTGCAGCAGTCTCAAATTAAACTGGGCATAGGGAACTACTTCGATTGAAGCCACCATATCCCCAACAACCTCATACAAAAGGCGAATGGAAGGACCCTTCTTTGCCCTGACCCCTTGGACCAGCTCCTTTATGGCGCTGATCTTTGCCTGGAGTGAAAACACCTTCTTCTGGGCTGTATATATGACCAGACCCAAGTACTCTAATCTTACTCTTACTGGCTTTAAAGAAGATCTCTCTAGGTTGATGACCCAACCTAGGTATTCCAGGTAGCTGACTGTGGTGACCACGCTTTGGTCCAAGCGGACTACCGACCGGTCTATTAAAAGCAGGTCGTCCAGGTATGCTATTATTGTTATACCTTGAGTCCTTAATCTGGCCAGAGGAAGGGCCAGAAGTTTTGTAAACACCCGAGGTGCAATAGCTAGACCGAAAGGCAAGGCTACAAACTGAAAATGAAGTTTTTCTACTTCGAAACGCAGATACTTCTGGTGAGCGGGGAAAATAGGTACATGCAGGTATGCATCCTTGATGTCGATTGATGCCAGAAGCTCTCCCCCTTGTAGGATGGAGACTACTGATCAGATTGATTCCATGCAAAAAGAGCAGATCTTCAGGAACCGGTTTAGATCTTTGAGATCTAGAATGGGTCTGACATCCCCATTTGGTTTTGGTACCGTGAAAAGGTTTAAATAAAACCCTGACCCCTGCTCTTCCACGGGAACCATCATGATCACTTTTTGCAACAAAAGTCGGTCTAACGCTAGAAACAGAGAGACTTCTTTTTCTCTGGATCTTTGGGGACATTTGACCTGAGGAAATGAGGAGACGGGAATTCTCAGAACTCTAGTTTGTATCCTAGAGCTATTGTGAAGACCACCCATCTGTCCCGAAAATTTTTCTTGCCAGATCTTTGAGAATTGCAGAAGTCTTCCTCCCACTCGAGCAAGCGGGGGCGCCCCTTCATAAAGAGGCTTTAGCGTTCTGTCTTGCAGGTTTCCTCCCCCAGGACTTTTGTCCCTGGGGTTGACCCTGAGGTTTACCTCTTGAACCTGGCGGTGGAGGCCGTCACGACTACCTGGAGGCTGATGCCCCTGGCACTGGAGAAAGAGCCAGTTTAAACGCGGGACGTTTACTCTTTTTCTTAACATGGGAAAAGTACCCTTTTGCCACTTGATATTTTTTGGATATATTTGTCCAAATCCTCCCCAAACAGCTTTTCACCGTGGAAAGGAAAACCAGCCAGGAGCTTTTTGCATGGCGCTTCGGCTGACCAACTTTTCAAACATAAGATTCTACGCATATGTACCAACTCAAGCGTGAGGCGAGAGGTTTGAAGAATAGAATCTCTGATTGCGTAATTTGCAAAGCACAAAGCTGCTGGCAGCTCAGCTAATTCCTGGGCCTGCTGTTCAGGGAACACCTTGAGTACCTGTTTCAAATGGCCTCTCAAGGACTGACATACCCCAATTGCCACCACTGCAGGTTGAGCCACTGAACCTGCCAGGGAGAAAAATGTTTAAACAGGAATTCCAATTTTTTATCAGTTGGATCCCTAAGCATTTGCGCATTGTCAACCGGACAAGTCAAACTTTTTTCACAGAGGATATAGCAGCATCAATTGCTGGTATACTTCACATCTTAGTAAATTTTTCCTCCATAGGATAAAGTGTTGAAAACTTTTTAGGAGGGAAAAAAAGTGCTTATCTGGGTGATCCCACTCAGAATACATAAGCTTTTCTAGTAATGAATGGACAGGATAGGCACGCAAAGTTCGAGGAGGCTTTAGTGAACCCAAACAGGAAGTGGGCTCTTCAACCGACTCCGTTAAGGGTAGCTTAAATGTGGAGCGGACCGTTTCAGTGAGAGAATGCACCAGCAACTTCTCAGCATGTAAAGCTGAAGAAGGTCCATCCCCACTTGATTCCTCGGAAGAGGAATCATCAGCCTGTTCACGGTCCCCTGAGGGGGATTCCTCTTCCCCCTCCCACAGTTCCTCCGTTTGAGGATCAGGAATAAGGGGGGAGATTGGAATAAAATTCTATTGCAGAGAGAACGGTGGATCTTCAGATTAAATGCTACCACCTTTCCAGGCCTCAATGAGATGATCACCTTTAAACCCTTCTTGGAGGGTTTCATCTCAGGTGGTCCTGAATTACCATGATCCCCCGAAATACAAGTTGATTTCCATGTATTTGTCATAATAAAAAAATTTATATCGTGGTCAGGGGTCTCTTGGCCTTCTGATTATGATTAAAATAACATTTGTATATATTTTTTCCTGTTATATTTGGCATTAAATACGTCCTGCCGTACGAATTTGAAACAATAGTCAACATCCATGATTAGCACCTGACTTCTATTCCCCTCTTTTTGGGGGTTTGGATTTGTAATTTCGGTATTTTTAAGATGTATCCTTCTGGGCTATTTTGGGGGCTTCAACTTCGGGCTCTGGATCTACTGTGCTCCCATGCTCTATTTCATTTACCCTCAGTCATGGGTGACAGTTTTATATGCCCCTGTATAAGTCTGGTCATTTTTCTAGACTTCTTTATAGGTCTATAGGTTTTATGGTATTGACCTTGTTTGTCATTTTTGTGATATAGTTTCTATCTTTGCATGGGCCATGCATTCTAATGGAGTATCGTTCCAGTATGCAATATATGTTATTGCATGCTGCCACGAGATGACACAATCGCGCCGCGTGATGTTATGCTGCACAATGCCCGTTCGATGACAGAAATGATCCGTAGGGCAGATCGCTCTGTTGCCATGGTTCCCTGTGGCGATGGCGATGTGCATTAGCTGTACAGGCTATGCGCAGCACGACGCCTACGTGATGACATTGATAGATCACGGGACCAAACTTTGTCACATGACTTGACTATTGCCATGGGGATGGTCCACGCTATTGACACATGCTGTCTTTTGATAGGTCCACTCTTGGCGCCATCGGTGATTAGATTATCATTTGGGAACAGACCAGCTGATTCCAACTGATCACTAATGGTAGTACTGATAAAGAGGTAGATTTTTGCCATTGTTCAGTCTCTCTGGCTTTACAGCTGACAGATCGTACATTCTCGTTTCCATCTACAAAGGCAAGCTACACACTATTTTCACCACTATACATATGGTTGTAAACTCAGGATCACTTTGTTGTTGGTCTGTAGGGATTCACTTACCTATTCATGGTTTTTTCTAGTCTCTCTCTCTGGATGGTGACAATTGCTATTTTTTCAGGTAATTGGCCATGATGATGAAAATCACAGGGCCTTTCCCTATATGATCTCGTTTAAAGAAAAAACAAAGAGAAAGCGCCTCTAAGTACAAGTGTTTAATTCATTATAAAAAAGCACATATTCGCACTTACAAAAAATTATATGAGTGTCAGCTTCCAATAGAACCTGTATCCAGGGTGGGTAAACGGTCCATGTGCGTGGGGCTTCGATGTATTCCGAGGGGATGGCCGCGGACCTCCGTACGGAGAAGCCGGCTGTAGTGCGGTGTAGGCTGGATGGCCACTTCCGCGTTCCAGCGAGGCACACGAGATCAATGACGTCACCCGGATGGTTCAGAAGACGGGGAAACACTACGCGTTTCTGAGCATGCGCGAGGCTCTCAACGGGCATGCGCGCTCCTTTGTCAAGTGTCACTTGACAAAGGAGCACGCATGCCCGTTGAGAGCCTGTATTTGAGTGTATTTTTCAGCTGCTGGTGAAATCATTTTATGTTTGGGGTCAGTATTTCCAGCCATACAAAAGAAGTTTTTACAAATTATACTCTGTGCAGGATATTGATGGTACATATTTTGTTATCCCTATAGAATTACAGCATTTGGAGTGGTGAAGGCCGCATGTACCCTGAGGAAGATCTGCACTATATTGCCCCGTACACACGGTCGGACATTGATCGGACATTCCGACAACAAAATCCTAGGATTTTTTCCGACGGATGTTGGCTCAAACTTGTCTTGCATACACACGGTCAAACAAAGTTGTCGGAAAACCGATCGTTCTAAACGCGGTGACGTAAAACACGTACGTTGGGAGTATAAACGGGGCAGTGGCCAATAGCTTTCATCTCTTTATTTATTCTGAGCATGCGTGGCACTTTGTCCGTCGGATTTGTGTACACACGATCGGAATTTCCGACAACGGATTTTGTTGTCGGAAAATTTTATATCCTGCTCTCAAACTTTGTGTCGGAAAATCCGATGGAAAATGTGTGATGGAGCCTACACACGGTCGGAGTTTCCGACAACAAGGTCCTATCACACATTTTCCGTCGGAAAATCCGACCGTGTGTACGGGGCATAAGTGCAATTGAAACGCGTTGGACATTCATTTGCAAGCCCCCTCCCTTCAGCTGGTTTCCCCACTTATTTCCCTTACATATGTTTTTATCATTGGTTATATGTGTTTCATGTTGTAATTTATGTCAATGCACAATAAATTTTGTAATTTTTATACTCATTACTGCCTGACGTCCATTTAAAGTCCCATTTTTTGAGGAATCTTGTTCTATAATCTGTTTCGGGATGGGACGCACAGGCAGTTTAGTCATTTAAATGAGGCAAACCCCCATTTTCATATCTGCTCGGTTATATAGACAGGGGCTGAAGTGTCGGAAGCAATTGCAGCCCCTGATGACTCACTGACCTGCCTCCTTAGATCGGAATGGTCTTGCAGAGGGAGGGTCCTTAGGACCTGAGGGTGACCCCTTTGTGTCCTTGGTTTTTGTGGCACCACCGCCTCTGGTCATAGTGCTGAGCACAAACGCAGAGGTACCACCAAAAAAATGCACCTACTGCTGAGCAATAGTCCAGCAACTGCCGCTGCTATTAAGCTCAGCCTGATGCTTAAGTAAATGTGCTTGGAAGTGCCTGTGTCACCCACTCATAAGCCACCCGTCCGCTCCGTGTCCATCCTTTAGCTGTATGCACCTGAAAAAAGGTGCATTTTATAGCTGTACAGCCAACGTTGTGGACACTGAAGCACGCCAACGCCGCTAAGCCCCCCCTTCCTCCAACCACCCACTGCGCCCCTCTCCCTCATCCATTTTTAAAAAGAATGTTTTCCAGCGCGAGCGGGCTCCGATCCGGACGGCATGGAGGACGACTGGGGTGGAGGAGGGGAGAGCTGCCGCAGGGAACCGCCGTAATGGCGGCGGGAGTGGCGCAGCATACCGCCGTCTGATGCCATGCTCCCTCTGCAGTGGGGGGACCTTCCTAGGAGAAAACCCACCCCTTTCCCATGACTTTACCTGGAGCTTGGGCCGGAGGAAGCGTGCAGCTTGAACAGGTACATCCTCGACAGCCCCCAGTGGTGACTATAGGCATGACAACATTTACTTAAGGAAAAAACCCACAAGAATTAGAAAAATTCCCTAGTAATCTCCCTTACCTTATCCAGATGCAGGGTTCTGTGGTAACAGACCCAATCTTCACCTCTCACGGTGGGCTCCGTTAAAAAACCTTCAGGGACTGGGGCCTCCTTTTTAAATCGGGGGATCCACAGCCCTGGGCCTGTAAAAAGCACCCCGCCAGGAATATGGCTGAAAAAAACAAATACTGGATCCCGGGGTCCAGTTCTCTAAAAAGAGAAGCGTTAAAAAGGTAAAACCTTATTTCTTCGAACACGAGGCCTGGGTACCATTCAATTCGGTCTGGAAAAGACACTTTGAATGGATCCGGTTGCATGGCTTGCCCCAGTAAGGAATATTCCAGCGGAGCTCATCACAGCACATCTTTACTCGTGACCAACACCTAAGACACTGGCAAAAAAACTGAGGTATTCCCGGTAAGGGAAGGGGTTATATGGGAATTTGAACTTCCTGTTTACGGTGTGCCAGTGTCCATCACCTGAAGGTGACATATAACCATACAGTTATTACTGTGGCTCTGTGTCCTGTGATGCACGATAAAGAAAAAGACACAAGTCCAAACTATGTGTGTAATTATATGTCAGTATTACATTGTATATCCCTGTATGTTGTGGTCGTTCAGGTGCTTATCCAATAGTTTTTGAAACTATCGATGATCCCTGCTGATACCACCGCCTGTGGAAGGGAATTCCACATCCTTGCCGCTCTTATGCCACGTACACACGATCGGACATTCAGACAACAAAATCCATGGATTTTTTTTCAGCGGATGTTGGCTCAAACTCGCCTTGCATACACATGGTCACACAAATCTTGTCGGAAATTCCGAACATCAAGAACGCAGTGACACGGCAGTACGGCAGTACAACACGTACGACGAGCCAAGAAAAATGAAGTTTAATAGGCAGTGTGGCTCTTCTGCTTGATTCCGAGCATGCCTGGAACTTTGTGCGTCATAATTGTGTACATACGATCGGAATTTACGACAATGGATTTTGTTGTTGGAAAATTTAAGATCCAGATCTCAAAATTTTGTGTGACGAAATACAAAACAGAAAATATCAGATGGAGCCTACACACGGTCAGAATTTCCGACATGCTCCCATCGAATATTTTCCGTTGGAAAATCTGTGTGTACGGGGTATTACAGTAAAGAACCCTCTACGTAGTTTAAGGTTAAACCTCTTTTCTTCCAAATTTTAATGAGTGGCCACGTGTCTTGTTAAACTCCCTTCCACGAAAAAGTTTTATCCCTATTGGGGGGGTCACCAGTATATTTGTAAATTGAAATCATATCCCCTCTCAGGTGTCTTCTCCAGAGAGAATAGGTTCAGTGCTCGAAACTAGAGGTCGACCGATATGGGTTTTTCTCTGGCCGATGCCGATGCCGATATTTAGAAATCGCGGTGGCCGATGGCCGATATGTGATGCCGATTTTTTTGGGCCGATATATTTGGCCGATTTTTTTTTTTTTTTTTTTTTTTCTTTTTTCCCTTCATCTCATAAAATCTAACAGTTATACCCCTTTCACACTGGGGCGTTTTTCAGGCGCTTTTGGGCTAAAAATAGCACCTGTAAAGCGCCTGTAAAACGGCTCCCCTGCAGTCTCAGTGTGATATCCCGAGTGCTGTCACACTGAGGCGATGCGCTGGCAGGATGTAAAAAAAAAGTCCTGCAAACGGCATCTTTGGAGCGGTGTATACCACTCCTCCACCACTCCTGCCGATTGAAATGAATGTGCACCGCTGCCGAAGCGCCTGCAAAGCGTTTTGGCAGTGGCGCTTCAGGGGCGCATTTAACCCCTTCCTCGGCCGCTAGCTGGGTTATAAGCGCCCCGCTAGCAGCCGAATAGCGCCTCTAAAATGACGGTAAAGCGCCGCTAAAACTAGCAGCGTTTTACCATCAACGCCTGCCCGCTCCAGTGTGAAAGCAGCCTTAAGTAATACAGAATTTTTTTTTCATTTAAACATTAAACAAAACAAACCTCCAATCAGTTCACTTGTATGTATAATTTAGAAAAAAAAAAAAAAAAAAAACTATCTTAAATATTAAATACACAAAAACAGGTAATCAAAACTTTTGGACGAAAAAAAATGGGCTAACTTTACTGCTTAGGTTTTTTTTAAATTCATTACTGTATTTTTTTTTTTGTAAAAATTGCGTTTGAAAGACCGCTGCGCAAATACCGTGTGACATAAAATATTGCAACAATCACCATTTTATTCCCTAGGGTCTCTGCTAAAAAAATATATATAATGTTTGGGGGTTCTAAGTGATTTTCTAGCAGAAAATACAGGATTTTTACTTGTAAGCAACAAGTGTCAGAAAAGATTTAGTCTTTAAATGGTTAAACTGAAAACTTCTCCACGGAGTTCAGTCTATTGATAAAAAGAACCTGAAAGAGATACAAATGTATCTTCTTATCAGATTTGGCAGGCTGCCCAGAGGAGGAGAGAAGAAAACTTCACAGATAACTTAAGGCAACTTGCATTAACGTCTATTACAGAAGTCATTTGCAAGTCACGGCTGAAGTTACAATCGGCCTTTTTTATCAGCACAATCGGCCGATGCCGATTAAGTAAAAAACGCCAAATATCGGCCGATATATCGGCCGGCCGATATATCGGTCGACCTCTACTCGAAACCTTTCCTCATAACCAATATCATCCAGACCCTTTATTAGCTTTGTTCCCCTTCTTTGTACTCGCTCCATTTCCAGTACATCCTTCCTGAGGACCGGTGCCCAGAACTGGACAGCATACTCTAGGTGCGGCCGGACCAGAGTCTTGTAGAGAGGGAGAATTATCGTTTTATCTCTGGCGTTGATACCCTTTTTAATGCATGCCAATGTTCTGTTTGCTTTGTTAGCAGCAGCTTGGCATTGCATGCCATTGCTGAGCCTATCATCTACTAGCAACCCCCAGGTCCTTTTCCATCCTAGATTCCCCCAGAGGTCCCCCCCCCCCCCCCCCAGTGTATAGATTGCATTCATTTTTTTGCCACCCAAATGCATTATTTTACATTTTTCTACATTAAACCTAATTTGCTATGTAGTTACCCACCCCATTAATTTGTTCAGATCTTTTTGCAAGGTTTCCACATCCTGCGGAGAAGTGATTGTCCTGCTTAGTATCATCCGCAAATTGAACTGTTTACCCCATCCTCCAGGTCATTTATGAACAAATTAAATAGGATTGGTCCCAGCACAGAACCCTGGGGGACCCCACTACCCACCCCTGGCCATTCCTAGTACTCCCCATTTATCACCAATCAATGCAATATTGTATAAAAACCCTCTCTAGTTCCATAAAACTGTCTCTAAGTAATATCAATAAACAATAATTATGTTCTAAATTACCTTGACTATTGCTGCAGGTGTGTCAGAGGTATTTTTACCTCAATTAAACACAAGGGTCCTCAAGGTTCAAACAAGGCTAAATAATTCACTATCTAGAATCCAGTCCTCCCTGAATGATACACATTCAGATAACTTTGCCTTGACTGTCCTTTATTGTGCTCCCTTCACAAGAATATAGTTCCCATTACAGACCTCAGATCACACAGTCTGTTTCAGGTTTGCAAGAAGGGTTCTCTGTTATACACTATGGACAAAAAAAATAAATAAAATAAAAAATCAGTGTACAAGCAGTACTGCATGGCAAGGCTCCAGGGAAAGTGAAATGCCAGCTGTGGCCATGGTGTAACTCACAGCTTTGGGAACAGCATGATCGTTTTATCAAAGGCCTGTAATGGGAAATATCCTTGCAATGGGAGGAGGACAGAACGCAGTCAAGGAAATGTCATCTGACTGTATGGTTAAACAGAACATAAGGCCACATTAATTAAAATTTAAACTGGTTTGGAAAAGTTAGGAACCCATTATAATGGTGTATGGGTTGTGGTTTTTGAAACATGTTAGAACATGCTGGAACAAAACAAAATCAGCAGGTGATCAGCTTGCTGGCATGTTACGAGGTCGGACATTTTTTGTGAATACTCATAACTAATAGTCAGCGCTAGAGAAAAAGAGAATATTTATGCAGCTAGCAAGTGAGGTAAGTGTAGAAACCCCAAGAAAAAAAAAATGTGAAAACCAAAGTGCAGCACCTAAGTGATTTAAGAATGAATAGAACAATGTTATAATCAAAAAACAAAGTGTAACTTATAAACTTATGACAAAAATAACCAACAAAAACGTGACTTTAAAAAGTGTATAAAAACTCCTGCAAACGTGATTCTTCTTAGTGGTAAATAATAACTCCAACAGTTGTCTCTGTGCAGTATTCATCCAACAGTCCAAATATATCACCATGTGTTGTGCCAAACCACCACCTTTGCACACTCACCAGCTATTAAGCTGCATCAGAAAGGCAGCAGACAGCGTTTTTTTTAGCACAGACAGGGCATCACAGTATGGGAATCCATCCGCATGGGATTCCTCCACTTACACAGGGGGCTGCCAGCACCACCGATATATCAAGCCTAGCAGGAACGCTCACTACACTGGAGCCACAGAATAAAAGGTATATAGTGTAATAATTTATTCATAAAATCAGCTTCCATTCATTCATTAAATCCATGTACAAAAGTTTACAGGTATAGCAGATTGTAAATCTACCATGTGGGGACATTTACTTACTAAAACGGCAGCCTGTCCCAAAAGTGGAAGCGTTGTCAGCACCTAGCTTGTCCAAACACGTATCGTGCACATGCACGTCTTCTCTAGTATTCGCGGAAGATATATTTGGACTGTTGGATGAATATTATACATGGACAACTGTTGAAGTTTGTGGGACTTTTTATGCACTGTTCAAAGTCACGTTTTTGGTCGCTTATTTTTGTCATAATTATATACACTTTGTTATAAGATTGTTATAATCAGTCTTGATCACGTACGCGTTGCACTTTTGTTTTCACTTTTTTTGTGAAAACATTTCAACCTTCAACATCTGTATAAACGATAACTGTAGCACTGCATGGGCTCAGTGCTCAGATTTACTGAGCCCAAATTAAATCCTCTAGGTTTAGTCAATGAACTTTAGAGAAAAATTGGATTAATGTCAGGTGACTTTAACCAGAAAGGTAGAGGCAATTTAGAAGCAGACTATTTTCTACCTTGCAGTAGGTCATATCAACTGAAGTTGTCATTCATAGTTCTACACAGAACAGTGTGCCTTTCAATAATTCATTAGTTACACTGTCTAATGTAGTGTAGTTATTATGTACATTAATTCATTTAGTTGCTGCAGGCTTCTGTCTTCTCAAGCCGCAAACATCTCGCATTAAATTGTGATATCTACGGGCTTGTTGATAACCATTTAATTTTCATCCATTGCTTTTATAGTAGACTTCTAAAAGTGTGCTTGTTCTAGAACCATGACAGAGGGCATCAGAGTGGACAGTATGTGCAGGAGAGGAGTGTGAATGGCATAAACAGCAGGCCGTATATCCTGCAGACTGCCTCATTCTTTTGAATAATGACAACCCACCAGGGCAGCAAAATTTTGCCACTAAATGACCCAGGGTAACACTGAAGCTGCCAGACCCACAGGATGGCAATGTTATAAAATATATATATATATATATATATATATATATATATATATATATATATATATATATATATATATATATATATATATATATATATATTTTTTTTTTTTTTTAATTAAAATATAAAAGGCAAGACAAAAGGCATAATGAGCTAGTATGCATATACGTTTGCGCCGACGTCATTGGAGCATGCGCACTGAAGAAACGGCTCAATCATATCGTTTCTAAATGGCATCGCATACTAGCTCATTATGAAATACTTACCTTAGATCGAAGCTGCTGCAGCGGTCCCCATACACCGATGTGACCGGCAACATGTCTTCTGGAGTTATTTATGGGTTCGGGAGCTCCAGCGCTGTCATTTGCCCAAGCCGCAATGACGTCACTCCCGCACATGCACGCAGGAGCCGCTGGCGGTCACAGCACAGGCCATTTAGAAACGGCACGATCGAGCAGTTTCTTCAGTGCGTATGTGCCGATGATGTTGGTGCAAACATATATATGGTAAATATCTCCTAAACCGTCCAGGTTTAGGAGATATTTAGAGTACCTACAGGTAAGCCTTATTATAGGCTTACCTGTAGGTACAAGTGGTGTAACAGGGTTTACAACCACTTTAAAGTAGTTGTAAAGGCTGAAGATTTTTTACCTTCACGCATTCTATGCAACCACTACTAGAGACAAGCAATGTGGAAGGAACGTCTTGCACAGGGGGAAAAAAAAAAACAAACAAACAGACATGCACAGGCCTTCTGCATAGGTAATTAAGAGGCTTAGCTTCTGGGTTCCGACAATGCTGGGGGGTATCAGCCATTTGCAAAGCAGCCTAATGCCGCGTACACACGAGCGGACATTACGGCGGACTTTGCCCGGCGGACTGGATTTCGTCGGACAATTCGATGTGTGTGGGCTCCAGCGGACTTTGTTTTCTCAAAAGTTGGACGGAATTAGATTTAAAACTTGTTTTAAATTTATCCGTTGAAATCGAGTCCGGTCGAAAAGTCCGCCGTCTGTATGCTAGTTCGACGGACAAAAAGCCACGCTAGGGCAGCTATTGGCTACTGGCTATGAACTTCCTTGTTTTAGTCCGGTCGTACGTCATCACGTACGAATTCGACGGACTTTGGTGGATTGTGTGTAGGCAAGTCCGTTCATTCACAAAGTCCGTCGGAAAGTACGTCGAAAAGTCCGCCGGGCAAAGTCCGCCGTAATGTCCGCTCGTGTGTCCGCGGCATAAGAGTCTTGTCGGAATGTCGTTAGAAGGAAGGTCATATGCAAGGGAAAATGAAGGATCTTCAGGTAATTTCCATATATAACTTAAGGCTTTGAAAATTTACCATAATGCAAGGTGGATAAAAATCAACAATTCTTAGCCACTTCCGGATCAGCCGCACAGTTTTACTGCGGCAGGTTGGCTTGGCTGGGAAAATCGACATTACCTTACGTTGTTTCGCCTTTTGGCCACTAGGGGCAGGCACACCTGCAGCGTGTGCCCGGAGCCGATGCGAGTGCATGGTGGGCGCGATGGCCGCCAGGCACCGGCGATCACTCGTGACAGAGCGAGAACTGGGATCTGTGTGTGTAAACACTCAGATCCCGGTTATCTCAGGGGAGAGGAGACAGATCGTGCGTTCATACTAAGTATGAACACTGATCTCTCTCTTCCCCTAGTCAGTCCCATCCCCTCTACAGTTAGAACACACCTAGGGAACACAGTTAACCCCTTGATCGCCCCCTAGTGTTAACCCCTTTCCTGCCAGAGACATTTATACAGGAATCAGTGCATTTTTATAGTATAATTGTCAATGGTCCCAAAAATGTGTCAAAAGTGTCCAATTTGTCCGCCGCAATATCGCAGTCCCAATAAAAAAAAAAAAAAAAAAAAAAAAATCGCAGATCTCCATTACTAGTAAAAAAAATAAAAATAATAATATTATATATATATATATCATAAATCTATCTCCTATTTTGTAGATGCTATAACTTTTGCGCAAATATACACTTATTGCAATTTTTTTAAACAAAAATATGTAGAAGAATACATATATCGGCCTAAACTGAGGAAAAAGGTTTTTTTGTGGGGAAAAAATGTGGGATATTTATTACCGTATACCAAAAAACTAAAAGATAGTGTTTTTTTCAAAATTGTTGCGATTCTTGTGTTTATAGCACAAAAAATAAAAAAACTGCAGAGGTGATTAAATACCACCAAAAGAAAGCTCTATTTGTGGAGAAAAAAAAGGACGTTAATTTTGTTTGGGTACAGTGTTGAACGACCGCGCAATTGTCAGTTAAAGCAATGCAGTGCCGAATCGCAAAAAATGGCCTGGTCATTGAGCAGCCAAATCTTCCAGGGCTGAAGTGGTTAAAAAAATTAAAAAAAAAAAAGATTTTTAAAAATGTAAATCGTATTTTTTTTAATCAAATTTATTTTAATAAAATGCTTTTGGAGTAAAAATCTATCTAAAGATAGTTTTCTATTTAAGATACATTATAAATTTAGTTTATTCAGCGTGAAATTGAGCTTAGTTATGTAGCAGGAGGATGTATATTCTGCAATATTGACATTTTTGGTAAACTCATTGAATGCATCCAAGCTCTGCAAGCTGAGATAACATGCACTGCATTGATGCATTCACACAGTTTCACAGTAACCATGAGATAAACACAAAGTTCAGGAATATTCCTTTATCCCATTGTTTTGCAAATCTATGTACACTACAAACTGATTGAATCGGTCCTGATATCGCTGTTTTACTAACCTAACAGCTTATTATTCTAAAATAGGAAACCTGAATTATGTTTGCAAATATTAAAGATTCTAACTACCTGCAAAAATAAGTGCTTACATTTAAAGAGAACCTGTCATTTCAGATCTATCATGGCAGCACCTGTTAGCGGGCATCCACTGTCCGTTAGTCAACAGCGGGTCAGAGGGGGAGCCGCTGCGGGACAGAGATGACAGTTGCTCTTTAACCACTTCCCACCGGCTGTACGTCATATGACGTCCTTGACTAAACGGGGATATCTGAATGATGCTTGCAGCTACAGACATCACTCAGATATTGGCTTTTTCAGCCGGCGATTCCCTACACCACAAGAATGATCATAGCGGCTGTTCCATCGCTTGATCGTTCTTATGGGCGGCGAGAGTGGACATCCCCCCCCTCCTGCCTCCCTCCGGTGCTTCTATTGACTCACTGCTTCCATCGGTGAGTCGGAGACAGGATCGGCCGGGCCCTGGATGTTTACCATAGAGATTTCCGGCGGACCAGATGGTCGCCAGAGTCTCTATGATCGTTTGGAGGCCGGGCGCAATGTTATGACGTCACTCCCAGCCTTTGCATTCAAATAAACGGCGGCGCCTCGGCTGGGAAGCCGAGATCGTTCTTTTTTTTTTTTAATTTCAGGCTTCCAAGCCTAGAGGTGAGATGTGGGGTCTTATTGACCCTATATCTCACTGTAAAGAGGACCGATCATGCCATATTCCTATTACAAAGGATGTTTACATTCCTTGTAATAGGAATAAAAGTGATAAAAAAATTTTAAAAAAAGTTTTATTTTTTAAAGTGTCAAATGAAAAAAAAAAAGTAAAATTAACAATAAAAAATTTAAAGCGCTTCTGTCCCAGTGTGTTCGCACGTAGAAGCGAACGCATACGCAAGACCCGCCCACATATGAAAACGGTGTTCAAACCACACATGTGAGATATCGCGCGAACGTTGGAGCAAGAGCAATAATTCTGTGTGCCAGCCAAAACGCAAGTACATTATGTTGTACGATCCAAAGAGCGCTTGTGGTCGAATCTCTCTACAACGGTCGGAGATACTATGGAGCCGGCTTGCCGTTGCGGAAGTGCAGGTGATCGTGGCCAACAGCCCTGTACAACAGTCCTGTATTGGTAAAGAGGACTGTAACGTAAACCAGCAGCTGTTTAAATTTGCATATTTGCATTGATCTTTTGCAAGATTTGATCTGCACGGCCTGGGTATGAACGTAGATTCTGGTTTAGCCCATAGCGATGGACATTGAGTCATTGATAGTTGATAAGTATTTACAACTAAAGGCAGATTTAAATTACCACTACCTATCTCATCCCGACTAAGGCTTTTAACATTTGGCAGTCATTAAAGCAGTGTGTGTCTATTGATTCACCTCTACCTGAATATATTCTATTTGAGATCTCTGAACTATTTTTTTCATCCATCTTCTGAAATGGACCTTTTTGAACTAAATGCTTTGGGCATGCACATGCAATTATAAGTTTTGTTTTTTCTTCATCCCATTCAGTAAGATATACAGCACTTTGTGGAGACTCTACAGAATAACAACCTCTTGTGAAGCAGTTTATTTCTTGGTTAAATTTACCTATTAGTCCTCTGCCACCCCGGGGGCCACGCATGCACAGTATCCCTTTGTAATTGATTCATTGTGTTTTTTCATTTCTAATTGGCGTGTTTGCCATTAGGGATCCAGTGCATCCGTGGTTAATTAGGCGTCTGCACCGTATGTGTTATTTGTAGGTCATTGTATGTCTATTGTTTGTGTGTCTGGTTTATGGGCGTATCACATGTTATTATGCATCTGTTATGCCTTTTTATTGATGCATGTAGGACCGGCTCCATTTTAATCCTCTTTAAAGGAGCATACTGCTATGTATTTTTAGTTTTTGATATTTCAATAAACTTTGTATTTTACCTACTCTCCCATCATTGCCCTCTACATTCACAGTAGCTGTCTTTGTTCCAGGGAGGTCAATTTTTCTTAAGATTCTCCCTGGAATATTACCTTTTTGTAAGCAATAATTCTAGCCCTAGACCTCCTCTGTAACTCAAAACATGTAACCAGTAAAAAAAAAAAAAAAAAAATTTAAAGCGTTGCCTATGGGGATTTTTAAGTACAGAAGTTTGGCACCATTCCACGAGTATGTGTTAGGTATGTATGAACTTGGCGTAACTTCATCTTTCACATTATGCAAAAAAATTCGGCTAACTTTACTGTTTTGTTTTTTTAAAAAACACAAAACCGTTTTGTTTTGTTTTTTCCAAAACAACGCGTTCGAAAAATTGCTGCGCAAATACCATGCGAGATAAAAAGTTGCAACGACCGCCATTGTATTCTCTAGGGTCTTTGCTAAAAAAAACATAAATAATGTTTGGGGGTTCTATGTAATTTTCTAGCAATAAAATTATTTTTACATGTAGGAGAGAAATGTCAGAATTGGCCTGGGTGGCAAGTGGTTAAAAATCGAGTTAATTTAAATCAAGCTTTTTTACTAGTGATTTAAATAAAATCCGCCCTGCCATAATGTCAAGGTTTATAAATAATGGGAACCTTGCAAAATGACTCATCTTTTTTTGCCCAGAATGATACTTTAGGTATCATGAAATTATCTCCAAATAAACAGATCCAGCAGGTAAATGTAAAAATTGCTGCCGTCATATGGGATACAGGTATGAGGACAGATAGGAGAGCTAAATATTTTTTTGTTCGTGAAGTATGTCTCCTGAAATAACAAAAAGGGGTTCTCCCAGTGCTGCCCCATACAGCTAGGCACCTATTGCCAGAGTAAAAGCAGCAGATGGTGATGTAGGCAAATTGTAACTGCATCTCCTAGGCGTCCAAAAACAGAAGGGATTTTCAGCTGTCCTAAAAATCTTTGATAAGGTTCATGCTTCTCTGCAGCGTAAAGACTAACAGCTGAGCGATCAGTGGTGTTTGATCGCTCAGTTCTTTTTTTTTTTTTTTTTTTTTTTTTTTTTACTGAAAACCAAACTTCTCTTTTAAATTTTCCATTGAAAGTGTTTTCTCCTACCTACATCTCTCTTATCTCCTATGACACAAACCTTTTGAGCCTATATCAGCAGCACTGTTCCCATTTCCCATTGTCGACTACAGTTCACCTCTCCCCTATTAGGAAGATGAGAAGAAGAGTACATAGTCCTGACAGACTTCTATTTCTAAGGTGTTCTCCTCAATAGATACAGTACTGTGCATGAGAATGGTCACTCTAGGACAGGAAGAGTGTTACTGGCAAGTTCACCAAATAAAACAAACAAAGGAAAAAGTCTGAAAAAAAAAAAAAGAAAAAAAATGAATTCAGCCACCACAATATAAACATAAGAGTGACAGCAGAAAAAAAGACCATGTATCTATCAAATATGTCCCTTTTTTTTTTTCTTTTTTTTTTTTTTGGAGTATAGACCTAGGTTTGTCCCAAGCATGTTTAAATTCACTAAGGGCTGGTTGCTGCAATATCTGACATTTTTGTTATTGAGATTAAAAATACTTTAAGAAAATTAGGATTTTTACTACAGCTTACCTGTAAAATCCTTTTCTTGGAGTAAATCACGGGACACAGAGCAGCCATAACTAACTGGGTTATACGCCACCTATAGGTGAATGGACACTGGCAAACCTAACAAAAAGACAGGAAGTCCTCCCCTATATAACCCCTCCTACACAGGAAGTACCTCAGTTTTGTAGCAAGCAATAAACTTCCCAGACAAGAGGGAAGGGATCTCTGTGATGTACTTCAAGAAAAGGATTTTACAGGTAAGCTGTAGTAAAAATCCTAATTTCTTTATCGTACATCACGGGGCACAGAGCAGCCATAACTAACTGAGACATCCCCAAGCAATGCTCTTTGAGGGGAGGGAACCCATTATGACCAAAGAAACACCATCAGAACAACAGGATCTATATTGCTGCCTGCAGTACACTGCATCCAAATGCAATATCCTCCTGGGTCCATCCACTTGATAAAATTTAGTGAATGTATGTACCGAAGACCAAGTAGCAGCCTTGCAAATCCCGAGCCATCAATGCTTGATGACGAACTGCCCATGAAGCACTCACTCTTCTGGTAGTGTGTGCTTTTACTGGGAAAGGCAGAGCCTTACCACTTAAACTATACGCCTGAACAATCACCTGGCGGATCCACTGAGAAATAGTCGACTTAGCTTCTGCCTGTCCCATCTTGGGACCTTCTGGCAATATAAACAGAACATCCGACTTCCGAATATGAGCTGACATTCTCAGATAGACTCTCATAGCCCGTACTACGTCAAGAGAATGAAATAATCTCTCCTCTGCAGACTGTGGATTCGGAAAAAAGGAAGGTAGAATAATATCCTGATTTAGATGAAAACTGGACACTACCTTGGGAAAAAAATTCTGGTTGTGGCCCCAAAACCGCCCTATCCTGGTGCAAGATCAAAGAAGGTTCTTTACAGGACAGAGCAGCCAACTCCGACACACTCCTAGCTGACATTACTGCCACCAAGAAAACTAAATTTTCTTGTCAAGTGGACTAAAGGAATCTGCCGGATAGGCTCAAAAGGGCTGCCTCTGTAAAACCCCCAGTACTAAAATTTAAATCCCAAGGGCACAGAGGCGGCCTGACTGGTGGAAGCACCCAAACCATCCCCTGTACAAATGTTCATACTAAGGAGTGAAAAGAAATAGGCCTCTGAAAAAAGATTGCCAAGGCCGTGATTTGACCCTTAATTGTACTCAAGGCCGGATTCATGTCCACCCCTTTTTTGCAGAAAAGCAAAAACTCTCCCGATGACATATCTACGGGGGTGCCACCTCCTGGCCTCACACCAGGCAATATAGGATCTCCAGACCCTATAGTAGATATTTCTGGAAACTGGTTTTCTAGCATTCAACATGGTAGATAATACTGACCCAGAAATGCCCCGACCCTTAAGATCCTGGTTTCAATAGCCAAGACGTTAAACTTAAAGTAAAAAAAAAGCTGCGCTATCAAATAAAACAAACTCAGACTAAAAATAACTGCAGCTGCTAGCACACAACATGTATTTATGCTTTTGATGCCCCTGTTGATGACTGTGTGGTCGAAATGCGTAGGGCCAGCTACTCCAGCTTCCCACATTGCTATTTTTATGCTTTTTATTTGTTCGTGATCACCTACATTTTGTACAATTTTTGGATTATTAAACCCCATTTTGATCCATGTGGAGTCCCTTTTTCTTTTCCTCCATGGGCTCACTAAGAACCATCTGCCTTTGATTGATTGATTCCGGTATCGGAGATCGGGTACAGTGGAGATCCATAGCCTGTCTAGGACAACCACCCCTCCATTGGTGGTCGGGACCCGGAAGACCTTACTTGGTTGGATATCTACTCCTTTTCGCCTTACTGACGCCCTGCTATATGGTAGATGCGTCCTACTGATCCGGTAAGAGTACCCACCTTTTGTCTTGAAGATTGGAGTGTTATTGCAACTTAAGGTCGCCCTCTTATAAGTGCCCATAGCCCCTTCAAGACACTGATACTCCCTTGCTTTGGGAGAGGACCTTCTGTTTCCACTGCTTACAGACTTTTTTGAAGTTCCACTTTGTCCAGAGACACTAACTTGCACATTCCAGAAATGTCATTTTTTTTGCCTTTGTCACTTGACTTTAGTTATATAGAGTCACATAGTTGTTTATTTCTACTTATAGATTAGCGCTGCACTTTTTTATTTTTACACTATTTAAGACGTTAAACTTAGACACCATAAAGCAGGGTGGAATAGTGGACCCTGCGAGAGCAGATCCGGACGGAGTGGAAGAACCCAGGGGTTTCCAACCGCCAGTCTTACAATCTGTGCGTTCCAAGTCCTTCTGGGCCAGGCCGGAGCTACCAGGATTACCGGCTTTCTCTCTACCCGGATTGTGCGTAGTATCCTTGGCAACAGCCGGATTGGGGGAGGGGGGCGTATATCAGGGAAAACTGATCCCACTGAATTATTAGGGCATCTGCCCCTACTGGCAGTGGGTCCCTGGTTCTGGACACGAAACTGTCTAGTTTCCTGTTGAACCAGCAGGTCTACATCCGGAACCCCCCCCCCCCCCCCCCATCAGCGGCAGATTGATCCAAAGATCTCGGGATTTAGGGACCACTCTCCTGGTAACATCTGCTGCCGACTCAGAAAGTCCGCCTGCCAATTCTCCACTCCTGGGGTAAACACCGCCGATAGGGATGGAACAAATCTTTCTGCCCAAGTTAGCATGCGATCTACTTCCTTCTGCGCTGTCTGACTACTGGTGCCCCCCTGGTGATTGATATATGCCACAGCCATGGCATTGTCCGACTGGACTCTCACAGGACATCCCTGTAGCCTGGGAGTCCAGAAGCTTAGAGACAAGCTGCCCGAATCTCCAAAACATTGATGGCCAAGCTCCTCTCCCTGGACAGTGGCCTCCTCTAGGATTGCCCATCATCCAGAGAGGCTGGCGTCTGTTGTCACCACCTTCCAGACCATGGGTAAAAAGGACCTTCCTTTTACCAGATTCCTGGTTAACATCCACCAACTGAGACTCTGATGCACTCTTAGCCGAATAACCATGTGCCAGTCCTGGGACTGGACCGTCTTGTTCCAGACAGATAGAATGTTGCTCTGAAGTGGCCTGGAGTGAAACTGTGCATGAGGGACTGCTTAGAATGAGGACACCATCTTCCCCAGTAGCCTCATACACAGGCAAATGGAAGGATATCTTTTCCTCTTTATGACCTGGACGAGGTTTTTCATGACCCCGACCTTCACTAGTGGTAAGAATACCTTTGCTTTGACTGTGTCTAGTATTAGCCCCGGATATTCTTGGTGTTGAACCGGCTGCAGGGCCGATTTTCAGAACCCAACCCAGACGTTCCAAGAATCGAACCGCCTGAGCTACATTCTGACTCAGGTCTGGAAACATTTGATCAATAGTAGATCGTCCAGGTACCCTGTAACCGATATTCCCTACGATTTTAGAACTGCTAATACCAGAGCCAATATCTTTGTGAATACTCGAGGTGCCGTGGCTAACCCAAAGGGCAGTGCAACAAACTGAAAATGTTGGTCGCCCACCGGGAATCGCAGAAACCTTTGATGGGATCTGCAGATTGGCACATGTAGGTACACGTCCTCGATGTCTATAGACGCCAGGAGTTCCCCCCGTGTAAAGGAGGCTACCACCGAACAAACTGATTCCATTCGGAAAAGAACGAATGACCAGAAATTGATTCAGAGCCTTGAGATCCAGAATAGGCCTTACATCTCCATTTGGCTTTGGGATTATGAAAAGATTTGAGAAAAAATCCTCAAATCTTTCGATGATTGGAACATCTGAAATTACTCCTTGTAACTTCAGCTGATCTATTGCCTGAAGAAAAGATCTCTTCTTTACCGGGTCTATGGGGACGTTGGACCTTAGGAACCGAGAGGGGGGGAAGCCCCCGGAATTCTATTTTGTACCCCTGAGATATGGTGGAAATAACCCACTTGTCTCGGATCACTTCTTCCCAGGCTTTTGCGAACCTTAATAGCCTCCCCCCCACCCGCATGAGTGGGGGCGCCCTTTCATAAGGACGGCTTGGGACTGACCTTAGGGGGTCTCTGGGACCAGGGCTTTTTCTGCCCCTTGCCTTGAAGCTTTCCCCTAGGACCGGACGGCTGAGGCTGTCGATACTGCCTGAAATTAGAAGTGCTGGGTACTGAAGCACTAGGCCCCTTGAAAGAGGGTCGTCTGCACTTCTTCTTGACAAGTAAAAGTGCACTCTTACCCCCTGAAATCTTGTGGATATATTTATCCAGGTCCTCACCAAATAGCCATTCCCCGTAAAAGTGAAAACCGGCTAGTAATTTTTTGCAGGGTGACTCCGCAGCCCAGTTCTTTAACCAAGGAATCCTATGCATATGTACTGATAGCAGGGCCAACCGAGACATCTGGTGTATGGGATCTTTAAAGGGCATTCACCGCTAAACATAAGGCCCGAAGTAATTCTGCCAAATCCTCCATTGCTGAGCCTATCATCTACTAGGACCCCCAGGTCCTTTTCCATCCTAGATTCCCCCAGAGGTTCTCCCCCCAGTGTATAGATTGCATTCATATTTTTGCCACCCAAATGCATTATTTTACATTTTTCTACATTGAATCTCATTTGCCATGTAGTCGCCCACCCCATTAATTTGTTCAGGTCTTTTTTGCAAGGTTTCCACATCCTGCGGAGAAGTTATTGCCCTGCTTAGCTTAGTATTGTCTGCAAATACAGAGATTGAACTGTTTATCCCATCCTCCAGGTCGTTTATAAACAAATTAAATAAGATTGGTCCCAGCACAGAACCCTGGGAAACCCCACTACCCACCCCTGACCATTCCGAGTACTCCCCATTTATCACCACCCTCTGAACTCGCCCTTGTAGCCAGTTTTCAATCCATGTACTCATCCTATGGTCAATGCCAACGGACCTTATTTTGTACAGTAAACGTTTATGGGGAACTGTGTCAAATGCTTTTGCAAAATCCAGATACACCACGTCTACGGGCCTTCCTTTATCTAGATGGCAACTCACCTCCTCATAGAAGGTTAATAGATTGGTTTGGCAAGAACGATTATTCATGAATGCATGCTGATTACTGCTAATAATATCGTTCTTATTACTAAAATCTTGTATATAGTCCCTTATCATCCCCTCCAAGAGTTTACATACTATTGATGTTAGGCTAACTGGTCTGTAATTCCCAGGGATGTATTTTGGGCCCTTTTTAAATACTGGTGCTACATTGGCATTTCTCCAATCAGCTGGTACCATTCCAGTCAATAGACTGTCTGTAAAAATTAGGAACAACGGTCTGGCAATCACTTGACTGAGTTCCCTAAGTACCCTCGGATGCAAGCCATCTGGTCCCGGTGATTTATTAATGTTAAGTTTCTCAAGTCTAATTTTAATTCTGTCCTCTGTTAACCATGGAGGTGCTTCCTGTGTTGTGTCATGAGGATAAACACTGCAGTTTTGGTCACTGAAGCCCCCCGATTCACTCGTGAAGACTGAGGAGAAGAATAAATTCAATACCTTCGCCATCTCCCCATCCTTTGTAACCAGATGTCCTTCCTCATTCTTTATGGGGCCAATATGGTCTGTCCTCCCTTTTTTACTGTTTACATACTTAAAGAATTTCTTGGGATTTTTTTTGCTCTCCTCCGCTATGTGTCTTTCATGTTCTATCTTAGCCGTCCTAATTGCACCCTTACATTTCTTATTGCATTCTTTATAAAGTCTGAATGCTGAGGATGATCCCTCAACCTTGTATTTTTTGAAGGCCTTCTCCTTTGCTTTTATATGCATTTTTACATTGGAGTTAAGCCATCCAGGATTTTTGTTCGCTCTTTTAAATTTATTACCCAATGGGATACATTGGCTAATGCCCTTATTTAATATGCTCTTAACCACTTCCGGACCGCTCACTGTATATATGTCATTTTTTTGAAGATGGATATCTCGGTAACGGCAGCAGCTGCTGCCACAACCGAGGTATCCACCTTTTCAGTGAGCGGTTCCGTACATGATAATGGTGGTCTCTGTGGCGGGTTCGCCGCGAGATCACCGTTATCGGCGGCGGGAGAGGTGCCACCCCCCCTCCCGCCGCTCTCCCGCACCCTCCGCCGCTTACCGGAGCTGTCGGTAGCGGCGGAGGAGATCGGGTCCTTTCCCTGCTTAGGTATGGAGACGAGTGAGGCTAAGATGGCCCCCACCCGTCTCTATACCATAGGACGGCCGGAGCGACGTCATTACGACGGCTCCGCCCACTTCTCTTAAAAGGCACAATTTTTTTTGTGTCATTTTTTTAAACGACTTTTTTTTTTTTTTTTTTTTTTTTTTTTTTTTGCATTTTAGTCTAAATATGAGATCTGAGGACTTTTTGACCCCAGATCTCATATTTAAGAGGACCTGTCATGCTTTTTTCTATTACAAGGGATGTTTACATTCCTTGTAATAGGAATAAAAGTGATCCAAATTTTTTTTTTTTAAAAACAGTGAAAAAATAAATAAAATAAATAAAAATTGAAAGCGCCCTGTCCCGACGAGCTTGCGCGCAGAAGCGAACGCATACGTGAGTAGCGCCCGCATATGAAAACGGTGGTCAAACCACACATGTGAGGTATCGCCGCGACCGGTAGAGTGAGAGCAATAATTCTAGCCCTAGACCTCCTCTGTAACGCAAAACATGCAATCTGTAGAGTTTTTTAAACGTCGCCTATGGAGATTAAGGGTAAAAGTTTGACGCTATTCCACGAGCGGGCGCAATTTTGAAGCGTGACATGATGGGTATCAATTTACTTGGCGTAACATTATATTTCACAATATAAAAAAAAAAAATTGGGCTAACTTTACTGTTGTCTTATTTTTTTTTTCAAAAAAGTGAATTTTTTCCAAAAAAAGTGCGCTTAGAAGACCGCTGCGCAAATACGGTGCAAAAAAAAGTATTGCAATGACCGCCATTTTATTCTCTAGGGTGTTAGAAAAAAAAAACAATATATAATGTTTGGGGGTTCTAAGTAATTTTCTAGCAAAAAAACCTGTTTTAAACTTAAACACCTAAAACCCAAAACGAGGCTGGTCTTAAAGTGGTTAAAGCAAACCCATCTCTCCTCCGTATTCTTTGTTCCTAATATTTTATCCCAATTTATACCTTTTAGCAAGGTTTGTAGTTTAGGGAAGTTGGCTCTTTTGAAATTCAGTGTCTGTGTTCCCTTCATGTTTCCTATTTGTGTGATTTATACTGAAACGAATTGACCTGTGATCGCTGTTACCTAAATTGCCCCGTATTTCCACATCCGTGATCAGGTCTGTATTGTTGGTAATCGTCGTCCTTTGTAACGTAGGTTGAGGCAGAAACTGATGGTGGTGCATTTGCACCCCTTCCTGCTGCGCCTCCTCTTCCGGAAAGACATACCTGAGACAAAATATTTTTGATGTAAAAACAACCCCACCTTTATGCACTTCAACCACTCTTGTAAGTATTACAGCTCTTACAGGACCTGTGGTGCCCTGGTCCATCCATCCAGTGACTCACGTGCCCAGCTGACTCCGCTCTGTGTCCCCTCCAGCCTGCTTACAGAAGCCTAGGGCTGGGACCCCTGATGAAGTCACGTGACCATGGCATCACGCGTAGGGACGGGGATAGGCATTCCAGACTGATGTATGCAAATGAGCTCGCCGCTCGTAGGAGATACGTTTTCTGTTTGTTTTTTCATGTAAGTTATGCGAGTACCCTCACTATTGTTTTAATAAATACCAACCTCTGATTGGAATTACTATCTGGCCCCTTTTTTCCTTTACCCCCCCTCCTGCTCCGCTGAGAGACAAAGACCTACAAACAGCTCCATCCAGCCCAGGAACATAAGGGAGAGGCAGTTAGGAGTACAAGGGAGAGACAGCCATTATCAGCGATTACCTCTTTACTGCAAGGTAAGAGGCCACTTCACACCAGTGTGTGTCCTGTGCAGGAAGAGGAGATCACCCGCCCTGTTTTCAGCACTGTGCTGCACCATTTTGCACATCATTTTGCTCAGCAACAGAAAGAGGATTTAATCGCATTGGACTGCACACCTAGTCCTATTATAGTTTGCACACCGTTGCTTTGCTTGAATTTTCACAAGTTCTATAGTGGGCCTTGTTCGGCTATATGTTTGCTATACACTGTCCTTGCATTTTTTTGCACATATTGATTGCACTCTGCACATTTAGTTAATTGTTGCTGTTTTTTGCACACTGTTTGTTGCTTATTTGCTCAATCCATTGAGGTTTTTAGTGATTGTATATTATTGATTCTACCGATTCCAGCTAGATATTTATCACATCTGGTTTAAAGTCATTATTGAGTGATTTTTTGCACTTTGCTACTATCACCGATTACTGTGGTATACCACACTGCACCTATTGGGTATAGAAGCGCTCTAATAGTGATTGTACATATTCTTATATTGGTTCTGATTTTTTATATTATTTCACGTTTTTATTCACTTTTGTACTACTACCTTTAGCAGCATAGTTTTTTTTTTATTTTTTGTTAAGGAGCGCAGCACCAACCTCTACATTTATTATCTCAATTACTGTATGGGCTGGGTTTGACCCATATTCGGTGCTTGCAGCAGTTCTATGTTTCATTTGCCCTTCCTTTACATGGTAGCGCAGGAATAACTATACACTTTAAGGCTGGGACCGCTCCTAATATGGCCGCTTCTGCTCGTACTGCGCATGTCCAGCGTTCTGTGCCGCTCTCAAGCCTCTCCTACCTGCACAACCCTCGTGCACGTTTTTTTGAGCTATTCCAGCATGCGCGCCCCCTCTGACCATAAATAGTGGTGGAAAAGGGCCACCGAAGGCACTGGCATGAGAACCAGATGCACGGGGCGGTGGAATCCTAAAGAACCGCCCGCCTCCTGAAAGAATCAGCCTGGCTGGAAGCTCCACAGAGAAGCGCCGCCATCCGCACAACACTGTCCCCCATGGATAGAAAAAAATTACACCTGTTGAAAGGCGACTGAAAATACAATTTACGGTTTTAAGTGCAAGAAAGGTTCTTTTAAAACACTTACCAGTCCCGCCGCAGGATTCTGCTTAAAAGCTAGATTCCAATCTTCCCCCATCACAGCAGGTCTCTGTCTCTAGGACCTTCAAGGACCGGGTCCCCCTGAATATGGGGCCACTCCCTTGGGCCTGTAAAGCACCCTACCGGAACTCCTTTGGGATCTTTTATTTCTTACCAAGGGTCCGGATCTCCCAGGGTCCAGTGCCCCAAGGGTCACATTACAGGCAATACCTCGTAATCTTCTTGTGTAACGAGGTTCGGGTACCATACATTTTAGTGTATCACCGTTTGGATGGATCCGATTATATAGCCCTTTTAAATCCTTCAGGATCTGTTCCATGACATCTTCTTAGCTAGCTCATGGATAGCTTCTTCAAACCGTGACCATCACCTTGAAGACACTGGCGAGAAAACTGAGGTACTTCTTGTGTAGGAGAGGATATATAGGGGAGGACTTCCTGTCTTTTTGTTTGGTTTGCCAGTGTCCATTCACCTATAGGTGGCATAACACCTAGTTAGTTATGGCTGCTCTGTGTCCTGCAATGTACGATAAAGAAAGTAACCCTACAGTAAAACTGGCTATTGGCATCTCCAATTTACCTTTCTCATAATAGATCTTAGCGATATCTGGTGAACCATACTAACCTCTTCCCATTGATGAATGTACCGAATAAGTCTGGAAAGTCGAAGTAACCTCAGAAGGCTGAGTATCTTGGTGAACCTCACAATTCTTAAAGCACGGGCTGTCTTGTACACTTCAGAGTCAATGCCCTTTTCTACAATAAGAAATATATAATCCACAGGGATAGAGGACACAAAGTCCACCACGAACCATGTGCGCAGATATTTGCGCTTGATTTTTTGTGGATCCAAGATAATCTCGGTGTTGTCCTCGATAACAATACCAGTGCGGAAGTTCAGAACCAAATCCATGAGAAAGAAGGTGTCTGACACCACATTAAATACGATCCATGGTGTGGTAGTTTCATCCTTGAAGAAAGTGATTCCCACAGGAATGATAATTAGGTTCCCCACCATAAAGAGCAGCATTGTGAAGTCCCAGTAAAACCTATGGAAAAAAAAAAAAAAATAGAGTGAGCAAATGGAAAAAGGCCCCTTTATTTCTGATCTACATGTATCAACTTGCAAGATCAATTACTCCAAACACAGAATGGCAATATTGGTATTACACCAAGAATCAGCAATAAGACAGGGTTACATACAACTTGTTAATACAGAACAAGAAGCATGGATAGTGAAAATAGTAACAGACTTTTTTCCTGCCACCAATTCCTTAGACACTGCCTTCTCCCTGAGCATCTGCAGCTGCTTAAAAGGAAATCTGTACTGAATTAAGCCTCATGCACATGGGCATACAAAAGGGCTGCTAAGCAAGTGTAAAATTAGCCTTTATATGCAGCTCTAGGTTACCCTATGTGGCTGTACATGTTAATCGTTTGGATAAGTATTTTTTTAAATTGTAGCATTTAGCACAGCAGTCTTCAAACTGCAGCCCTTTGCTTGCCTTTCTGGCTGTTGGGGCACTAATCCACCCACTGACACCAACAATGTGGCACAATTCCTTTCCACTGATACCAACGATGTGGCACAATTCCTTTCACTAATACCAACAACGTGGCATAATTCCTTCCACTGATACCAACAATGGGACACAATTCCTTCCATTGATACCAGCGATGGGGCACAATTCTTTCCACTGATACCAAGGATGGGACACTATTCCTTCCACTGACACCAACAGTGAGGCACTATTACTCCCGCTGACACCAAAAAAAGGGCACAATTCCTGACACAGACATCGATGGGGCAGAATTCATTGCACTGGCACCAACGATGGGGCACTATTGCTTCCACTGACTTCAACGATGGAGTATTGTTTACTCCAACTGGACACTTGGACATTTTCTACCCCCACTGGCCCTCGTCTGGCCCTCTTTAAGTCTGAAGGACAGTTAAAGCGGAGTTCCACCCAAAAGTGGAACTTCCGCTCATCGGATTCCTCCCCCCCTCCGGTGCCACAATTGGCACCTTTCAGGGGGGAGGGGGTGCAGATACCTGTCCAATACAGGTATCTGCAGCCACTTCCGGGCTTAGATAGCCGCAGAATATCCGCAGATGCCCGCCCCCCCCCCTCCGTTGTGTTCTGGGAAACACACAGTTCCCAAAATACAACGGGGACCAGTGCAGAGGCGCAGCGCGACTCGCGCATGCGCAGTGGGGAACCGGGCAGTGAAGCCGCAACGCTTCACTTCCCGATTCCCTGGCCGAGGATGGTGGCGGGGGCAGCCGAGAGCCGATTGATCGGCTTCCAACATCGCTGGGACAGGTAGGTGTCCATTTATTAAAAGTCAGCAGCTGCAGTATTTGTAGCTGCTGGCTTTTAATAATATTTTTTAAGGTGGAGCTCCTCTTTAAATAGCCCTTTATTTAGAATGTTTGAAAACCCCTGATTTAGAGGCATGAAAAATAGGAGCAAAGCTGCATTTGGAGAGCAGCGTCTGAGCATCATTTACAAGTAAATGTATTCCAGTGGCCAGAACAGATCAATATTCTGGCCAGTAGAATAAGTTCACGCTCAACTTATACACCTGTAAAAAAGGGGACGCATAAACGCTCGTAATTAGGCACCAAAACAAGCTAAATTTTTTTCCTTGATTTTTCTGCCATCTCCTGGCAGAAAGATCCATCATCAATAGGAGAATTTTAATACATCCATGTGCATAAGGCCTTAAAGCGGAGCGCCGCCGAAATTTTTTTTTTTTAAAAGTCAGCAGCTACAAATACTGCAGCTGCTGACTTTTAAAACATGGACACTTACCTGTCTAGGGCGCCCGCGATGTCGGCACCCGAGGCCGAACCGTCTCTCCGTCCTCGGGTGCTGCCGCCTCCATCTTCGGCAAGGGAATCAGGAAGTGAAGCCGTGCGGCTTTACTTCCCGGTTCCCTACTGCGCGTGCGCGAGTCGCGCAGCGCAATATGGATGGTCCCTGCTGTCTCTGGGACCCGTGTGTTTCCCAGCAGGCAGGGAGCAGGAAGTGGCGTAAATAACCGCAGATTCTGCGGCTATCTATTCCGGAAGTGGGTACCGATACCTGTAATATACAGGTATCTGTACCCCCCTCCCCCCTGAAAGGTGCCAACTGTGTCACCGGAGGGGGGGGGGAAAATCTGATGAGTGGAAGTTCCACTTTTGGGTGGAACTCCACTTTAAAAATTGTACATCAGGGCAAAATAAAAATATATGCACAAACCCGCACATTTCCCCATGTTTTATCCCTTGAAAAACCCTACAAGTCCTAGTATGGACTGACAACTAACAGCAATTTTGTGGACTTCTTTGCTTCCTGACTGAATCCCTCCTCCCCTTCTTATCTCTACAACACATGGACAAATTGTTCTGTAGCCAAGAGAAGGCCTAGGGAGGCCCAATTAGATGGGAAATGTGAACAGGACTGCTTTGAATTTCTGACAGGTATGTTTCTGCAGTTATTGAATAGCTATAACAAAGCACTTTTAATGGTATATTTAGCAAACAAACAAAAAAAAAATTGTTAGGGTTTACGTATGCTTTAAATATGGAAGCCAATAGCACATTTGCAATCTGAATCATTAAACCCAGAAAGTCTGAATTCTTAGCATGCATATTTTTTCCAGGTCTGTCACGCAAAGTGTTTAAAGCGGTTGTATACCCGCTGAATTTTTTTTTTTTTTTCCCCTGTAAAGCAAAAGGCATAATGAGCTAGTATGCACCGCATACTAGCTCATTATGAAATACTTACCTTAGAACGAGGCGTCGGTATCTTACCTGGTCCACGCCGAGGGAGCTGTCATGTTGCCTCGGCGTGTCTTCCGGGTATCGCGGTTCCAGTGCTGCGAGTGGCTGGAGCCGCAATGTCATCACTCCCACGCATGCGCGTGGGAGATTTCTTACCCGGCAAGGTCCGGCAGTTGCCGGGGCTTCAGCCGAGAATCCCCTGTGCGCATGCGCCGCTGCAGTCAGCGGCGCATAGCAAGGGGAATATCTCCTAAACCGTAAAGGTTTAGGAGATATTTTTTTTTTACCTACAGGTAAGCCTTATTATAGGCTTACCTGTAGGTAAAAGTTAAAAAAAAACACTATACAACCACTTTAATGGCTTGACAGCTGGGCAAATAGCATTTTAAGGGGATGGGTTTGTAAGGGTAGCTTCAATATTTCTCTCAGCAATGTTTTTTTTTAAAGAGACTATCACGCTGCCTTATCTTTCCTACCATTGCATTGCTATTCAGGGGCCACTGCCAAATAACTGCTACTCCCAGATATGGGGAGCAAGTTACTTGCTCCCATGATGCAGTGCTCAGGCCTAAACACTGTCATGTGAGGAGAAGTACATTTTGTCAACCCTGTGAAAGTTCTGTACCATATGACATGAAGCTTAAACAAGGATTTAGACACCTTGCTTTAGTAAAAGGTAGTATGGTAAAATCTGAAAAGCATTGAACTTATCTTTACATTCATGCAACGTTCGCAAAAACAAAGCAGTTCACAATGTGTAGCCACCATAAACGAACACAGAAAAAAGTAATAGTAAAAAGAAAAAAAAAAAAAAAGTTAAAAAAAAAAACTCATTGACTTTAATGGGGTTTGTTATTTGGGTCCCAACTTCCGGTGTTCGAAAGTTCTGGTGCAAACCAAACAGGGGTCCATTCGGCAGATCCCTAGTGATGATGTCCCATGTTAGGCCACGCAGTAGGATTGCTACCGGGGCACTTGGAAAGGGGGTAAGAGCCAGGAGCATCGGGGCTGCTCTGTGCAATTGCACCAGAACTTTCGAATAACGTGAAAGTTCGGACCCGAATAACGAACCCCATTAAAGTCAATGGGACCTGAACGTCAAAAAATCAAAAGTGCCCATTTTGAGGGCTTATATGCAAGTAATTGGGCATACAAAGGCTATAGGGGTCCAGGTCCTACCCTGGGGGATATGCATCAATCGAAAAAAAAAAAAGTTTGTGAAAAACGTCATTTTTAAATGAGCAGTGATTTTCTGATTTTTAAAGTGAAAGCATAAAAATAAAAAAATCCTTCTAATATAGTGCCTGGGGGGTCCCCTTAGTCTACCTGTAAAGTGGCAGATCTAGACCATGTCTAGAATCTGCTGCAGCAATAATTGCATTTATAAAGCCAAAAAAAAATTATATTTTCCCTGCAAGCTGCCTTTATGTTGCTCAGCAACAGCTGGGGAGCCAGTGTGTATGAGAGGCCACAATGTAGTGCACCGGGAACAAGATTAGAGATTTTTTGGATACATTCTGGTGTCACTTTGACGTTGGATAGAAGTAAGGGGTGCGTAAAAATTGGTATTTGGGTGTTGGTGGCACCTTAACACCGTATCCCTATAGAGGTAATCTTGACGAAAGCAAGAATTGGCCTTGCTGTAAAAAATTGCAATGATATGCACCTGTCAAACAGGTGCAGACAAATTGGTCTTTGGGTGTTAATTGTGCCCATGAAACATACCAAAAACATTCTTCCAGATGAAATCAGTGAACACCCTCAAATCTAGGCAGCCTCGAAGTCCTGCAGAGATTCCACATCCCAAAAAGACTCAATCCGTTACATCGGCATAAGGGGCTTAATAGCTGGTAATCCAGGACTGATTCATTTTTATAAAAGTCAAAACGGTCCACTGAGTCTGTGGACAGATGCATTCTATGATCAGTAACTAAACCTCCTGCAGCACTGAATGCTCGTTTTGAAAGCATGCTGGATGCAGGGCAGCCCAACAACTCAATAGCATACTGGGCAAGTTCTGGCCAGTGGTCTATTCTCATGACCCAGTAAGTCAGTGGATCGTCAGCTGAAAAGCTCTCCATCTCTGTTTTGGCCCCGAGGTAATCGTCCACCATGTGATGCAGACGCTGCCGATGGGATAGGATGCGATGGCTGACAGCCCTGGGCAGCGAGGAAAAGAAAAAAAAAAATCCGAAATGCCTCACTCTCCAACGCTCCTCTCCAACAGAAGACTCAAAATTACGTTTTCCACCACACTGTAACCTACTGGAGTCAGGAAAAACGTTCAATAAAATCCTCTTTAATGTGTCCTCAAGAGATTTTATCTTCTGCACTCTGGGGACGGGATGAGTTCTGAGACTTTCCCCTTATAACGGTGGTCAAGGAGGGTTGCCAACCAGTAATCATCCTTCTCCTTTATGCCACATATTCTTGGGTGCTTTCGTAGGCTTTGAAGCATGAGGTTGCCCATGCGCCTCAATTTTGCTGAGGCTTGAGAAGCAGACTCCTCGGAGGTCACTCAGGATGACAGCATCTGGAACTTCCTCCTCCCAGCCACGTACTACTCCCAATGGTCCTGGGGTTGGAAAGCCATCGCTTACAGATTGACGCATGTCTTCCTCTTCTTCGAAGCCTATGAAAGTGCCAGAATCCTCCTCCCCTCTCTCCTCCAGTTTGTTCTGTAACATAGGAATAATGGTGTCTGGATAAAGTGGGCCTTGAGAGGAAAGGAAGTCTTCCTCTTCCTCCTGCTGCTCTGCCTCCAGTGCCCTGTCCATAATGCCACGCAGAGTCTGCTCCAGCAGGAACACAACAGGGATTGTGTCACTGATGCATTCACGGTCACGGCTCACCATCCTTGTGGCCTCCTAAAATGGTGACAATACAGTGCATGCATCCTTAATGACTAGCCATTGGCGTGGGGAAAAAAAAGCCGAGGCAGCCTGAGCCTCTCATTGTGCCATACTGGCAGAGGTACTCATTGACGGCTCTCTGATGCATATATAGCCGCTGCAGCATTCCCAAAGTTGAGTTCCTGGTGGGCATGTCACAAATCAGGCGGTTTACGAGCCAGTGGAATTCCCGCTGAATTTCAGCCAAACGAGCACTGGCTGTGTATGACCGCCTGAAATGGCTACAGACTCTTCTGCCCTGCTTTAGTACATCTTGCAACCCTGGGTACATACTTAGGAAAGCTGCACCACCAAATTGAGGACATGTGCCAGGCATGGCACATGTGTCAACTTTCCCTTCTAAGGGCGGACAGGAGGTTTGAGCCATTATCGGACACCACCATTCCTGGCTCCAGCTGGCGTGGTGTGAACCAGCTCTGGGCCTGTCCCTGCAGAGCTGCAAGAATCTCTGCTCAGGTGTGGTTCCTGTCCCCTAAACACACCAGCTGAAGCACTGCATGGCACCTTTTAGCCTGACTCTGGGAATAGCCCTTTGAACGCTTAGGGGTACCTGATGTTCATAGGACAGTTCTGCAGAGGATGGCGTGGAGGAGGAGGGGGGGTAGAGCTCACAGGTCTGGCATCATCACGTGCCCCCACATGGAGATGTGGGGGCACAACAAGCTGCATCACCGAGCCCTGTTCTGCATCCTTTCGAGTTGTAAACAGCGTCACCCAGTGTGCTGTGAACGAAATATATCATCCCTGCCCATGCTTGCTGGACCACGTGTCAGCAGTAAGGTGGATTTTATGGCTGACTGCCTTGCCCAATGATGCCAGAACATTCCCTTCCACGTGATGGTAGAGAGATGGAGCGGCCTTGCATGAAAAGTAGTAACGACTGGGAACCTGCCATTGTGGTACAGCACATTGCGCAAATTCACGGAAGGGGGCAGAATCCACCAGGCTGAAAGGCAGAAGTTGGAGAGCCAACAGCTTTGACAAGCTTGCATTCAGACACTGGGCATGTGGGTGGCAGGGACTATTTTTTTTTCCGCTGCAGCAGATGGGGCAGAGAAATTTGCCAGCTACCGTCTAAAGCTGGTGATCTTCTGCTAGGACCTGGGACACCCTGTGCTATACTATCATCCCTGTCAGTGGAGGCTGCTGAAAGGTAATGACTCGGTATCGCAGGGGCAGACTGAAGTGGGTAAGGAGGAGGAGGGGCAGATTTGTGCCCTTTTTGTGTGTCTTTTAGGTGCTCTTGACAATGGGCTGAGTGGTTGGATGTTAAATGCCTTGTTAGACATGTGGTACCCAAATTTTTGTCGTTTTTGCCACGTTTGATGTGCCTGAGACCCAGTTTGCAGATAGCAACAGTGCGATCTGCTGCAGATGTGCTGAAAATGGCCCAGACAGCTGAGCTTTGGGGAGTGGGCTGGGAGATAACAGCTGCAGAATGTGATGGAATAGGGTGGCTGCTACTACTACTCTTTCTTGATGTCGGCCTCCTTGGGGTTGTGCCGCCTCACCTTCAGTTTCCTCCTCTGCACTATCTGGCACCCAAGTCGCATTAGTGACCTCATCATCATCTCCATCTCCTCCATCTTCATCATCACCACTGGAGACAACTTGGCAATATGCTGCGGCTTGGGGAACATGAATGCCAATTTGTCTACCAGTGTTCCTCCCTCTCTCTAGGCTCAGGTTCCTGTCATTCTCAACCTCAGGACCAACAGCAGAATCCAGTAATGGCTGGGCATCATCAAGGAGCAAGTGGCTGACGCTGTGGTCAAATAACTCCACCGACTCCTCAATGGCTGATGTTGGGGCTATGGCAGGAATAGATGTGGACAAGGAGGCAAGTTTATCCACTCTTGTAACTGCAGGGGACTGCATACTTGTCTCTGCTTGCGTGACAAAGGATGAGGAAGGTTTAGTAAGCCAGTTCACCACCTCCTCTGCATGCTGTGGCTGGATAGCACAGGCAAACTCACTAAACAAAGGAAATGATGCCCTGCCTAAGGACTGACCACCACATCCACCTTTGCCTGTGGACACATTTGTTGCTGGCCCCCTTACAGTGCCAAGGGAACGTCTGCCTCTCCTTATTGTCCTCCCAGACATTATTGGGAGGGAGGAGGCGGTGCTTATAAGCAAATGCATAGAAGAAGTTGAAATCTGTATGTAGATGCAATGTAAAAAGGTGTTTGGTGCACTTTAATTTGAGTACTCACACTACACAGACACACTCCACGGATACACTATAATATACTGCAATATAATGCGCCAAAAGCACAGTGATGCATAGAACTATATGGCATTAAACTTGGAGTAACGCACACAGAACTATATGGCATTAAACTGGCAGTAACGCAATCAAATAGACCGTGTTCAACCGTCACTACACTGATGCTATCTGAACTGTCCCTACTCTAGCTATACACTAATGTCAAGATTACTGACACGGTCTCACAGTCTACAGTGAAACTATCTGAGCTGCCCCTACTCTAGCTGCACACTATGCAAAGCTGAATGATGGTCCTCCTCACTACACTCACACTATCCCTAGACTGACACTAAACTAATATTCTACACTGACAATTGAAGCAAAATAGGACAGTATAGTACACTAACTAACTGATAGCACTGAACAGAGCCCCGTTCTATCTCTCTCCACGTCGAAATCACACTGAAAATGGCTGCCATTGAAAGAATACTTTTATACTGTGGAGTGGGAATGAGCCATGATTGGATAAAGTCACGATGACAGTGTCCAATCATGACTCTGACAGTGCTCTGTGCCTTGCAATGCACTGTTCAGCGCCGCAATGCATTGTGGTCGGTTCGGGGGGGGGGGGGGGGGCGAACAAACGGTCGAACGACCCGTTTGTTTGGCTGTTCGCTGAACGACCGAACAACGAAAGTTCGGCCTGAACTTATGCTCGGGCCGGACAGTTCGCCCATTCCTAGTCATCATATACGGCAGAGTTATGACTGCATGCTAGATACCGACCGGGATTGTTTTTTCTGAAGGCACTATTGATTCTTTTAACATGTGAGTGTAATGACATTTCAGTAAATATTAGCATTAATGAATTTACACTATTGCAGGTATATCTTGCCTTTTATGTGCCCTACTAATCTCGTTTGCACTTAATATTTAAGAGTGAATTTATTGAGTTTGAGGAATCTTTTTTCGGAATTTAAAGGTTATACACACACACACACACACACACACACGTTATATACCGTATTTGATGGATGGGGTTTCATGCCATCACTGCATAATATTGGTTTTGTACCATGTATGAATTTTGAGCTACATGTATTTTTGTTTTCTTATAATATTGAAACTCCTACATAAGCACTTAACAGCAAATAGCATGATGCATTCATTACACATTAAAGGAAAAGGCATACAGTACCAATTACAGCAACTGTTCCAGGTGAATCTGCCATTACTTCCACATAAAAAAAATAAAAACAAACATACTTATCCATGAATATTTCCCATATTTATATACAAAAGGGAAGTATTTAGTTCTGGCAAATGGAATTGATTTCCAGGAACCGGTAAGCATAGTTATTTGCGCAGTCATTCACACCTAGTGAATGGTGCATACCACTGAGTGTGAGACAATGATCCCATTCATGCAATAAGACTTATCGCATAACATGACTTGTGCATACACAAAACTCCCATCGTTTTCAACTAGGAAACTCAAAACGCCTACATCTACTGACAATGGAACTGCCTATATTAAGCTACATTTTGGGGGGGGCAATTTGTTTAAACTACTTATAGGACTCAATTTCCATTGACTGGTTAATAAAAGAGTGTAAATAAGACCCAATGTTACAGATTTAGAGCAAGTAAAATGGAGACAGCATGCCATGTTGCTGCTTCAAGTCTGAGGTGTGTAGTTATATTGACAATTTGGATGGGTAGGCTGACAGCTGATTTATTCATTTCTTTTTACATCTGTCAATGGGTACACATGTGCCTTGTCTACTTAAAGGTGCACCTGCTGCCTCCTGAACTGGACTGCCAGGCCATGGAAAGCTACACTGCAGTCTATCTATTCATGCATCAAGGAAGCTATACATAAAGGCTTCAGATTCTTTCAGGAATAATCAAATCTTCAAAAAAAAAAAAAAAAAAAAAAAAAAAAAAAATGTTTTAGCCTTTTGTACACCTGTCTCAAAACTAGCAACTCAAACAATTTGATTTCAAAAATAAATGCATAAGCCTAGCTTTCCTTCAGTGGAGGCTATATGTTAAAGCAATTAATATAGTCAGAGCTATAAAAAGCAAGACTTACAAATGTTGACCTTTTCTTTTAAAATTTGACCTTGCCCCTCCCACCTGTCAGGTGGTACAGTACTGCGCAAATCTTTTATGCACTTTAGATGGTTCACAGTAATATTTGCCTTAGATGGCGATTTTACATCTGTATTCAGGATGAGCTCAGGCGTGTTCGCAACCCGCACGTGCAGAGCCCGCCAGGAAGTCGGCACTGCACAGCGCTAATCACAGGCAGTGAGACATTTCTCGATCTCTGCAGCCGCTGATCGGGAAAATGTTTCACTGCCTGTGATTAGCGCTGAGCAATGCAGACTTCCTGGCGGGCTCTGCACATGCAGGTTGCGAACATGTCTGAGCTAATCCTTATTCTCTATCATTAGTTTGTCATTGGAAAAGAGTATGTTACAAACCCTTTTTAAAAAAAAAAAAAAAAAAAAAAAAAAAAAAAAAAAGGACACTTACACTTGTTCGTCTCCTCCTCCCCTCCGGTGCTACATTTGGGGGGGGGGGGGGGGGGGGGGGGGTTTGACAGGTCCTGTTTTTGACAGGTCCCCTTCCCCACTTCCGGGATTTGAGGCCACGGCACTGTCTCTCGAAATTTCGGCCCTCTCCTCCTTCCTCCACCGCCGGGCCAATTAGAAAGCACAGCGTGCTTTGCGCATGCGCAGTAGGGAACCAGCTATGAACCCTAAAAGCTTCACTGCCGGCTTTCCTTACCGGCAATGGTGGCGGCCCGGCAGCCGTTCCGAAGGTCAGCTGCGGTGCTGACATTGCGGGCTCCCTGGACAGGTAAGTATCCTAATATTAAAACCCCTTTCACACCGAGCTGCCTAGTGTCGGCGGTAAAACGCCGCTATTTATAGCGGCGTTTTACCGTCAGATTTGCGGCGCATTTCGGCCGCTAGTGGGGCGCTTTTACCCCCCGCTAGTGACCGAGAAAGGGTAAAAACCGCCCGCAATAGCGGCGTTTTGCCGGCGGTATCCCAGCGCTGCCCCATTGATTTCAATGTGGAGCAGCGGTGGAGGAGCGGTAAACACACCGCTCCTTCACCGCTCCAAAGAAACTGCTGACAGGACTTTTCCTGACGTCCTGCCAGCGCAGCGCTCCGCTGTGAAAGCCCTCGGGCTTTCACACTGGAGACAATGCTGCAGCTGTTTGAGGGCGGATTGCAGGCGCTATTTTTAACGCTATAGCGCCTGCAAAACGCCCTCGGTGTGAAAGGGGTCTTAAAGTCAGCAGCTGCAGCATTTGTAGCTGCTGACTTTTAATTTTTCGTGGGCGAACCTCTGCGCTACAAACAAAAGAAGAGTGACAATTTTGGGAAAAAAAAAACACAATATCTTACTTTTTGCTATAATTTTTTTTGTGGAATAACAACATTTTTTCCTCAGTTTAGGCCGGATATGTATTCTTCTACATATTTTTGGAAAAAGAAAAAAAATAAATAAATAAAATCGCAATAAGCGTATATTGATTGGTTTGCACAAAAAAGGTATAGCGTCTACAAAATAGGGGATAGATTTAAGGTATTTTTATTTTTTACTAGTAATGGCGGCAATCTACGATTTTTATCAGTACTGTGATATTACGGCGGACAAATTGGACACTTGACAATTATGCAGCAATGAGTGCTATAAAAATGCACTGGATTATTGTATAAATGTCACTAGCAGGGAAAGGGTTAACTGTGTTCCCTAGGTGTGTTCTAACTGTAGAGGGGGAGAGGGGGAGGGAGAGAGAGGTTGACCACTCCCCCTAAAACGTCACAGTCCCAGCATGCCCAGGGACTGTGACGGCATAAGGGGCGGGGTCTCCGCCTATATAAGTCACATCAGAGCGCTCAGAGACCAGTCCAGCCGGAGAGACCGTCGTGTCAACATCTGGAGAAGAGAAGAGGGAAGAAGCCAAGAAGCCAGAAGTCCAGACCTCCGCTGGCAAGAGAGCAGCATGAAGATAGCGGAGGAGCCGGCCGAAGAACTGGAACACCGGGAGAAGAGGAACCAGAGGGACCCCCGAAGCCGGAAGAAGACCCCCCTGGAGCTGTCTAATAAATTACTTCAAAAACCTGTGTAGTGCGTTTTATTATTGACACTTTTTCCCTAGGTGAATAGGTAGGGGTACTATGTACCCCATACTCATTCACATCGGGTGGGGGGCAGGGATCTGGGGGCCCTCTTATTATAGGGGGCTCCCGGATTCCGATAAGCCCCCCGCCCGCAGACCCCGACAACCAACGGCCAGGGTTGTCGGGAAGAGGCCCTTGTCCTCATCAACATGGGGACAAGGTGCTTTGGGGTGGGGGGCCCCGCAGGGTGCCCCCCCTCCCCCAAAGCACCCACCCCCCCATGCTGAGGGCATGCGGCCTGGTGTGGTTCACGAGGGGGGGGGGGGTACCGTCGTACCCGAGTCACGTTCAGAATGAACGGATTTGTCCGTGTGTGGGCAAGTCCGTTCATTCTGAAAGTCCGCCGTAACTCCGGCGAAAGTCCGTCGGAAAGACGGGCAGACCTAGCCTGCCGGAAAGTCCGGTCGTGTGTAGGCAAGTCCGTCTGTTCAGAAAGTACGGCGGTAGTCCGCCGGACAGAACGTCGGACCAAGTATGTCAGAAAGTCCGCTTGTGTGTACGCGGCATAAGATTGCCCTGTATTTGGCTCCATCCATCCTATCATTTCTGATCAGCTTCCCTATCCGTGCTGAAGAAAAGCATCCCCACAACATGATGCTGCCACCAGGTTTCTCGGTGAGGATGGTGTGTTCAGGGTGATGTGCAGTGTTAGTTTTCCGTTACACATAACGTTTTGCTTTTAGGCCAAATAGTTCAATTTTGGTCTCATCTAACCAGAGCACCTACTTCCACTTGTTTGCTGTGTCCCCCATATGGCTTCTCGCAAATTGCAAACGGACTTCTTATGAGACTTTCTTTCAACAATGGTTTTCTTCTTGCAACTTTTCCATAAAGGCCAGATTTGTGGAGTGCACGACTAATAGTTGTCCTGTGGACAGATTCTCCCACCTGAGCTGTGGATCTCTGCAGCTCCTTTATTAATGCTCTCCTTGCCCTGTCAGTTTAGGTGGACTGCCATGTCTTGGTAGGTTTGCAGTTGCACAATACTCTTTCGATTTTCGGATGATGGATTGAACAGTGCTCCATGAGATGTTCAAATTGTGGGATATTTGTTTATAACCTAACTCTGCTTTAAACTTCTCCACAACTTTATCCTTGACCTGTCTGGTGTGTTCCTTGACCTTCATGATGCTATTTGTTCACTCAGGCTCTCTAAAAAACCTGAGGGCTTCACAGAACAGCTGTATTTATACTGAGATTAAATTACACACAGGTGGACACTATTTACTAATTAGGCGACTTCTTAAGGCAATTGGTTACACTAGATTTTAGTTAGGGGTATCAGAGTAAAGGGGGATGAATACAAATGAACGTCACACTTTTCAGATATTTATTTGTAAAAAATGTTGAAAACCATTCATCATTTTCCTTCCACTTCACAATTATGTGCCACTTTGTGTTGGTCTATCACATAAAATCCCAATATAATACATTTACGTTTTTGGTTGTAACATGACAAAATGTGGAAAATTTCAAGGGGTACGAATACTTTGTTAAGGCACTGTATACACATGAAGGACTGGGTTGCTGAAAAAATAGGCAGCAAGTGCTCTAGAGTGGCAAAGTAAAAATTTACATAGTTGGCTTTAAAGTGGTTCTAAGGGCTGAAGGTTTTTTACCTTCATGCATTATTTACATGAAGGAAAAAAAACTGTGTGCAGAGCCCCCGCCCTAGCCCCCTCAATCTCTACCTGAGCTCCCTCTGATCCAGTGATGTTCACAAAAGCCTTGGCTGTCCCAGGACTCTCCATCCTCATTGGCTGAGACAGCAGTGGGAGCCAATGGCTCCCACTGCTGTCAATCACAGCCAGTGAGCCAATGATGAGAGAGCGGGGGCTCCATGTGTCTTATGGACACATAGAGCAGCGGCTCGGGAGCAAGCACGCAGCTGTGCCCCCAGGGCAAGCGGCTTTCTCTGGGGGCACTACTCGAGGGGAGGAGCCAAGAACGCCAGCAGGGGACCTGAAAGGAAGAGAATCAGAGCTGCTCTGTGCAAAACCACTGCACAGAGCAGGCAAGTATAACATGTTTGTTATTTAAAGAAAAACACAAAAAAAAAAAAAAAAAGCTTTAATACCACTTGCCAAGCTTTAATTGCCAAAAGGCAAACTTTTGTTTTGGATAGAGTGAAGGATTAGAACACCTGTCAGTTTTTATTGTTGTCTGTGTCCCCATTGCGGGGATTCACTATCTCGCTTTGTCCTGTTAACCATTATCATTGAAAGCAACAGAAAACACCAAATTTTGGGTTGTCCCCAGAAAAGTAATGAAGGGGAAAGCTTCCAATTGGGACACTAGTTCTGGTGACCTGGGGGTTCCCAAGGAATTCCCTTAATTTGCAGGGATTTCCTCTCACTTCCTGTTTGGCTATGGGACAGGAAGGGAAGGTAAATCTCGGCAAACTCGGGACACAGATGGCGGAAAAAAAAAAAAAAATCTGACGGGTTATAACCCTCCCTTACTCTATCCAAAATTGAAAAAAAAAAAAATTGCCTATAGTTCTACTTTAAAGTGTTACTAAACCCAGGATCCTGCATTTTACTTTGTCACTATTTTAGTAAATATAAACTGCTAAATATCTTTTCACACCAGCAGTTACAGTAGTCTTGTGACTTCTATTGTCAGGTTAAGGCTTTAAGGAGGAGTTTTCATTCTCCCCTGATTTCCCCATTCAGGCTGCAAGATCTCTAAACCTCTGTCTGGACAGTGCTGATTGGCCCTGTGCTGATCACATTTACTCTCCCAAGAAAAAGAAAAAAAAAAAAAAAAAAAACAGCTCTCTAGTAATAAACACTAAACTGAGTATATGCAGCTTGTCCTCTAGCTCTGTACTATCAAGAAATATATTGGGGACAGTGGAAGGGGAGGATCAGAGGAGACAAGATCAAACAGCCTTTTTACAGAACGCAGGGAATTAACCCCTTAGGTATCACAATGAGTATAACAAGCATGCTTTACTGCATATATATACCGATTTTACTGTTGTGGGTTTAGTAACACTTTAAAGCGGAGTTCCACCCAAAAGTGGAACTTCCGCTCATCTGTCTCCTTCCCCCCCTCCGGTGCCAAATGGCACCTTTCGGGGGGAGGACGGAGCGGCTTTTGGACAGGTTCCCTGTCTTGCCTCGCCAAGGTACGTAAGAAATCCGGCTCCCTCCTTCTGTCACCGCCGGGCCAGTAAGAGAGCACACCGCACTTGCTGCATGCGCAGCAGGGACCCGGCCGTGAAGCCGCAATGCTTCACTGTCGGGTTCCTTTACCGGCAATGGCAGCGGCAGCCCCCGACAGCTGATGGAATCATCAGCTGCAGTGCAGACATCGCTGGACTCCAGGACAAATAAGTGTCCTAATATTAAAAGCCAGCAGCTACAGTATGTGTAGCTGCTGGCTTTTCATTTTTGGAGGGGGGGTGGGGTGGGGGCGACAACGACAGAACTCCCCTTTTAGTGTTTTGTTTTACCTATTGTAGAAGTGCAAAAAAAAAGAAGTGTTATCTGCTAGTGCTTATCCAGTCTTATCAGTTACAATAAAACTGGTCCAACGAGATCCCTACAACCACTCTTCAAGTACCACCACTGCACCAAAAGTAACCTAAATGTGCAACAGCTGCTACTAAATGAAATAAATATAAATAAGCATTTACAACTAAAGTAAATAGTAGCACTAAACATTATAAATAAACCGAGTGACAGGTGATAGTGATCAACACTAAAAACATAAACAAATAATAATAAAGTTTGTGCAAAAATAGTCCATAAATGAGACTGGATTGTCTCAAACAAGGAAAGCTGAATAGATCCTTATGTGAGATCTTCAAAACTTTCACCACACCGCGTGCACTGAGTTTCCACTCCTCTTTGGTTAAAAACTCACCAAATGACGATGACTTGCACTCTCATGCTCGGCATGGGTTTATTAATACTGTTTAGCACTACTATTTACTTTAGTTTACACTGTAAATGCTTATTTTTATTATCAGTTACAATGTTACCAGTTATCGCTGAGGTTCACACAACCTCCTTGCCTCTTCGTTATGGACAAGAGACAAAGCTGCTTCTCCACAAATACAAGTGAGCATTGTCACTTTTAGGACAGGAGGCGTTACTGGCCTAATCACCATAAAGGAATGAATTTTTAGAACGGTTTTTCCCCAAATAAAAAAAAGCCCCGTGTTTAACCGCTTGCCGACCGCCTCACGCAGATATACTGCGGCAGAAGGGCTCGTACAGGCAAAATCACGTACCTATACATTGCCCTTTAAGAGGCGGCCAGGGGGCGCGTGCGCCCGCGGCAAACTCCGTGAGTCGGGTCGCGGGTCCCGCGGACTCGATCGCTGCGGGGATACCAGCGATCGCCTCACGGGGAGGAAGAACGGGGAGATGCTGATGTAAACAGCATCTCTCCGTTCTGCCTAGTGACAGTGTCACTCGATCTCTGCTCCCTGTCATCAGAGCAGAGATCAGTGACGTCACACATACAGCCCATCCCCCTGACAGTTAGTAATCACTCCCTAGTACTGATTTAACCCTCCCCAGCCCCCTAGTGGTTAACCCCTTCACTGCCAGTGTCATTTACACAGGAATCAATGCATTTTTATAGCACCGATTGCTGTATAAATGACAATGGTCCCAAAAATGTGTCAAAAATGTCCGATGTGTCTGCCATAATGTCGCAGACACAAAAAAAAAAAAAGCTGATCGCCGCCATTTAACCACTTGAGCCCCGGACCATTATGCTGCCTAAGGACCAGAGGTCTTTTTCCAATTTGGCACTGCGTCGCTTTAACTGCTAATTGTGCGGTCATGCAATGCTGTACCCAAACTAAATTTGCGTCCTTTTCTTCCCACAAATAGAGCTTTCTTTTGATGGTATTTGATCACCTCTGCGGTTTTTATTTTTTGCGCTATAAACGGAAAAAGACCGAAAATTTTGAAAAAAAAAAAAAATGATATTTTCTACTTTTTGTTATAAAAAAAATCCAATAAAAAAAAAAATTGTCTCTTTCCCGCAACTTGTGTCGCAATATAAAATATTCCATTGACTCGACATGCCTCTCAGCAAATAGCTTGGGGTGTCTACTTTCCAAAATGGGGTCATTTGGGGGGGGGGGTTTGAACTGTCCTGGCATTTTATGCACAACATTTAGAAGCTTTTGTCACACATCACACACTCTAACCACTTGAAGACAAAGCCCTTTCTGACACTTATTGTTTACATGAAAAAGTTATTTTTTTTTTGCAAGAAAATTACTTTGAACCCTCAAACATTATATATTTTTTTAAAGCAAATGCCCTACAGATTAAAATGGTGGGTGTTTCATTTTTTTTTTTCACACAGTATTTGCGCAGCGATTTTTCAAACGCATTTTTTGGGGAAAAAAAAAAACACACTTTTTTAAATTTTAATGCACTAAAACACACTATATTGCCCAAATGTTTGATGAAATAAAAAAGATGATCTTAGGCCGAGTACATGGATACCAAACATGACATGCTTTGCAATTGCGCACAAACGTGCAGTGGCAACAAAATAAATACATTTTTAAAAGCCTTTACAGGTTACCACTTTAGATTTACAGAGGAGGTCTACTGCAAAAATTACTGCCCTCGATCTAACCTTCGCGGTGATACCTCACATGCATGGTGCAATTGCTGTTTACGTTTGACGACAGACCGCCGCTTGCGTTCGCCTTAGCGCGAGAGCAGGGGGCGACAGGGGTGCTTTTTTTTTTTTTCTTTATTATTTTTTTGCTTTTTTATCTTATTTTTAAACTGTTCCTTTCATTTTTTTTTTTTTTAATCATTTTTATTGTTATCTCGGGGAATGTAAATATCCCCTATGATAGCAATAGGTAGTGACAGGTACTCTTTTTTGAAAAAAATGGGGTCTATTAGACCCTAGATCTCTCCTCTGCCCTCAAAGCATCTGACCACACCAAGATCGGTGTGATAAAATGCTTCCCCAATTTCCCAATGGCGCTATTTACATCCGGCGAAATCTAAGTCATAAAATGCTCGTAGCTTCCGGTTTCTTAGGCCATAGAGATGTTTGGAGCCACTCTGGTCTCTGATCAGCTCTATGGTCAGCTGGCAGAATCACCGGCTGCATTTTCAGGTTCCCTGTTGAGACAGGAGAGCCAGAGAAAAACACGGAAGACGGTGGGGGGGGGGGGGGGTGCATTCCCTCCCACGGCTTGTAAAAGCAGTCTAGAGGCTAATTAGCCGCTAGGATTGCTTTTACATGAAAGCCCGACCGCTGGCTGAAAAGAATGATACCAAGATGATACCTAAACCTGCAGGCATCATTCTGGTATAACCACTCAAAGTTGTGAATGGCGTACCTGAAGACAAAAAAATGGTTAACAATAAAGCACAGTAAACGGTAAAGTATAAAAAATTGCATACCTGAAAAGCAAACATGATAAAACATAATAACAATAAAACATTGCAGAATAGAATACAGTAAAAAAGAGCAGAACAATAGAGAAAATAGAGAGAGAGAGAATAAAAACGACAACTATTTTTTTTTATTTTATATATTTTTTTTTTTACACTTTTTTTGTAACTAACTTTTATAACTGTATCCGGTTCCAGTTTCGGGTCTCTCAAAATGCGATGGCATCTTGGGAGACCCTGTGAAAGTGTGCCTAGTCTGTGGAATGCTGTATCCTACGCTAATACTCAACTAGTGCATAGTAGCGTTCAAAACATTCACCAATGCAAAGACCAGGATTGTCAGGACAGGAGGGACAATAATAGCGGGTGTCACGCCTATATCCGCGCTTGCTGCAGACACAACATCTTTTTTGGGGGGGTTCGCTGGGTAGGGGTA